>OX439483.1:39808904-40206742 GCA_949320155.1 Melangyna quadrimaculata
CCTGTTATTTTCCCTTGCGTTGTTTAGCAATTAAAAACAGATTTTCCGTGTTTTTCCGAAGTATAAACGCACCATGCAAATCTCGTTTAAGCTTCACTCAATTAAGCCCGATTCACAGCGCGACAGGAAAACGCGACGTAAGCGTGACGAGAACTCGTTGTAGTTGTCAAACCGATTTCTAACCATGAAAGTATACTAGGGTATGCACAAAGAAGCGTTTGTCGTCGTCACGTCACGCCAAAGTTGGGAAAATTGAAAAAAAAAAATCTCGTCCACGTTTTTTATGTTTTTTATGTGAAAGCACTTACAGAATACAGATAACAACAAGTACATAGAAATTAAAAACAAATATAAAATTGGTTTGACAAATGAAATTATATTTATAGATCTTTTTGTGTTGATGATATTATAATAGCCGTGTTTTTTGAGAAAGTGATTAGCAACTCAGGAACAGTTTAACACGAAAACCCCAAACAAAATTCTGTATAATAATTTTGTTTGTTATTGTTTTGCGTGTAAAAAATTTGCTGAGTTGCTAATCACTCTCTCAAAAAACACGGCTAATGTTGTATTGTTTTAATTTTTTTGCTTTTATTTTTTAGTGCGTGGATTAGAACACGAAATCAGCTACAATGGACAAACACAATTATTATTTTTAAATAATAATGAATAATAAAAGTAATTTCAGTTTGATTTTTCCATTATTTTGAACGCACACTGCACAGCAAGAACAAACACTATAAATAATTTAATGCTGTCAAACAAATATCGTCCTCAAGAAACTTGTCGCATTGTGAATTGCGTCACTATTTTATAACTAGAAACAAATTACAGCGAATCACGTCACGCTCTCGCCGCGTTTACTCGTCACATTGTGAATCAGGCTTAATGCGTTTCGAGATGGTCAAAGCGAAAGGAAAGGTCAAGCAGCCTAAGATTTAGAGCTATTCGTAGGAAAATCTCGAGATCGGATCATTTTTCCGTAATTTCATATAGTATCCAGAATCTGATGGAACGAAAATAAAAGACCCGAGGATCCACAAATGCTGACACGTTGCGATAAGAGCAGAACAATCAATATTGCAACTTATTCAGTGAATTTTTTGCGTGACGAACTGGGGTTAGGCGTTTCTATTTCAACGGTTTTTCGTTCCTTAATAAGTAGTAGTAGTGATTTTTCGGGCCAGCTCCAAATCTGACAACAGCCCACAAACAAACAAATATTGGAATTTGGACGTCAAAATATGGACCGCAATTATTGGAAAACCGTAAGAAACATTTCATTATTTAACGCTTTAACTTTTCTAATTTTGTATTAGTGCCACAATCTATGTTGTATTAATAAATTTTTAAAAATTGAAAATCAAGTTTTTCGCTCTAATAGAAAAGCGTGATTCACCTAGAAAGGTAGGTCCCTAAAATGTTTAAATATTTATTTAAAATTTACAAAAGAAAATAATCACAATTAAATATTATTTAGTCGCTTGACAGCAAAAATTAAAAATAAAATATTATTCTATCGGAATATCGACAAAAAAAAAACAACCTTTCCGCTTAAGCGAAAGCTTTGTCAATTAATTAATCCTCACAAAATGTTTTTTTTTTTTTTCGTATATAAAATGGCATTGTTTGTTATCTTCAAATGGTTTGAAAATAAAATAGGAATAATGCATAGATAGGTAGTCACAAATAAATTACACTTCTGTATCTGAAAGGCTGTCAGTCAAACTGTCGCTTGTTAATGACTAATATGCGATTGTTTGAAATTAAATTAGATAAGCTTATCGGAAGAACAAGAAGTAATAGTCAAGGTAGTAGCTAAGAAGGTTCACCTGGGGCCTAACCTACCATTTTCTTAAAAAAACATTTGAATATGATTATATGAAAATATAATTAGGAGTGTATGAACAGAACATGTACATAAGGGTGGGGCTTATTTTGGAAATATTTGAATTTATTTCGCCCCAACTCTTCCTAAAAGTGATCATAATAATACAAGAAGTGGAAATTTTCACAGATAATACACGTAGTTTTCACAGTCTTTTACTCAAAAAATACCAACATTTTTAAAAATTGATATATTTTTTTTTTAATTTAACACATATTTTTAGTAGGTACATACCTTAAGAATTATATAAAAAAATTCAATTTTTTCAAATAATACCTAATCCCGTTAAAAATTACAACTAATTTCGTTTGTTGTGTATATTTACTGTAAAACGTTTTTGACATGATCTATAAGTCCTGTAAAGCTAGCAAAAGAATTGTTTAAAATTGAATACAAAATTAAATTTCCCGGTAGCAAACAAAGTGTTCTAGAGTTCGTCATACTTTTTTTCAATAATTCTGGCAAATAAAGTGTTAAAAATAGAAAAAAACGTTTTTTTGCTAACTTCACGCAGCAAGGACTTTTTCGAGAAAAAGAGTTCTGAGTATGTTTTTCAACTTAAAATCAAGAGTTCTAGAGTTTCTGATGGGTTTTAGAAAGAGTTCTGCAAAATTGGAAAAGTTAGGGCAAATTAAGGTTCCCATTGACTTGGAACCAAACATTTTCAAAATCAAAAAAAAATAAAAAAAGGAGTTCTGATTAGAGTTCCCGATAGCAAACAAAGAGTTCAGAACATTTTATTAAACACTTTTTTTTCTAAAACTTATTTTTCAAAAGTTATGCGCAAATTAATGTGGCCATTGACTTAGAACCAAACATTTTTTTGGATTTTGAAAATTGTTGGTTCTAAGTCAATGGGTACCTTAATTTGCGCATAACTTTTGAAAAATAAGTTTTAGAAAAAAAAGATTTCAATAAAATGTTCAGAACTCTTTGTTTGCTATCGGGAACTCTAATCAGAACTCCTTTTTTTATTTTTTTTTTATTTTGAAAATTGTTGGTTCTAAGTCAATGGGAACCATAATTTGCCCTAACTTTTCCAATTTTGCAGAACTCTTTCTCAAACCCATCAGGAAGTCTAGAACTCTTGATTTTAAGTTGAACTCTTTTTCTCGGAAAAGTCCTTGCTGCGTGAAGTTAGCAAAAAAAACTTTTTTTTTTATTTTTAACACTTTATTTGCCAGAACTATTGAAAAAAGTACAAGGAACCCTTTGTTTGCTACCAGGAACTCTCATTTTTTATTCAATTTTAAACAATTCTTTTGCTTACTTCACAGGACTGGAATTATAAAACAAATAAAATGAATTACTTTTGATAGTTGTTAAGGTAATTAATATATTTGTAAAATTAAAAAAAAAATCCAACAACAACTTCAAAGGTTTTAACACTTTTATCGATTTTTTTAATAAGACTGTAAAAACTGCGGGTAGTTTTAAAGGATATTTCAACAGCTCTGTAATATGTTAATTGTATTAACCTTAACCGATTTCAATGTATGTACAGTACATAATTTTTAACTGATTTTTTTATTATTTAAATAATAAATAAACATTTTACGCCACAGCATTGGAGCAATAAGTACAGCCGTTGGCACTAATCCCAATACCTCTAATGGCTTCTCGAAGTCATCGTCGGAGTAGACTTTTCTTGGGAATGAGGTCATCAAACCGAAATATTTACATTACATACATAGATAGATTTCCAATAATAACGACGAATACTTTTTATTATTTTTTCGTTCAAATTCCATTTTTGTTAAATTTTAATTTTAAGAATATTTAACTTTAATTCAAAAAAAAACTATATGTATGAATATGGACATTTTAATTCTTATAAGGTTGTTGATAATTAGAAATGCTTTCATTTTGTTGCTAGTTTTAGTGAAACATTAAAAACAAATTTAGACTGAGCCCCCCCCCATACAAAATCCAGCATTCGCTACTGATAGGTATGTGTGTTAATTAATAGAGCCATAATTATGCACGTATTGTAGTAAAATATCAAATTTTAAACCCCACAAATAGATTTGTCTGTCTACGGTCTTGTTCTTGGGTACATATCAACAATATTTACAAATAAAGTCCTATATAAATGTTCGTTACACCAGTATAATAAAGAAAAAAATATATACTACTATTAAATTATCTAACACCTTTGGACCAAACTTTTACCTACATCAAACTTATGCTAGTATGCAGTTACAAGCTTGATGGTTATTAATAAGTCACTATTTATATGTAAAACATTAACAACATCTTTAATATTGTCACTGGAAATACAAAAAAAGACAGTCTGCATTTGACAATTTTAAGTTAACAAAAAACAGAATAAAGGAAGAACATTATTTTGATAAGACTCTTTTGGTAAGATATAGCATACCAACACACTATAGACTATACGCATTGTCATGGTAGACAATTTATTCGGAATTCTATAAGAATGGGATTTTATTTTGTGATTTATTGGAAAACATTTGATGGTTCCGTCAGAATAATGTTCGTTTCTCTGCTTATTTTTTGCTTTTGTATTGTTTTTGCTATCCTGACACATGGGGGTTGTATTTGTGTTATACGATCTTTCATCGAATTAAAGTACAGCAGCTATATGATAATGGTAATGGAGGTATAAATTTTAGTTGACAAAAATAAAAATAAATGACAATTTTTTCTTGTGATGGTCCTCCCCATTAATTATCCTACACAATATCTTTACCTACGTTAATTAATATTCCTATTTCTAATAATTCCGTCTTATTCTCCAATCTACGGGTCAATAGAATTTAAAACACAGAACTTGTTTTATTTTTTGTTTGTTATACCTAGGTAGATTAAATGCGCAACATCAGTAGAAAAGTTTTTTGATAGCAGAACGATTGGAAGTATTTTTATAATGAAGACACGATGGCTTGCCATTTAGCCCCCGATATTATGATGAGAACAAAAAACAAAAGCATCAAAATAAATTTAAATGATTTTTTTTTTCATAAAGATTGCGGCTGATTGGCTTTGATGTAACTTGAAAGTTTTCTAAGAAAAAAAGATTGATCAAAGACTTATTTAAAAATGCCGACAGAATATAACTGGAGTTGTCAATTTAATTGTGTTGATATTTTATACGAGATAGGCTGTAGGTGAATGCGTGGCGAACTTAAACAATAATAAAACGCTGATATGACGCCTATAAAAGCTTTCTACCGTAGGAAGATAGGAAAACTTATATTGCAATATTGTAGTAGGTAGGATATCTATAGTTCTTTCGATGATGATGTAATTACATCAATAAAAAAAGATAATAAATTCAAGAAAACCAATTATTTTGTTATTATTAATGTTGATATACTTAATGTGAAGGTGAGCTAGCTTGTTATGCATAGCAGTTAATCTTTAAGAACGGAAATTTAAGCACAAGAGAGAGAAATCATTTAAATTCATAAAGTCCAAGCCAAAGGTTTTATTTATGTATATATTATCGATTATATCGTTATACCGAGAAAACCAAAACAATAAAATGTTGAAAATATGAAAAAAAAAAAAATGTTTTTCTTTAATTTTAAAATTATGTATACAAATTTGAAATTCATAATATTTGTTGGCTAACTATGAACTACCAGGATCGAAAATTACAGCAAAATAAATTAAGCTATTCACGAGATATTCTGCAATATTCCAAAAAACAAAATCTCAAAGCTTTACAAGTTAAGTCAAAATCGTTTAAGCCGTTTTGGAGAAAATTAGATAAAACTGAAATCGTTGTTTGTCCAGCTACTCGAACAAAAATTTGAATATCTCCTAGAGAATCGTTTGCAAATGCTTCACACCAAATTTGAAGCAAGTCCTTCCAATCGTATAGGCTCTAGCTCGATGCAGATCAGGAACCACATACGCACAGCCGAGCCGTACAGACAAACAGACCGACGGAGTTTCTTGTCAAAAGCAATATTATGCCCTTAGGAGCAAGTAAAAATCTTCAAAAGCATGCAACTATTTTTTTTAATTGATTGAAACCCTTAGCTTTAATAGTTTGAGCTAAAAAGTTAGCAATTTATTTCTAGAACTAATATGAATTTATAAAAAAAGTTTAACTCGTTTAAGAGTTTTTAAACAAAAATAATTGTGTGTATAGATTTTTGAGAACATTTTTATAAAAAAAAAAAATGTTGTCTGCGCCAATTCAAAGTAATTATATAAATTTAAAAAGTTATTCATGCGTTTTTGAAAAATATACAGGCTGATTGGTATAAGGTGCACCAAAAAGCTGTAATGAATAGGTTGAGTAAAAACAAGAAAAAAATTTGTTTGGAGGGGGGTCTATTTCTCCCCGTTTAAATGAGAGGGGCAATTTTCTAAAAAAAATGATTTAAAACAGAACAAAATTATTTAAAATCAACGTTAAAACTTGCAATGCCCTGCCATACCTTTTCGGAAAGCCAGAAATCTCTTCTCTAATTTTCATTTTAAATTAATTTGCGCTTGTGAATAGTTTTTAAAAAATAATTTTCAAACTCGAAATTTTGAAAAAAAAAATTAAAACAAATTCCAAAATAATTTTTTTCAAAATTATACGTTATTTAGTACTATTTTTGTTTTCAAAACTCAATATTAATTTTTAGTCAAACACTGAAAATCACATGGATCTAGATGTTTTAATTTTCAAGATATGAAAAAATAAATGGAGCAACTTTCTCATAAAACTAAGAAGAATCCGGCTAAATGATCATTTCAGCAACCAGTTGATTATCATAAACATTGTTTTTTCTTGTTTTTACTAATATGCTGGTTTCTTTATTTTCTAATATCTTGAAAAGTCAAAGTCCTCGAACATTGACTAAAAACTGCCAAGAGCATAAAGTTTTGAAAACAAAAATTATGCTTAATTTCATAAAAGGAGAGTGCCCAAAAAAAACCCAAAGTCAATAAGAAAAAGTTATATATGGTTTGAAAGGGCATTGACTGTAGATATCAAATATGAAATTACTTTCTTCAAAAGTTATCCCCGGGACTGGCTATGACAATTTATTTATTTTTAATAGCAAGGTGTTTTTTTGTTTTTCATATAAATACAACATTGGTAAGGGCAGTACAGAAAAGAACAGGTATTGATTAAAAAACATACTTACATGTTATCCGCAAAAAATTCTTAAAACAAAGTTTCTATTATTCAAAAAAACTGATTTTCATAATGCAATGCTCGAAAAAATACAAGGTTTCGAAAAACAAATTATTGCAAGCGTTATTATAGGATTAAATACATGTGCCTTGAATGTTGCATTCTCTTAATGCGAAAATGTGTTAACAATTATAAATTGGTACATTACTAGTCTCGTCAATATATTAAACGTACTCTTATGCAAAAAATCAATTAACAAATTCCGGAATAAATTATGAAAACAAAACATTTCCGAATTTTACCACTGCCACTGCGCCGTTAAACAATTCGGAGTTTTAAAGATACATAGTAAAAAAAATGGGAGGTCTTAATTGTTCATTATAGTACAACAGTATGCGAGTTATTTATAAGTTGTTCTTAATTCTTACGCACATACTAGGCGTGTTTAGTAGTACAACACAAATGTGATTAGTTCACGGCGATAAACATCTCTGCTTAATAATTAAGCTAAAATAAAAACAGTGCTTCTATAGACTATTTTCTACATTTATCCGATGAATTCTCAACAAATGTCAAAAATTCATCCAAAAATTCATTAATTTGGCAGATGGATCTTGAAGCACGGGTCGACTGATTGTATAAAAGATGTCAGAAAAAAAGTTAAAAGCCTAAGTTTTTTTTATTTGTTAAAATATAATTTATTAATTTGAAATAAATGTTACTTTCCATTCCAATAAATAAAAGAAAGACCTGTTCCAGGGATGAGACGTTTCTTTTAATTTATCAAAAATGTCAGAAAATGGCCGCGATCAATAATCGATGCGATAAGATAGTTGCGTATCCATATTTTATTATTATATTATTTTAATTATTTTTCTGAAAAAATCAAAAATACAACTCGACGACGGAAAATAAATCTCAATTTTGCATTTTGCAGTCATCGGTTTTTGACATTTTCGGATAGCATGGATAGTTAACACGCGGGATTGCAACAACACGAACCTATCCGGATAGCTCTGCATAGGTTTTTGATCGCGGCCAATGTCATTGTTATATCAGTGCTGCCAAATTATTTTATGAAGCAACGATGAGCATTTTTTTGTGCCATTATTTCTAAGCTAACATAGAGGGCACAAAAAAAAAAACGCGCCTAATATTTCCTTAAACTGTTGTCCGGCATGCTTAGAGGTAACTCCTTTTTTCGAAACTGTTGAGTAACGGTATATGGGTGATAACCACTATTTTATGAATGAAGACAGAATCATCTTGTGGCTGCTGATTTTAGTGACTTGTCGTGATCCTATTTAACAACATGAATCAACCACAATATGAAGATGGCCACTTTTTACATTTTTTAAAATGAAGAAACTGTGTTTTTAAAAATTTTAAATTGTCATATCCAGTCCCGGGGATAACTTTTTAAGAAAATGATTCCATATTTGTTATCTTCAATTAATGTCCTTTCAAACCATCCATGACTTTTCTTAATCGACTCTAGGTTTTTCGGCCATACATTTTTGGGCATTCTCCTTTACAAAAAAATAGTTTGAATTTTTTTTTTAAAGGAGAATGTGCAAATTTGTATGAAAAGTGGGTGCGAGCGGCCAAGAATGGTTTTATTATTTTTGGATGTGGTTTTGTCGTTCAAGTACAGCGTAGAAGTTTTTTCGTTGTGGTGTACTTCAAACTAGGATAAAATGCGTTTTTGTGTTTAACACTTTAATAGAGTTTTAGTCAGTATTATGGCTAATGTGAATGGAAAAATAGAAAAGGAAAGTGGAATAACAATTATAGACACCAGTCTCAAAGATTTTTATTATAAACAAAGCACATACAACGTTAAATAATAGTTCAATACTACAATTACCATACTATAATATAATATTATATATTAAAAAAATGTTTTTTTTAAAAATGAGTAGGCACTACTCATCCTCTATAATCGTACTTAATTCCGCTGCTTGAAAGCTAATATCATTGGTTTGGTTTCTTGCCCAGCCTGAATACCAAACTACGCACATTATATGCGCTCAGCATCCCACTGTGGTTGCGCGCTGCAAGCAAATGTCTTGCTCTTCGGTATATTGCGGAAGATGTCTTACTTGTTGTCCTCGGTACACTTCAATATTATACAAGCCCTGTACAAGTTGCTTAGCAAAATAACCGCGGGCTATCTTCACTTGGTACGTACCCAGAGCAAATAGAACAAAATTATCTTCTGATAGATTTGGAAAATCGCCAAAATTGGGATGGACACCAGTGATGCTTCGGAAAGTTGGTCTTTGCCTATTCACATTAGTACGAGAAACATGGTGTTCTTAGAGAATTCAAAAAAGGCCCAACCTTCTTAGACCGGAGCCTTACATTCGTATAAAGAGGGCAATCTAACTTTGTCATTTGATACTCCATTCTTGGAAGTACCTTGTTAAGGAGGTATACTTAGACCAAAATGCAAAAGGAAGAGTGCATTTTCCCACCGAATAAGCTTATCTGACCACCGCCACCGGTTTTGTTAATGATTGTACTAAAAGTATCGGTTGGTACCCTCTTTTTAAAAAGCTGCGATGAAATAGATAATCTTATACTGTTCTGAACTCGTATAAGGAGCTTAGTAAAATTACCGCGGGCTTTATCTTGACCTGGTACTTATTGTGTCTTTAGACATTTTGAAATCAGGATAAGTATCAGATAGTTTTTGAAAACGCCACCTGCCCCAAAAATGCATTTGTAATTGTCTTCATATCTCTTTTCCTAAATGCACTGCAACGAAACGCCTATATTGAAAGTTACTCCCTTGTAGCAGACCTTTTATTTGTGAATAATTTCATTCGTGGCCGCTCACACCCAAAAATGCCGATTCTCCTTTAATTTTTAAAATTAATTTTTTTTTTTTTCAAAATTTCGAGTTTGAAAATTAATTCTTGAAAAACTATTCACAAACGCAACATAATTTAAAATGGAAATTAAATAAGAGACTTCTTGCTTTCCAAAAAGGTATAACAGGGCATTGCAAGCTTTAACATTGTTTTTAAATATTTTTTTTCTGTTCTAAGTCATTTTCTTTTAGAAAATTGACCCTCCCGCCTAAACGGAGGGAAATAGACCCCCCTCCCATACGAATGTTCTCTTGTCTTAACTTAACCTACTCGTAACAGCTTTTTGGCGCACCTTATACCAATCAACCTGTAAAAGATTTTCAAAAAAAAAAAAAAAAATTAATATTTTTTCCTAAAAAAAAAAACTTTTTTTTTTGAAAATTTGGAAACGCAATATCATTTACACATTTTATAAGCTTCTGTGCAAAAGAAATTAATCGGTTCAAAACATAATGAGAAAGTTGAAAATATGACAACTGGTTCTATGGAGAAATACATACCTACCTACTGTTGTAATAATGCAAAACAAAACTGTTTTTTATTTAGAAAAAGAATGTATTAATAAAAGAACAAAATCGATGGCTCTGTTTTCGAGAATATTAGATTTTTTGTTTAGACCACTATTACATTTCAAGGAAATAGAACTATTTTTACTTTTAGTGAAGATTTTTGAACTATCAGCTACGTATAGACAATTAAGAGCCTTTAAAACTTCAAATTTACATTCCGTCAAAGTGGCAATTAATCTTTATTTGTTTTCAAACACATTTCAAATGCACTTACATTATTTATAATAAAATCTTTCTACCTATCTTTGTTATTTCGAGGATGTTTTATTATTTCAATTCCAAAGAAATACATTTTAAAAGATTTCTTCCTAAACTCAAGACATAACATAAATTCCAAGAAAAACAAATCTATGCAGACCGGATGGATTAGTCTTTACATTTCCTCCATTCAAACAATTTTCTCTAAAAAAGAAAACAAATTTTAATAACTTACGAGTACATTTTAATTTCATTTACTGTAAAAATGTTCTAAAAAAACGTATTTAAAAAAAAAAATAGGAAACATCTGTTGCAGCATCTTCTGTCTTACTTTCAAAAAAGTTATAGATGTATTCTTCTGTTCCGATGCTGCCACCCTCATTTGGCGTCGTCTACGGCCGGTCGCATCATAATTCTCATTGCTCATGCTCAATTGCTAATCAGAACAAGTTAAGAATGCTTCATCTTGGATTTCCGTTTCGCACAACAACGTATACAATGGCAACATCAGCTAATTTAAATATGCATGCAAATTATTATTCCCTTTAATTTTTATTTTTCACGAGACAAAAAAAAAAAACAATGCAAAAAAAAGAAAAATTGATTCACGTCCGTCGCCCATATTCTGAAGTAAAACCAATTAAAAAGTTTTTCACTTAAGTGGCTTAAAGGGGGTGGCTTTAAGGGTTTGATTGGGCGTCTGGTAGGGTGGATGGCGCCGCCTACCACCCGTAACGGAATGAATTGTGGAGGACCGGGAGGAGAGAGGGGTTGGAAGTGTGCATATATATTCAGAACGATTGAACAGTTCTTCTTGTATGGGAATTTAATTAAGTCGAAATGTCGATTGGGCTCAATCCATACCTATACCAACCCTCATCTGCCTCTGTCTTAATATAACATCGTCGTTGTTATCGATGGCGAAGGAAACAAAAAAATACCTACATACAAAAATTAAACAGAAAATCGAACGGAATTGAACATAATTACATCTGACAAGTATAATTAAATTCCTTTGGAAGTAGCAAATCTTCATTGAGCATGCTGATTTTGACGTTCGTTTCACAGTGCTGATGTGATGCGAGGAGGAAGATTCGACATTGATGTAAGGATGGGCTTGAGGAAAATTTGTATGTACCTACATACCTACACACAAAAAAAAAGTTCTTGCAAGAGTGTGATTTCGTACACTTATAAAGAGTTGTTCAAGCTGAGTTGACTGCATGTTGGCTGTCAGTTCATTTGACACTCTGACTGATGATCATAGCAATTGATTTCAATTAAAAATTCTCTGACAAATTAAAGCTGTCGTTGTCAATGATTGTGCCAAGCAAACACAGTTGTGACGCATTTTATGCCTATGAACGTCAGATTTGGTTTGGTTTTCTACTAGGCGCCTTGTTAAGGGAAGTAGAACAACATTAGGAGCGGGTCATGTCCGGTTTGGTGAACAATTTGACACACATTCTCAATTTTATCTTTTCTTTACTTAACTTGTTGTACCTACATACATAGAAAAAGTATTTTTTTCGTATCAAACTCGTTAAGGTTTAATCAAAAACTTACATTGTACGATGATGGAAAAATTCAAGAATGTGATTTTTCGCACATCGTATGCAATCTATACATCTTTGTAGCCGTTTTTCCATGCGTCTGTGCGTTCATGTGTATTTCGAGTTTGTTTAGGCATTTGCTTAAAAATAAAAAAAAAAAACAAAACAACACCTTAATATGATTCCCTATATCTGTCGAGCTAGCATATTTAGAATAGTAAAATTGGCCCATTTGGGGCTAATATTGCACTAAGGTATGTGTATCTTTTAAATAGCTGGACCTATTTTGTTATAATTTTGAAATCCCTTGCAAGTTTTTGCGATTCATTCGTACTTTTATCATCTGCGATGTTCTCGCACTTATTCACTAACAAGGTACTTACAAATAATTGAACAAGGACTATGAAGTCATTTTGGTTAAGCAAAGTTTATAAACAAACACAGTTTAGCTTTCTATCAAAATGTCTCCTCAAACAGGACTCTTTTTAACAAATTAACATTCGAATTATTTGTCAAGACGAAATTAAAGAAACCCATATTGAGGCCGAAATCAGAAACTTAAGACCAAACGTCTTTACAATAATTGTGGTTGGCGCTTTAAGAAAATTTCAAAAACGGATTATACTTCTGGTTTTCCCTGTTCGCAATCATTATAATCGGATTATAATTTAACCGAAGCCCAAATACATATGTTTCTTGCTGTTGACTGCATTTAATGGGATTTTAAACAAGTTTCGTAGAATCCCACTCCGCATGAAAAATTGTAACGCCATAGGTAGCAGAGCACAGCGACAGCACATTCATATCTACAAACAGCGACATGCTTTGCATCAATTCTCAGGCTAATAACCAATGATCCCCTTCCAAATGCTATTCCATCACCCTGACTAAACCAAAAAAGGTATATTTTCAATCTGAATTCACTGGATAGATGTAAGCTGGGTATACTCGTACATATATTTTATTTTTCAATTTTTCTTCGATTTCCACTTGAGGTTCTTGCGGTTGACATTAATCCGAAGAACTCTGTATATACAAGTCTGATGCATAACCATGATGGTGTGTTTCACGTCTTCGTCATCGTTGTCGGTCGTCACCATCATCAAATCCTTGTGGCATCCTCCTCATCGACAAGACAACATGGCGTGAAATGTAGCCTCCGGTTTTTCATATTTTTGCCCAGTCAGTTGGGCGAAAAAATAAAAATTACTTTACAATTTTCTGCTGAATACGTGCGTGTGCTGTAAATGGTTTTACGGATTTGGCTTCAGATTCGGATTTGATTCTGGTTAGTTTGTCAGCCAAGGAAAGGCTGGCGGCGCTCGGCAGCGGTGGTGGCGAGCGGGCTGATTTCATATGACGATGGTTATTCCATTTCATTTATTTTAATATGCAGAATGTATCGTCCAACAGTATTAAGCCGTTTAAGTCAGAAATTGCTTGTTGGTAAGTCCATTTATAGGGTTGAGAGAATTTGTATCTACTTTAAGATTTATATCTGATTTTCTGTTGGAACCTACTCGTATACTTAATTATTGAAGTTGTAAAATTATGTTTTATCTGTAAAAGTTGTCATGTAGATTTTGTTATCGAATTTCGACAATTTTGAGGACTTGTTAAGTTTTTATATGCGTGACAGACCTCCAGCGTTCGAATTAATTAAGAGAAACACTGCTAAACTGGCGAAGGTGCTCTGAAGGTAGTGGAGAACAACAAAACAACTACCCCATGTATAAAATTCCCCAGTACATTTGTTGAAGTTCCAGCGAACCGATTTGGCTTTAAGCATTTTTTAAGGACCTGACAGCTGATGATAAATTATTAAATGTCACTGAACATTGAATGACCTTTTTCTTAGCTGCTCAAATTTATTAATACAAAAAATAAAAGGAATATTTTAAGGGTTGGCTAAAAATCGTGTTTTGTAAATGCTACAACTTTATTTAATTAATTTCCTGTTTAAAAATTCTTGAAATTTGGAAAATATTTTAAGCCTTTCGGTACGAATGTGGTACAAGACAAAGAACATTTATATGGACTTGTACCACATCCGTACCGAAAGGGTTAAATTTAATTTATAAAAAAATCGTATAATGTAATCCATAACTTTGTATACATATACTTTACGTTCAATCAAAAAGTACAAGTGACCTCAACTCCAGAAATCAATGTGTTTCGATCAGATATGGCCGTGGCCTCTTCAGTTAGTCTGTCATATACTACTAAGACAAATCTTGGTTGATGTAATTATTTTCTAGGTGTACGAATTTAAACAAATTTCCCTAGAATAATAAAATTCACAGTATCGTATTGCTGTGATTTTCTTAAGAGTCGGTAAACATCGCCCAAAATGTGTGTCTTAATAGGATAACTGTAGGGCCTACTCTCATATCTAAGCGAAAATTATTAATTTCTAGTTGAGGTCACTTGTACTTTTTAATTGATTTATATTCATTCCCTCCACTTAAAGCAGAAGTAATTTGAATATTTAATTTAATATTAAAATTACTTCATCTTCATTGTATGTATATCGTAAGACAAAAATCGTATTTTTAGTTGCGATGTACCTGTAAAAAAAATTAACTCGAGATTTTGGAGCAATTATAGTTTTAATTTATTTTTCCTTTGATTTTATTTTTTCGTAAAAAAAATCATTTAAACAAATTTTTAATGCAATATTTGTTTAACTAACAAAAGTACCGAAGTACCAATATAACGAAGTACCAAACTGCAAAAATTATGACAAAATCAACCAAGCTATTGACGAGATATTTGAAATATAAAAAGGCAAAATGATCGTTATTCAAATTTGTTAGCAAAAACTTGATAGGTATACAGTATTATTAAACCTGTAAATGTGCTTAGTTTAATCAAAATCGTTAGAGGTGTTTCCGACAAAAATTGATAAAACCGAAATCGTTGTATGGCAGTTACCCGATCTAGAAGATCTTAAACAAAAATTTAAATTTATCCTCGAAGGGAATCATTTAAAAATGTTTCACACCAAATTTGAAGTCCAACTCTAGCTTAATGAAGACGCACAGGCGCAAAGATGCACGATGCACTGACGCACAGACCGACGGACGCGACGGACGTAATAAATTACCATAATGATATAGTTTTGACTAAAATTTCGAAATTTTTGTTTGGCACGAAACCAATACTTGGCGCTTGGAGCAAGTTAGAAAAGAGAAAAAACATTCATACGTACATAACGAAATTAATTTTCGTTAAAAAAAACTCGCTGATAAAAGTGTACTAAACTGTTCGGTACCCTTTTCCTAGGTTCGAACCTATCTGTACCTACATCCTTTCTGGTGCTACATGATGCATTCATTTTCTTTCATTTTTTAAGAAGTTGATTGTACGTAGCTACTGTATAATTAATCATTGGATATCTTCGTCAGTGTGTATTCATCTGTCATGTGTGTACTTCCTAAACATACAAGGACAAGTAGCAGAGCAGTATACCCAGAAATATCTTTAGAATAATGATTCTTCTGCTCCTTCTAGGGTGTTAGATACAAAACTTCGCACTTGTTTGCTCCAACTGGAATATACAAAAGTATATACAAGTTTCCATAGACACGTGTATATTTTATACATTTTGCTGATTTCTCCACTTATCCTCTTTTAGCTTTACAACGCTGGCTTTGGCTTATCTCACGCCAACTTCAAATGAAACTCAAAGTGACACTGAGAGAAAAGAAAAATAAATATATAGCTTAGAAAAATGTGTCCAAAGTGATTGATGGATTGATTAATTGCTCTTATCACACTCTTAACACTCTTATGAAACCAGCTGCGCAGGTATCCAATATTCGATTGACTTGGGTACTCGTACAAAAAAAATATACACAATTGTAAACTTGAATGTGAAAACGGAAGCATTCGATAGGAAGGTACATATAATCCTTAACAATTGCTCCTACTGGAATTTTCACGTTCCTTAGGGGCATTCATTTAAGACACAGAGGAGCTTATTGTGTCATCGTCATCGTCACGAACATAAATCAAATTAAATGAATGAAATGTCTTTGTTGATTTTCGGATTAATAAATAACCATCAAGGCGGGATAAATTCTATATCAGTTAAATAAATAGAAGGAAGGTAGGGTTACACTACCTATATAAATGGTAAACGTTTAGTTAAAATAAATAGGAGCCATTTATTTTGAAATACAGTAAGGTTACTAAGTGAAAAAACGATTTACACAATTTTCAAAGAGTCAATATAAATTTGGGAAGGTCCAATCTATTAATCTTCTATAGAACACTAGCTGACCCGGCGAACTTCGTTCCGCCTAAATTTCGTTAATGTAATGAAATAAATAATACCGAGCATGCACAATGTTGTTTCATGTAATTCGTTCATAAATAACAATGAAAATTCAAAAGTATTGGACTTCTTACTGCGATTCACAATAAGGAATATATGGAATTATGTGCATTTCAGCACTTGAACCTAATTTTCTGTGTTGAATCGAAGAAATAAATTATATTGATATACAAAATACAGGCACTTGAAACCTGAATCATATGTAGCGATCGAATTTATAGTCAAAACAATTGTTATTTAATTGAATTTTATTGTTGGCCCATGTGCCTCTTTTATATTTATTGAAAATAAAATAAGTTTCTTACAAAGAACTTACTCATGGCATAATATATTTAGACAACAATAATAATTTTATCGGTAAATTCACGATATGCAACGATCGATGGTTCGATTGTTGTAGCCATTCCTGAATTATGTAGTTGTCAACACTTGGTTACTGTTTTTTTATGCTGCTTTACACACTTCCCTGCGTTGAATTGGTCAATTCAACTCATTTTACTTTAACATTGTACTTTGTTCGAGTTTGTGGAACTGGTGATAAATTAGGAACTGACGTCACTCTCTTCCGAAGGTTGCTAATAATACCAAAGCTCATTGATATAAAAAGAGTGAAATAGCTAGATGTTTACGGCATCAATATTGAATTCCCATATTTCTCTCAAGTTACACTATATATGTGGCGTGCTCACGTATCGTCAAACTTACCACTTTGTACGTGTACATGCCCGAGAATAAAACGGAAAAAGTTGTGTAATTTAAACCACTTCAGTAAAAAAGCGGAAGGTGTTGGCCGACATGCCACATCATTTTGGTTTGAAAACACATCAACATTGTTAATTAAGATATTTTTATTGTTATTTTGTGTATAAATCGCCATTGAGACCAATACTTTGCAATGACAGCATCCAAACTTAAGAAGTTTGACAACGAAAAATACATACAATTTTCCGCAAAACATTCGTAATGAGCTCTTACGGTGTTGTTGTAAAGTGGAAAAAATTCGGTGGAAATTTAATCCGGCTGGCGAATTAGTCCACTCGAATCACCCATCGCCAAAAAATTGGTTAGAGAACTCTGCGCAGCACTGATCATTTCGTAAAGCAACTCGCATGCACGTTTGTGCGCCATTGTGCACTCGTTCCAGATGACAATCTTACAGTGCTGAAATAGTTTCGCCATTGCAGAGTTATCTAAAATATTGCATGTAGGTTCTTCATCCACTTGCAGGCAAATGCAATGCAGAATGAGCGTATGACCGCCCGCCGCCAACTTAAAGCTATTCCAAATAAATACCTTTAACATAATGTAAATTTAAAAAAAAATTATTATATTTTATTTTATCCGACGAACGCAATAGCAACAGCAAGTCCAATTCAAATTTGAATGACGAAACGAACAGGACACCTAATATTTCCTACTTGGGCCAACACGAACCCATAAATCCCGAAATTGTGAAAATCAGGATCGTTAAGTTCCAGTTTTTCTGAAAATTTTCCGAGATTTTCCACCAGTATCCTATGTCTTTCCTTAGGCCAATACAAATTCATCAAGGCCAAAATCGTGAAAATCGTAGTATCCGTTCTCGAGTAACCTATGCACCAGGGACAGTTTTAAGGTGGTAGTTGTTATGTTTTCTGGTAGTTGCTATTTGAAATTGGTAGCTCTAAATCACGTTTCTGGTAGTTGTTATTAAACACTTCGCCCTTGCTTCTACCAGTTCAAAACAAAGTACTTTTACGAATGTCAATTTTCAATCACCAGTGTATCAATCACTTGCTGCCTATTTTAATTTGTTATAATTATCTAAGTACAGAAAACATTTTCAACTTTTATCTGATCTCAAACTTATAAACGGATATAACCTATTACCGGCACAAATTAAACGACTTTCAGATAGCGCGATAAAATTGTACCCTCGGTAAGAATAGCAAAATTAAGAAATTTTCGATAGAACAGCTAAGTCTAAGAAAAAACTGTTTAAATCGAAACGATTTATTTGTTGGTAGTTCTGATTTTTTCTTAAAACAGTCCCTGCTATGCACTAAAAACAGCATCTTCCCGGATTGCAAATTTTCCTGAAAATTTTTCGGGATTTTCCTTCAGTATCCTATGTCCTTCCTTGGGCCAATACGAATTCATCAAGTCCAAAATCGTGACAATCGAAAGATCCGTACTCGAGTTATGGGCGCACACACGGACGACATTTCTCTTTTATATAAAAAGAAGATAAAATGGAAATTCTTCCAGAATAAGGATTTCCGGTTTAATTTCTAAAAATTCTTAATTCAAACAGAAATTCGGCGAAAAAAAATATTGATCAAATTCAAATTTGAAGTCGAAGCTAGAAGAAAGAATATTCCAGATTTGTCTGACATAAAAATATCCCCTTTTTAATATCGAAATGAGAATTTTGGATGTGATCTTGACCGCCAGAAATGTCTTTCGCCCAGATGTGAGAGTGGGCTTATCAATTAGATGCTATCATACCTTTCTGTGATTTGTGTAAGAGTTAGTAAACATCGACAAAAATGTTCGTCTTAGAAGGGTATGACAGCATCTAACTAAAGAGCCAACTGTCATATATTGGCGAAACGCATTTCTAGAGTTTACGTCACTTAAACATTTTATTCAATTATAAGTATGAACGCTTAATATCTGATTTACTGACTTTTTACTAAATGTATCCAATTATTTGTGTGCTTTGAAAATTCAAAGTTCCTTACATAAAAACACCCTTTAAATCTGTTCATTTAATTAAGACCGTTCTCTAACAGACAACAAACTACGCAGTCTGTTTACTAAATAATTCTCTTATGTATTTCTATAACCTCCATCAGGCGCTTGACATAACGTTTCATTTTTATTTTTAATTATAAATTTACAAAGTCAATGTTAAAAGTAATTATCCAAGCAAATAGTCAATTCACGTGCATCTTAAGTGCACATTATATACCTTGTCTAATGTATTTTAAAACGACGCGCAAACGTTTCGTGCACACAAATCATTTGCTAATTAATTAAGTCATATTGAATTGTTAAACAAAATAATGAAAAGAAAAAAATTACAAGACAAACAAATTTGCCGATCGATGGTTAAAGTTAAAATGAACAAAGTTAACATACTTAATGAATAAAACTATGTGGATATTGTGTTTACAGCACCGATTATATTAATTTATTTATTAATTTGATTTTCACACTATCGATAATCATAATGAGCACCTACATATGTATGTTATATTAAATATTCCGCCTTAATGTTTTGGACGTGAATGTATAAAAATTTAAAATAATAAGATTTCAGACTAGAAGACTTAATGAAAAAAAAAAAAAAAAAGGTTTCAATGTAGGTTGATCGATTATGCACTTTCGTCGGAATTATGCAGACTTCTATAATATACTCAATTGAGGAACTTGTTTAAGTTTTTTCTTTTAATTTTTTCTTGCAAGCGTCGTTGTCGTCAGTGAGCAATCAGAATTAATTACAATTTTAATAAATTTTACAATTTATTAAGATTAAACGATTTGCCGCCACTATGTGAGAATTAAAATTTGTTTTTTTTCTTCAATTAGTGGGCGACACTTAATAATTTGAATCCATTGAAAATGCATTAGATCATTGTATGATGCAGGCAAATGTATTTTTTAGTTCGTTAAGATTTTAATTTAAGTTTTCATTATACCCACGTGATTCTCAACTAATTTATCCTCCCACTAAGTTTTCTAGATAAAGGTGGTATTGAAAATGTAAGCTTTTAATGCCCACTCAAAGCTTAACTTAAAGCAAGTATCGACTCTTTCTTAATGAATTTACTTTGAAAAACACAAAATTTACCTTCTTGTGAATTTTTATAATAGTTAGAACAGTTATATTGTTAAATTTAAAAAGTCTACTTTTTGATAAACTTAATTTTTCCAAAAATGGTTTTTAATGGTAGCTTCTTTTTTTTCAAAAACGGTTCTGATTCGCATAAATTTAAACAGGCATGTGCTTATTGTGTATCTACTACAAACATTTTTGAAAAAATCAATATATTTGAAAACAACTTGCTAATTTTTTTTGAATCTTTATATAAAGCCTTCTTTTAGAATAGAAACTTCAATTATCGGTTCCTACCATAAAAATGGACACGACTGGATCGTACAAACTTGCTCTCGTAGCTAACACCTTTAACGTAGCTAGAAATTGATGATGTACAGGTACATAGATATTGGTTCCAAAATATTATATGATAGATATCATTAGAAAAAAAAAATAAATAAATTATTACTATAAATCTCTATAAATTTATTATTTTAATGACTTTCAAAGTAATAGCTCAAAATAAAGTATGCCATCTAATTTATTTGATAAATATGAATCTATAAAAAAAAATGGCTGGAGCTGTTTTCTTAAAAATTAATTTTTATATATAAAATTTTTTGCTCAAAGTATCTGGTATGCCAATATTTAGTTTTTAATAAAATAAAATTTCACACAAAATAAAAAAAAAAATATTCATTAGCCCGTTTTCAAGATACTATAAAATAAATAAATCGGGTGGCACAACGGCTCATGAAGAACCAGGGCCTAGTGATTAACAGCTCGCAACCATTCCTGTGTGCGCCTTTCGACAGGAATGGAAGGGACCTACAATTTTATGCCGAATCCGAACGAGAAGCACTTATTCGTGACAAGTGATACTCTTGGAGAATTTGTCAATTCCTCGCAAGAGGCAGTAGCCCTGAAAAAAAACTTTTTAGTTTTTAGGTGGACGAGGCTGGGAAGCGATCCCAGTCCTCCAGCGTGACAGTCGAACGCACTAACCATTACGCTACGGGCTACTACGTTTTCAAGATACTGAATTTTCAAAAAAAATTCAATATTTTTTTTTTAAATCCAAAAATTATTTTTTTGAAAATTTGTATATGCAAAATTATTTGAATTGAGAAGGAGGTCTTGCATACAAATTTTGGTTGAAATCGGTGCAGCCGTCAATAAGAAATTTGGAATAAAAGAAAAAATCAGTTCTATGACAGGTATCGTTATTAACCGTTATTAGTAAAATTTGTTTTTATTAAAATGTTGACCATACCTTAGATAATGCAAACGCAGGTCTTTTTATCAAAATTCTTGGAGCCGTTTTCAAGAAAAATATTTTTTTTCTTAGCGGTTTTTCAACATTTCTATGGAAGGTACCGTTGTTTTTGAATTGAGAAACATTATTTTTTCAAGTATTCCACAAAATAACAAAAAATTATTTCACACCTAGTTTTGAAAATGTTGACCAAGTCGTTTTCAAAATATTTAGTTTTCAAAAAAAAAATTTGATTATTTTTTTAAATTTTCAAAAAAAAATCACAATAATCTTTATACTTTTTAGAAGTCTTATAATAAAAAAACGAAAAATTTCAACTTAAATGTTTTCGAGAAAATCAAAAACCAAAAAATTTTGAGGTAAACATCATTTCTGGTGAAAAAACAAAATTGTTTGTCAAGTTACGTTATATTTGGTCCTAAACAAAAATTTTAAT
Organism: Melangyna quadrimaculata; assembly: GCA_949320155.1. Classification (NCBI taxonomy): domain Eukaryota; kingdom Metazoa; phylum Arthropoda; class Insecta; order Diptera; family Syrphidae; genus Melangyna; species Melangyna quadrimaculata. The sequence continues at coordinate 39,830,949 of OX439483.1, forward strand.
AAAAGTGTGCGCATATTAGTCAAAAAACACTATGTACCAAGTTTGAAGAAAATCCCTCCAGCCGTTTAGGCTGTAGGGGCGAGAACCAGCGGCGGATCCAGGGGGGTGGCTATAGGGGCTAAAACCCCTCCCCCACAGCCCATTACTAAAATATTTGAAATAAAGAAAGCAAAGTTTTACAACGTGTAGAGTTTTATTTTCGTCTAAAATATTGTTAAGGTGTGAAACTTGATGGACAAAATAATGTGGTTGTGGCTGAACAATTTACATGTTGTAATTTTTTTCCAAGCCCCAAGCCCTAAGCTGAAGTCTAAAGCCAACTCGACAAAAAGCAAGCGGAGGGCTATGAATAATGGACATGTTTCATGCAATGACAATTTTCCCTAAAAACTGGAAAAAAACCAGCTTGTGGTTAATATGGTCTGAGAATATTGGACAAAAAACGTAGTCAGGGTTAAACAAATAACTCCCTAAAAACTAACCTTAAGGCATAGGGCTTAAGTCTAGGGACTGTCAGTCCGAAGTTGGGACTAAAGCTTGAAGATATAATTTTAAAAAAGAACGTGGTCGGGGCTTCACACTAAAATGTCAAATTCAACAACTTTTTAACTTAGCTAAGTTGACGAAAGAAACGCAATTGAGGCTAAAACAATTGGAGAGCCACAGAGATACATCAGAAATTGTTTCTTACGGCTTTGGCTGGGGTAAGATAATTTTGGGGCTAAGTTTTCAAAATTTCAAAGGTCCAAGGCAATTGTACAATGTACATACAAAATATTTTTGGACTAAGCAACTCTGTAGTCAAGGAGCCTAATTCAAAAAGCGTGAGAAACTTAGAAAAATCTTGCAGGTGGACATGAATATTTACCATCCCTATAGACTCTAGAGTGACGTGCAAATTAATCGACACATTCATTGGGCAGGAATAAAAAATATAGGTATGCAGCGTACACGAAAATTCATTCACACTTCCAGAATCGGGCCGTGAAGGTTATTTTATAGAGCAGCTGTTTCTTACGCCCGACTAAAAGACTTGAAGTTTTAATATTAATTTTTCGATCCGCAAAATATTATTTTCTGTGCTTTCCAACGACAGTTTGAACAAAACAAGTAGTTCAGGAAAATAAGATATCAGAGGAGTGGCACTGTCAGAGCACTATGAGCATTTGCCAGCAAGGCCACTTAAACCTTTATATTGGCTTCTAGCTCTGCTTAAAATTAATTCCCATGTTTAACACATATCAATTCCAAAATCAATATCAATTCCCCACAGCCAAATCCTTGATCCGCTACTGGCGAGGACAGACAGAATTGCGAGACCCACTTTTTTTGCGTTCCCTATGATCGTTATATTAAGGAAAATTAATATCTCGAGTTCGATTTTTTTTACGAATCCATAACTTACCATATAAAACCTACATATATCACAAGAAAAAATGGTAAAAATCCGTTGAGAAAAATCTAATTTTAATCGAAAATGGTTCCAAAGATTTTGATAAAGACATTTTTGTGGAGAAGTTTAATAAAAATCGTTAAAGCAATTTTGGAGAAAACCGAAATCGTTGTATTACAGCTAACCATTCTGGTTGAGCTACAAATACAAAATTTTCTTTATGGAATCACATAACAATGGTTCACACCAATTTTGAAACGAATTTATGGATTGTTTTAGGCTCAAGCTTGAAGTACATTAGGACGCACAGACACTCCGACAGACGGACGTCTTGTCGAACATCTCTTTTTTTACCTTCGCCATTATTGTTTGTCTTATCGGCTCTATACAGCAAACAAAAATGTGTTTGTATGTAGGTAGTAGGTCGTTAAGACAAATTACCTTAAGCAAATACTTGAAGTTCGGCTAATCGGTAATACTGGTTTTTATTAAATTGCAATAAAAAAGATTACTGCTTTTAACGAGAAAACTTTACAACACAAACTGTTTGACTAGACTGAGAATGTAATTTTAAACTTTTCTTTTCTGTGATTTTGATGAATTATTAAAATTAACAATTATCTAGGCAAATCGATGCAATTGCTGATTAGGTCGATTTTCCAGAGCTGTAATCTTGGACTCAAGTCTCGCAAAAACCTTTATATCAAAATGTTGATAATTGTGTGGTCTTCAATTTTTATTCAAAAAAATATTTTATGGTAGTTCAAACAAAAAACGAGAAAACTGCGAAAAATTAAAATATCGGTGGTCTGACGAAAACGCACGACAACCCATAAACCGCACGAAACAGTCACTCATTGTGCAGCATCGGCTTTTCAACAATCAATCGTGGATTCTCATTTTCCCAAATGCGGAAATATACCTTGTTAACGAGTCCACTGAGGTGAAAATGTTCCTCGTCGCTGAAGATGATTTTATTTGTAAAGTCACCATTCACTTCTGTCTGTTCAACCAACCATTCGGCGTACTGACGACGCTTGAAATTGTCAGTAGGCTTCAGCTCTTGAGTCGATTGGACCTTGGACGTGTAAATTAAAATCTTTATTCAAAATTCGCATCAGTGATGTTCGTGAGATGTTCAGTGAAAATGTTGGGCACGACTACGAGTCGAGGTTGACGACTCTTCTGCCACACTATCACGAACAGCAGCAATGTTTTCCGCAGAATGAATTGGGTGAGCATACACAGGTGTTTTCATATTTCCTACAGACCCGGATTGCTGAAATTTGCATACATTTGCATACATTTGGCCGATTAGGCTGACCAAAAAATTCACAAATAGCATGAAATGCATTTTGATTTGAACGCCCATTTTCGTAAAAAGCTTCAACAATCTTAACGCGCTGCTCAATTGTGTACATCTCCATGGTTGAATTTTTCAAATACTGAAACAAAGAAATGCCAAATTAAGTTGACCAAAAAACTTGGCGTTAAAGTGTGAATCACAATTAACATCGTGCCTTATGTTTGGAGCACCCTTTCCATAATAAAAAGACATAATCTCAAAAATTTTTTTTTTAAATGAAAGATAATTATATTTCTAACAACTTTGGTCTTCAATTTTTATTCAGCTAAAACCAATAATTTTGGAGAAAAATACCAATTTTCGTTTTCCAAAACACCTTAATTTCTCCAGGGGTATATCCTCCCAAAAACCTCTAATCTCTTTCAGAAATGAAAAAAAAAAAAATAAGCCGCTATTTATTTTATTCCAAAAAACGATATGGTTTTGAACTTAATTGTCTGTACTTTTGTGTATAAGAATTTGACTTAGTTTAGTCTGTTAGAAATGTTTATGATGTCAAAGACAATATTTGGAAAATCACCCCACAATTGGGTCAGAATCGTAGAAGTGTTTGGTGAAACTGTCAAAGTTTTCCAGCTTTCCAATCCCAGATAGTAAGGCAAATATTTCTATCTTTTTGACATTATAATATAAATTAACAAGTTTTTGTAAATTCATTATTATTTTACTGTTAAAACCGTTTTAGTCAATAAGGTGTCATTTTTTTTTTCCTAACTCATTCCAGTAGTCAATTAAAAATTTTAACAAATACAAATTAATGAAGAGTGAATATTTTCATAATATTGTTTTTCTTCCACAAAATTCTAACAATTTCTAAATGAAATAAATTAAAAACTATAAAAAAAATTAAACAAAAACGAGTCAATTTTATTGCAAACTTAAACATTATCCTCACGAACAAACGTTTAAATTTTACTGTTTCGCATTAACTTTCTATCATCAATTTCTTCACCGCACCCAAGCTATGATCTTTTATGCCACAAAATGACATAATCTCTAAGTACGATAACAAAATAAAAGAAGTAAAAAAGGAATTTGTTTAACAAGTAGGTATATAGAGAGTTAGGGTGGTCTAACTTCATTGAGCAATAAAATCTTATCCAACAAAAATTTTCTTTAGCGTGATGTTATACCGACATAAAAAAAAAACTTATTATAATAAGCAATTATTGCTATAAAAATTGTACTAAAAATAAAATTTAAGAAAAAAACAAAAGAAAAAGTATTCAGCTTATAAATTAATTTAATGAACAAAATATTTTTGAGTTATCAACTTTCATTTTTTGTTAAATTAAAAAACAAATCCCTGTTCAATTTGCCTCTATATAAAATACAAGTACACCACAACTTCAAGTTTAAAACTTTTCACTACCAGAAGAAGTCGAAACATTCTTCCATTTTCTTTTCAAATACAAATTATGGGAAGGATTTTTCTCTTTTGTCCAACGAAACATTAGGTAACAACACCAAAAATTGTAATTTAAATTAATTTCTTCTGTATCCCGTTTTTTTTTTTTTTTTTCTACATAGGTCTTCTCGCAAGAAGAAAGAAAAACCTTACTTCAAATAGTATGAAGAAAACCAGAAAGAAAAATCAAACTTTTATTCTTACATTGCTTTGGGTTGGGGGGTTGTATAGCTATTATTTTTATCCCGGATTCACCCCAAGGGATTTGACTAGCTTTCCATTTTCTTTCTTTACCCTTACATAGTACGAAAATGATGCAAAGAAGAATAACAACAACGAAAAAAAGGACACTCAGAAAGAAGATATTAACAAAGGCAAAAACAAAAGTCTCTCGGCGATGCTCTACAACTTTCAGCTTCACTAGAAGTAAGCGCACAAATAGGACGAAGACAACGATTTATTTCGTCCTTCTTTAGTTATTCCTTTTAAGCTATTTTTTTGTTCATACAAAATGAAATATAAACTTTGGTGCAATAGGAAAAGAAATGAAACGAGGACGAATAACGGGGATTTTAACTCTCTAACCGACAACCAAAGAGTCGATTTTTCTTGATTTTCTCAGATTTTTCCTCATTTTCTCTTTATGACGAAGACGACAATGATGGCGGCGACGAAGAAGACGACGACGACGAAGACGGTGGCAGCAGCAGTGGAGTGGCAGTGATGGTGACGGAGACGGCTACAACCGGAACAAAAACAACGACAAGAACACCGATTATGTTGTCAAATGGGGTTGGCTCCTTATTTTTATTTGAATTTCTTCTCGTTTTCTTTTGGCTCAAAGAAAATTGCGAGTTTATTTCTATTTCTAGTCCATAGATACATTTTTACTTTATAGAAGAAGCACAAATGCATGTATGTATGTGGCTTTGCGTTGCTGTTGATTTTCATCCACTATAATAATTCCCGAGGGTAATTTTTTTTTGAGTTTCTTATTTTATATATGGATTTCTTGAATTGAAGTGAAGGAGTAGTTGTTGCAAACGAGGAAGAAGACACGACACATCGTTCAGACCGACCAATTTGCTGGAAAAGTTTTCTATATTTTTTTTTCTTTCAACAGCAGGGTTGGTTGAATTAGGAAAAATGTGGTACCCCAATACTGTATTCGTCACTATCCCCATCTTATATAATGTTAGAATTTTTCCCTCTTCGGGAATTTTCATAATCAAGCAATGGGGTTGTACGTGAAGGTAGGCATAAGTATGTTTATATTTTGTGCCGATTTAGAGATTGCATGTTAGAAATGAGCCAGAGAGAAGGGGGCTCTCTCTCACCATCCAGCTCGATGAATGTTGCATGCACAAAATTTTCCATTAAATAACGAATGAGGGCAAAAGAAAATTTGCTCCAAGGGTTAAGAGTGATGGCATATACCTACAACAGGGGTCTTGGTTTTGCTAGAATTATTATTTCATTTTCGTTTTTTTCTTATTCTATTTTGTTTTCTTCTAGTTTTGGGGAGTTTAGTAAGTTAAAGCACCAACCAAACGAGACAAGACAATGAAGAACGAGGAAAGAATATAAAAATTCTGGGGTAAAAATAAGGGTTCAAGGACAGGGCAAAGGTATATTATTGTCTTCGTAAAGACGTGACTCGGCGACAAATTCTAGAAAGTGACCAACGGAATAATTTATTCTTACATTTTCAAGATTTTTGTTTTCTGTCCGGAAAATGGTTAAAAATAATTTGATTTATTTTTGTAGGTATACCTACCTTAGGTTTTTTATACAAGTTGAAAAGGGTAGGTTCTTGGAGCAAATAAAAAGCTTTAATTACATTCTTAGATTTTTTTTCTAAATAGAAAATAAAAAGGGATCTAAATGATTAGAATAAATATCCAGCTCATTTTTTTTAAGAAACAAATTTTGCTTTTTTGTCTGAAAAAGATTACTTTAATGGAAGTTATACCTACCTACCTACGTTAAAATTTAAAGGAAGTTGGTCTGGCAAAACAAACTTTAAAAAAGAAGATTAGACATTTTTGGAGCAAGAGTGTAGAAACAAATGTATGTACATGATACAAATTGAAAACAAAAGATGAGTGTTGTAACATTAAATCTTTGAAGTTCTTTTCTTTAAAAGTGTTCAAATATTGATTGAATATTTCAAAACACTGCAACCCTAAATCTATCACTTTAACGTCATTTAAAATATTCAATGTTTTCATCATCTTTCTTTTGATACCAAAACAAATTGTACGGTTTTAATGACATTTCTATTTATGATTTTATATTCATCAGAATATATTGACACAAGAAAATCTCAAAATTCCCAGATACGAATTTCATATAACTTCAGTTTTAATGTTGGTATGTACTGACCGTTATTTTGATATTAGTTTTATTGATGTTCACACGCTCTTTGCCCAGATTCCATAGAATTTTTTCTCATTTTCTTTGCCTTTGCGATCTGTGAGCAAGTTTCCCTCACAATAATTTTTGCCAGGTAATGAATGATAATGAAATGATTCGCAATTCAAATACGTTTCAATGAAAATTGCAGCATAAAGAACTGCCAACAATTACAAAATGGCTTCCGATTGTGGATATTATAGTGTTATTGGTAGCTATAGCGCTCCTATAACCCTTCTTTAGGCAAATCATCTGCTGCACTAAGTATCAGCGTTACAGATCATTGAGTCAAATTGGTTCTATAATACTAAATTATTCTCAAAATAATCAAGGTGTTTTGCATGCCATTTTCAGTTAGCATAAATCATCAAAGGAAATACCCTATTAAAATGTCGGGACATTCCAAATATTAATTAAGGCTTAAAATGGTTAACCTTTATGTCATGCTTTTTTATTTATATATATGTATTTGTATAAAAAACAATATTTATAAAGCAATAACCTCAAAACTCGTGGTGAATCTGCTCCTTGGCAGATCACAACTCACGTTGTAGTTAAGTTAAAAAAATGTGTTGCAAAAAAATGTAAAATATCTTAAAAATATACATGTTCTGTATTTTAACTGTTTATTTAACATTTTTAAAATGAAAAAGGGTTACCATGTCTACTTTTTTAGAAACAAATTAACATGAAAAGGCGTAAAATGAATTTATAATAATTCCTCTTAAAATTTGTATATTTTCCAAACATTCTGCAAAGTGTACCAAACAAGCTATGGCTTTTATCAGGCAGTCAACTTTATTGGTCGACTGATTGACGTTATGAAAAATATCATGTTCAAAGCAATATACCAAGAGCTATGACCGGATTTTGTAATACCTAAATTTAGCAAGGTTCAAGTCGGTAGACAAATATTTTAGAAGGGCGGGGAAGGGGTAATGCTTTTCAAAAATATAGCTTAAAAGGCATTTGAAAATTCCATGAGTTTGGACAAAGCTTAATACACTTTTTAGATTAACATCGGCTTTAGTTCACAAGCTAGTTGGTGACATGAATAAAAAAAAACTTATTTTATAAGCTTGTTGGTGAAATTGGAAATTCGTAAGCTTGTTCTGGTTTATATGGACTCTCAACAAAATTCTTTAAAAGCTTGAAAACCACTTTTGTTAATGATTATGCAGACAAAACAACCATATACGAATTTCCACTTCACAAACTAGCTTATGATTTAAATTTGATTTAACTAGCTAACTTATGAATTTTGTTTTTAATTCTTAAGTCACCTACTCTCATGACTTTATGTTTTTTTTAATTAAAAATTAGCAACCCTGGTTCAAAAAACTAAAAGAAAGGTGTATTTATGGATAAAGTTGAAATGAATCTATTTCTCATTTTTTGATTTTCTTAATTTTTTGTTAGAGCAATAGATTTTTAGAATAAAGGTGAGAAACTTTAAGAACATATTTAGCCTAGGCAAATTCTACTTTTTCTGCAAAAAAAATCCAAGTGAAGGTTTTTAAACGCAATTGTCTTTGTTTTGGCATAAAAAAATACTGTGGCGAAAGTCTATTGCCAAATCGTGTGCCCGTCAGTAGTTATCCAAGGTTAAATGTCGGAAATATTAGTTTTTTGCATAAAACTCGGAAACGGTAAATGCTATCGAAAAGTGTTTCATACAAAACGTATAGATTATGTCATTTGCCAACAAAAAAGTTATGACTTTTTTTTTCTTACGACCCACCGCTAAGAAGATATCGACATTTCAAAAAACGTAATATGTCGAAAATGGTCGCTTTTCACGTATATTTCCTACGGTTCAAATTTTTGAAAACATCTGAATTCAAAGTTTGTTTATTTTGTAAATCCCTACTCTAAAAAAAATGTTGTCATCTTTTCTGTGCATAGAAACAATGTTTTCTGACATTCCTTCAAAAAAAACAGATGGTTTGCGAGAATTTAAAATTTGTATCACTTATTCATTCAACAGAATCAAAAGCTTTAGATCATTAAAAAAAAAAAAACACTGCAGACGAAAATTAGGATTTCCACCAAAATTCAGCTTTGTCGAAGTTTTTGGTTAAAGTAAAGGTCTTACAAAAACAGAAACGTTTTCAAAATTTGTTTGGGTAAAATGGTTGTATTATAATTTACAGTCTAAGTATATAAAATGGGTAAGTTTTGTCACTTTTCAAGAACTTCGAAAACATAACAAATTTTTCAAACAGAAAACTTGCTAGAGATTTGAAGTTCAAAATTATCCATAATATGAAGCCAAATGGTTATTAAAATCAAAAATATTTTTCCAATATAATTTGACTAATCAATGTTTAAGTTTTTTGTTTTTAAAACACAGAAATATGTATAAATGTATATTAAAATGCATAACTTTTGTTTGGGAAATCTTGTTCAGAGTGTATTTTGGATCCGATTTCTTGTTTTTAGGACATCTCACTTTCAGGTCAGAAAGTAAGTTTGATGTTAGAAGCCCTTAAAACAAGAAATTGTATCCAATGAACACTCTGAACACGGTAAAGAGTACAGGATAAAAGTTAATTTAATTTGGGGTGCATTCACTTGCCATAGTATGGTCGATAAGTAAGTAAAGACATCATGGAAAATATTATGGAGTCTTATTGATTTGCATTCATACCCATAACATTTGTTTTTAAGCAGTTGTTTGCGTATACAAGAAGCCATTTTTTTTAATTTGAACCGTCCAAAGCTTGGGCCTAAATTCTATCAAGAACTTGTAGTAAGACATCAATGCATGGTTAGAGTAAAAAAAAAAAAACAAACAATGCATAACAAAAGTTATGCATTTTATTATTTTTATAAAAAAGTCGTTCCTAATTATGTGTCACCACTGTAAATTTTTACGAGGTAAGCAAAAAAACTAGGGATTTTAAAAATTAGACGTTTTTGTACATATTTGATTGTCATTTATCTTTCTATCACAAAAGTATCTTTTTTTGCTAAAACAAGGCGAGTAAACAAGTTGTTAGCGCTCCGCGTTCCGTCTATAGTGTTAATGCCTGAAATGTTGATGGTCACAGAAATTACTTCATTCGGTCAGTGATGTCTTAAAATGTGTTGACGTAGCCTTTTGTGTCAACGCTTTGCGGAATTCAAAAAGGCTTAAAATCATTCATTTTTCTCTTTGGCGATCATACATACATACGTCGACACGTTAACATGTAAATTCAATGTGAATTTTTGGCGGCAAATACAAAGACTAGACTAGACAGTCAAGCTCCCTAAAAATTGCCGAATTCTATCAAAAAATAGCTACAACGTCGATGGATTAAAAAAAAAACATCTGAAAAATCTAAAAAAGTTCAGAATCAATTTCGCAACGCTATAATAAAATGTGTTGCCTATCTGTCAAGTCATGAACTGTCAAATTCCATTAAAATAAAGCTATGAACAATCCAATTTTGTTTTGTTTCGGAAAAATACCTTGTATTGCGATTCATTGAGGTGCTAGAGCAATTTTAGTATGACAAGAATTTAAACAATAAGGTAGGTAGTTTAAATTGTACCTTTATTGTTTATGACTTTGACCCTAGGACTTATTAAAAATGTTATGACAAGAACAAAGAGTTTATTAACTCTCAATTAATTATCCCCAAATACCTGTTTAGATTTAACATAAAGGACAAAGTGGGTGCCTCCACTCGAAATGTTCTGTTTGCAAAAAAAAATGCGACTAAAAAGATTAAGAATGGCAATTCTCTTAAAAAAAACGCATGAAAAACTACAATTCTAGACACATTTTGGGTAAAAAAAACCTTTAAGAAAAGTTTAAAAGATCGAACTTTAAAAACATAAAATTCCCACCCCTTTCTCACTTAGTAAAGTAACAAAAGAAAACCATACATATTTCTTGACAATATTCAATGCCCAAGAAAAAAAGAAAAACGCGTAGGTAGGTATACTCAAAACTTAATAGACCGAATCAATTCTACTAGTTTTATCTTCAAATATAATTTAAAAAAAAAAGGGATGACAAAAATGAGGCACGAATCAAAATGGAAGTTCCTAGATTCCAGGAACCAGGATACAGATTTGTTCATCCTTTCACTCTTTTTTATTTTGTCTTAGGTATCCGTATCCGTATCTATAACAAAATTAAGGGAAACTCAATCGCATCGAATTTGTGTCTCCAATTTGTCTAGATTCTAGAAACTAAGAAAAAAAAATGAACCCCAAAACGAAGGGCTCCAACGAACATCGATATTAAAAAAATACATATGTAGGTAAATATACATACATACCTACATAGGTATAACAAAGAATCATGCTCAACAAAATAATTCAATAACACAAATTCCAACAACAAAGCAAAAGTAAAAAAAAAAAAAAAAAAATATAAAAAAAGTTATACAGAGAGAAGAATGTATCTTTTCACATGAAATTAAAGTTCAGAATTTTTTTCTGTTGCGCTTCTTCGGCTATGTAATGTAAGTGGGTATACGTATACGTATACGTATAGGTACCTATATTAGCTGAATTAGAAGAGTAATGAAGGGTGGTAATGCAATAAACTTGAACAAAGCAAAAATAAGGAATGGAACTTAGAAGGAAATCATTATGAAAAAAAAAAGAAAATGAAAAATAAAAATAAAATTGTAGAAGGAAACAGGAAAAGAAGTTGAAAAAAAGGACAAGCTTTTACGTCAATCTTAAGAGCTAAGAATTTTATTCAAGTGTTTGAGTCACCTCTCGCTGTCAGCCATAAATGGTAGTGTGTAAAGTTGAATGGTTGACAGATGTAGGAGTAAAAAATACACCAAACAATTTTATTGCCATCTTGAACATTTTTATAGTATCTTTTTTTTTGTATCTTGAGTTAAATACCTACTTTTGGTCACAACTGACCTAACAATTTAACTTTAAGCTAAATGCAACATAGGTAAGGTACACGCACTTCTTTTGATTTATAGCTCAGCATTTATTGATTTTATATATAAGGAAGGAACCTACTTTATTTAGACATAGGTACTTAATTGATGTTTCACTGTCCCGATAAGATGCCTATACCTAAGGCTAAGAAAAACACATTGCGTAAGTTTCACATCTTTGAAATTCGCAGCTCTTTCATTTTCGAATTATGTACCTATTATGAAATTTTTTAAGAGCCATAAACATCAGGTGCTACGTGCTATGATGATGTTCATTTAAGACAAGTTTAATCGATAGATAGTTATAATTGACAGTGACAGATTAACGATGACTTAATATTTATGGTTCTACTATCATACTGATGCTTGTCAATTACCTACCAACCTACTTAGTACATGTTGTAATTATACAAAGCTTACACCTATAATACTTATCCATAGGTCACCGTTGGATTATTACTTGAACTCTTGGCTGGCAAGCCCAGATGTGATAGATATAAAACTTTAGTCATGAGATGGTCTTGTGCATTTTTTTTGTTTTGTGTTTTGGATTATCGTCGGAGGTGCTTAGAAATATGTTTTGCTTCAATTCTTTAGTTTTTAAATATCTACCTATAAGCCTTTTTGAAACTATTAGTTAAATGTAATCTTTTTTTGTGAAATTTCAATAATAACCTTTTCACCTTGAAATTTCTTGGAAAGAAACGAGTTTCTTTGCCATTAGAAAATCAGCTTTCCCCACAAAATCAAAAGCAGTAGTTGAAATGAATCGCAAGTACTTTTGTGGATATGGTTACAGGCACCAGTTATTGCTGTCATTCGGAAACCATCATTGAAAATTTGAATTATCAATTTTGGGACAAATAGGCCCAGTAATTTAGGCATTTCATGACTAAGTCTTGACAAGAGTCCAACTGAAGAGTCCAAGTGAGAACGCCGGGCCGAAACGCCAATTTTTATGGACTTAAGGCCGTTAAAAGCTATATTGAATCAATAATACAACAAGTCCAATTAAATAATGCTAAGTCTTCTACTTGGCTGATGTATTTCAGTAGTATATAGAATTTGTATTATAAAACACACTCATAACTAAGTTATAGGTCAAGATGATTTTTGTTTGGCTTTAACAATTACTTAGTCATACCTAGCTTTACCTTCTTATTCAACATTCTTCTCCGTCTGAAAACTGCAAATTACTATTTTCTATGATGGTTTTCAATGAAAGCTATAACGGGTTGCTTGGACGTTAAAAAAAAAAATTGGTCGTAAGTATTTTGAAGTCAAAGCCAAATTTGGATGTGTAAAATTAGCATGACAACTTTCGAAAAAGTAACATTTGACTATGCTAGTAATTGCTGCGCTACTGGTTTTTGCAAAAGGAGAACCTAATCGTGCTAACTTTATACACAAAGTTAGCGTGACACTTTTTTGTTTTTGTTCAAAAGTAACTTTTAAGTATGCCAGAAGTTTCCAAATAACTGCCGAAAGCAAAAATAAGACCCTATAAAGCTTGTACATCTTGTCATTCACAAGAAAAAACATTAAAACAATTTGTCTACTACTCACCACTAAGAAGGTATCGACATTTCAAAACACGTTAAATTTCGAAAGTTTAATAAAAATTCTAGATTTCTGTTTTTTTTTTTTGATTTACTCTTAAATGACGAAGTTGTGAAAAAAAAATTGCTCTCAATTTGCAGGCCATAACATTCTCTACAAAAGCGTTATGATTATTTTTTGCTTACAAGTCGTAATTCACAAGATATTGCGTCAAATGTCAAAAATACGTTTTTTTGCATACATCTTTACAACGGCAAGATCCGGCGCAGAAAAACAATCTAGTTTTCGACATGGCACTAGAGAGTTTTACATATATTCCGGCAAGGGGCCTAGCAAAGACTAGAACAAGGAACTTGGCCATTATGGACCCTTTGTGGGACTTAATCCCGCGATCAGTCCAATACGCTACCCACTGGGCTAACTCGCTATACAAAAATTCAATGTCGAGAGTGACTAAGTATCATACTCTAATGTTTCATACCATATTGCATAACAAATACATACAGAATAAAACAGGATTTTATGTACTTTCTTTCTAGATAGAACAACTTAGAACAGGATTTTCCTCACAACAATCCTATAATGAAAATGTCTCACACCCATAGTAAAAAGTGTGATATGAAAAAGCAGACAAAGAAAAGAGAGACAAGAGTGTCGTATGATATTGAGATTGTATGGTGCTTATAAAATATTTGTTTTTGGTATGCAAGAGACCTTCTTGATGGGGTACCGAAACATGTTCAACAAGCTTTTTCTAGGAAGGGCCTCACGAGTGTTTTTAAAGTTTCTCTCATCTAAATTTTGGTACTGAAATCCAGCAAGGGTTGGCCAAGTATCTGACAAGTATTCCTCGTCTATAGTTTTCCTACTGAAAACTTACTAGGGCCATGTCTAAGCTAGACAGAAACTTTTATTATATCATTATTTCAAAAAATCACCAAAAGTTGAAAATACCTGTTTTTAGCTCTTTACTTTTTTTCTAGACAATATTAAAATCTACAAAATACATACTTTTCGTCAAATTCGATATTTTAGAGTAAAGAGCTAAAAACCGGTATTTTCAACTTTTAGTGGTTTTTTGAAATAATGATATCATAATATTAGAAAAAGGAAAGGCTCTTAATGATGACTTTTCCCAAAGTTGGGAGCTTGGTCCCACTGTGCGACGCGTCGGTCATTTTAGATACATACAAATACATCCATTGCAATAATCTGTTGATACGACACACGCTTATCTAAATGTCTTCAATATGAACACCAATAACAATTTTTGTATACACATAGAAAAAAAAACAAAACCCAGAGTGCACTTGTGTTTTTTATTACAAATTATGTTTAAGAAATAATTCACTAACGAAAATCTTTCCTCACTTTTCGTCAGCCAAACAAAAAACCCTGCTTAATTTGTCTTGCTTTTAAATCTTTTTACTTCACATTTAACCATAAATCTCCTCACATCCATGGGTAAATAATTGTATACGTGCTTAAATTAGTATACTTAGGGTTGGAGGGTTAATTAAATTCAGTATAATAACTCACACGGTCAATATTTACCAACAAAACAAAAAATAAAACCCATTTAAGTACTCATCACACTTTCTTTCTTATTCTCCTTTTCTTAATTTAATATTATATATGAAAATACCAGGATTAAAAGCTTAAGTTTTAGTATCTTCTGAGCGGAGTTATAATTATTATTTTCTTTGTTTGTGTCTTCTATTCTTTATTTAAGTGTGTTAAAGACATAAAATAGATACAGTGAGGTTCATTTGACTAGACACACCCGAATTTTTTACTTAATTATGCTGTAATGGATAATGTCTATAAACAAAAGTGCTTAGTTGATAACATGATGGGTTTTTTTTCAGAACTTTTTTCAGAAGTTCCGAGCACATTCCTTTTTTGAGCAGACACCAATTGTATGGTTATTTTTATATTTTATCGCTTTTTTCTTCAATGTAAACCAAACTCGTTTCTATAGTAAAATTGGTGCATTTGGTTTGAATTTGCTTAAGATTGAAAGGAAACCATTTTTCTTGGTATGATAAACCAACTTTTCAGAATCGGATTCAAGATTTAATTTATTTAGAATTGAAACGAATTAATTTCGCAAATTATATTTATAAAGTCAATTTTTTCAGTTGCAAACCACACACACAATTGCTTTGGGATTCTGGCATTCAAAAAGTACTTGTTTAGAGCAGAAAAAAGATAAAAAAGGTAGGTATTTAGGACGAGCCCACTGATTACATGGGTTTGACATTTTTTAGGATCTTCGGTTGATTAACAGGTGGTCTTTTGTTTGGCATAAGGTAATAACGCCGAAGGGAAAAGCGCCCAAAATCGATTTGGAATAATCGCCCAAAAAAATTCTGAAGAAATTATTCTTGTATTTATCCAGCGCAGAAAAACATTCTGGTTTTCAACATGGCACTAGAGAGTTTTAAATAGATTCTGGCAAGGCCCTAGCATGGCTGAGTAATGGCCAAAACTAGGGCCTTGTCGATTATGAACCCTTTTGCCTCGTCAGAAAAAACACTCTAGGCCCCGCACCAGCAAAAACTAAATTTGTTCATATTTTTGCTAGAAACATTAAAAAAGGGTATTTTAGTATCGGTTGTGATCCGATAGTAAAATAACTCAGATCAAAAATAAAAAGAATTTAATAAGATATTAAAGCACATTTAGTATGATACTGGGCATTTTTGTAAAATACTCTTATTATCATATTATATGATTTAGAGTCGTCAAAAACAAGCGAATATGAACCATCTGGTATTAAGTAAATATAGTTTAAGACAATAAATTATAATTTTTGATTAATTTTAATGAAAAGTTCTAAAAGCCTTTGGCGGGGGTAGGTGGTTGAAAATAGAGATTTTCGACATTAAATACCTACATTAGGGGTGTATAATAATTTGTTTTTGTCAGATATTCAAAATGGGTATCGTGGATCTTGTAGAGTATACCCACACAAGTATTTCTACGTCCCGGAAATTTTTTAAAATGGTACTTCCAGACCCCGCGGCCGTTGTTTTATGTAAAAATATATTTCAGTCTAAAAATGGAATATAACCATTTTTTTCACCTATTTTTGAGATTTTATAAAAATTCGAAATGCTTTTTTTCAAAACAAATGCACCGATTCATCAAAATACTGCACTATGACTTATGTTCATGTATGAATCGGTGCATTTTTTTGAAAAAAAGCATTTCGAATTTTTACAGAATCTCAAAAATAGGTGAAAATATAGTTATATTCCATTTTCAGACTGGAATATCTCAAAAACTAGAGCTGATGGCGTAAAACGGATAATAGATTTGAGTTTAGCACACGAAATAACCTATGATACGAGCCTTACTTGCTCGTTCCCGAACCCACGGAGGTCTTTAAAATCGAGAAAAGCTTAAAAATCAACCGATTTTTGAGGGGTTTTCAGCCATTTATCGAGTAAAAACGGCATATTTTGAAATTTAAAGGGGTAGTTACTTGTGCTATTTTATTATTAGCATCCCTAGAGAGTCAAAAAAATCTTTTAAAGTCGGTCAAACCACGTTTGATACGCGAAATTCTTGATCATTTGCTGACTTTGAAAAAAAAACGTGTTTCTTAAATAAAAAACGGCCGCGGGGTCTGGAAGTACCATTTTAAAAAAATTTCCGGGACGTAAAAATACTTGTGTGGGTATCCTCTACAAGATCCACGATACCTATTTTGAATATCTGACTAAAAAAAATTATTAGACACCCCTAACCTACATATATGATTATATTGGTAGGATTTGCAAGAACGTCAAAGTTTTAACTTTTTTTTTTAAACCAAAACTGATCAATTATAATAAAAGTTAAAATTTGTATTTTTTGATTCATCGGTTCAATTCGTTTAGTTAAAATTTTGCATATGTATCAATAACGATAGTGCTTAGTCTGATAGGATGCCGAAAATGTCCAACAAGTTCTTACTAGCGAGAACCTCACGAGAGAATGAAACATTTTCCTCGTCTAAATATTACTTACTGAAAACTTGCAAGGGCTTGACGTATATTTGACAAGTTTTCCTCGTCTAGATTTTACCTAAAGAAAACTGACTAGTGCCATGTCAAAACTAGATAGAAACTGGGCATTTTTCCAGCCGGGTTGTTTCCAGTTTTGGGCGTTTTTTCCGTTTTGTTGCTTTAGTTAGCAAGATGAGAAAACGCCCAAAATTTTAAGTTAAAATAGACAAACTGGAAATAAGGCCCGCCCAAAAAATAGAGACAGATAGGTTTTGCCAAAAACAATTACAATATACTAACTAAGTTACTCCCAAATGCAATATCGCCCAAAGCCAGAATCTTGTATGGGTATTTTGCTGAAACTATTTTGAAAATACACGATACTGTTGTCCAAGAAAACTTTTGACATAACCACCTGCCTGGCGACTGAGACCCTAAGCCTAACAGCGACGGAGTCGCGTGAGTGCGACGAGGACCCGAAGAACACACGAAACGGGCCACCCAAGGTATTCTTGTTAAGAAAAACTATTTTGTTTGGAAAAATAAAATCGCACAAAATTGAAAAAAGAAGCTCCAAATTTTACAAAAACAATTTACATTCAAAATATTTGGGCGAAATTTCCATTTTATGATTTGGAGCAAAGCAATTAATTTTGGGTCATATTTCCATTTTCTTCTTTGTTTTTTTTTTTTTTTTTTTTTTGGCGATAAAAAATATTTGGGTGATAGTTCCAATTCGATTTCTGCGCTTTATTCTTGGGCGTTATTTCCTACCACCTTTTTTTCTCCAAAATAAGGCGATGTGGCACCTCATTTATCTTGGTGATTAGTTTTTCAAGGTTTGTACGCATTATTGATGATGAATGTTGATATGCAGAGGGAATTTCGCAAAATCATAATCGCGTAAAAGCAAAATAGCGTATGCTGATACCGAGAATATTTTAAAGGGTTCAGTGTAAGAAACTTTAAACACTTTAGTTGGGCTTATTTAAACAAATATTTGTTGTTTTAGTACGATCCATGCATTGAGTGTATGAACAAAATGTAAAAATTAAAACTAGTTCTGTTCTGAAAAAAAAATTGAAATTGGTTCTAACTTTTTCACATGCGAGATTTTGATATGCGAGATTTAGGCTTTCCAGATTTTGAAGTTCTGCATTTTTCCATTCGGGATTTTGGGCATTCGAAATTATTGGATTCGAGTTTCTCCTATCGGGATTTTGGCCATTCGACATTACTTAAGCCCCGGTCCCGATTTAAATATCAGTTTGACTTTGGAAATCACTGAATGTCCTTTTAATTCGTGCTGCATTTTTCTATGCATATTGGCACATTATTGGACTGAATCTTCAAGGTTAAAGTAGATTAGATATGGTAAATCTCATTCAATCTGGGTTAAGTGGTAGTCCGGAAACGTAGTAGGTATTAGCCTTCTATTTAATCTGATTAACATCTTCCAAACGTTCCGCAAATTTGAAGAAGAAAAAAGTACCATTATAAATGCTTCTTACTAGGTGAACCGCAAAGTAAGCATTATTGTTCTTCTGTGTCTATAGTCATATACTTATGTAGATACCAACATTATATTTTAAGATACCTAGTTCATCATTGTTTTATTTTCATTTATGTCTTAAAGAAGAATCAAGGACTTACCTCAAAGGATTTTCCGTTTCCCGTTTCTCTTAAGCAAACAAGTAGAAATAGCGCATCCAACATATAAAAGTTCCCGATTGTACAGAAATAGTGTTATGTATACATGTATAAGTATACCTAGATACAATCACCACACCGAAGAGACAGCGAAATAATCCTTTCACTTTTTTTGTTTGTTCTATTATCTTTTGTGGTGGTGTAATCCCAGAACTAGAGAATCTCTTTTTTAATTAAAAACTAATCCGATAGCAATTATTTACGAGAATGAACGAACGATTTTGTAAACAAAAAATACAAACATCCAGAAAAGATGGGTAAAGTATTACAATTACAACATGTAGATAGTACAAGACTTAAGCATCCACCTTGTTCTTTATACCTTCCAACATTTGTATCGATATCGAATAAAAACAAAAGCAACGACGATAACGATGACACGACGAATAAAATAACGTTCAGGTGATTGCAAAGAATAAACAAACAAATAAACTCCCGCACTTATAACAGTATATAGGTACCTAAAACACAAGCAACGGAAATATCTAACAATATCGCGCTCTTTTTATCTTATCTCCTGTTCTAGATTAAAAACGTTCGATATAGTGGTAATATTTTTTACTTGTTCTGATGCACTTGTCATACACACTGTTTGCGATATTAATTACCGACTAATTAAAAACAATACAATCGAGAGTAAGCCGGTGCGTTGTATTCACATTAGATCGCTCCCATTCATACACAAACACTATGGCAATTTTTTGTAATTTGTTCTGCTTTCAAGTTGTAAAATATACAACGTTACATATAAGAATGACAATGACAACACTGGTTCAGTTTACAGTTTTTATTTTACGGTTTCACTTAAGGGGGTGGCAGGGCGGTTAATCATCCCACCTGGCCTTGCAAATAAAAAATCCCACAAAAGACAGTTAGATAGGTAGGAAGATAGATAATAAAACGACAATCACAACATTCTGCGTGCGTGGAAAATAAATCTCAAGCTAGCGACGAAACGCGTACACAACACAAAGATCTGCGATGTTTTTTCTATGTTATTTCTCTGCGTCTGGGCGGCAATTAATACAACGAAAGTGCCATCAGAAGCAGATACAATAATAAAAACGGCACTTGCTTGCACCCACCGCACTACACACTCACACGAAAGTTTTTAAGATACAAAAATAACAAAACGCCGAAGCCGGTATCCCTCTACACACAAACAATTTATAAGTGTACACACACACACTTACACAAATCCCAATAAGCAGGTGTATCTATGAGTTTTTACTGCAATAGTATTCCCACAAAAATATCTTCAAAGGTAAGAAGAAAAAAAAAATAAAAAAAAAACTTTGGTCTCGGTGTAGATGTTCGGAATTCCAATTAGACGACAACAAAAAACACTTCTTATCACGAAAATTTGATTACAAAACAATCGAAAAAGAAAATTCTGATAGATTTGTTTGTTGTTTTTTTTAGAATAAAAAGCTAAATAGATATTGTATCTTTTTCACTTTGCTTCAAATTGAAGCTGAACCAGTGGAGAATTTTCCGTGGCCATTGTTATTCGCGATTTTCCAGCGGTGGACATTTTTTCCTTATTAATAATATTTTGTAGGTATACTTTTTTCCAATTGACTTTATTTGTTTATAACAAAAAATACCAAACTAATAGATATTTTCATGATAAATTAGATACAAAAAAATTCACTTTGTGTATCTTTTTGTTTTATTTTTCTTTCTGTCTGACGTATAAACTCGCATACACACGAACAAAATTCTTCGTAGATACACATTAATCCACACACACACAACCAAGTGCGAGCCAGACACGACACTCAGTTTGTTATATTTTTATTGATTTATACTTCTCAACCATTTAACTAACACACAACGTTTACTTAACCGACAGCATCGAATTACAAAAATCTCTGCGACTTTGCATTGGCTTTTTATATCTCCTCCATTTCGATTTGGTTAGAAATTATTTTGTTTTTTTTCGAAACATTCATTTATTTTATTTTATAATCCATTCAATTTATACTCACAGATAGAGTTTAATTTAATAAAAAAGATACAAATTGTGGGAGAGAGATAAAATAAAGTGGCAGCGTGTTCGACGATAGCACACAACACCGTCCGAGTTATTTCCAATTCGAATTAGAGTTCTCCATAAACTGATTTATTGTGTGGTGTATCTTTAGCTCAAATACTCTGGAAAAATAACACTTTTGCTAAAATGGTGGTGGTGTGTTTTTTTTAGTTGGATTTTTTGGGGTGGTATGCGAAAATGGCAATATCTACGCATACATTTGCGCATTTTATCAGCAATGGTTTTGCTTCACTCGTTTCCAGCGAATTGGGAAATGGAAGACAGAATTGAGTATGTTTTGGGTAGATTGAGTGGGAATTTTAGCTGTCAAAATTGATTTCCATTGCAAAAGTGATGCCAAAGTGGTACAAATTCTAGTTGAAGATTATAATACAATCCACAAAAAGTTACAGTAGTTCTAATATTGTTTTATAATTTATATTTTATAACACGGTATAGTTATCTCAGAATGAGCCAATTAAGTATTTTTATATAAACTAAATACAAAAATATTTTGAGATACCTTAAGCTGCTGTTCACCAAATTTTTCTTTATTTAAGTTATTTTAATTGTTCGTGGAGAAAACTGTTAAAAAGCAGTAAACGATGAATTTTGAAAATTCTAAAAGCTACTGGTGTCATCTTTTACTTTTACACACTTAAAAACAATCGTTTTAGTCTTACGCAATCTGGGCCCTGATGCAATAAGTGTCTGGCCCCTAGGAGAGACTCAGCGAAACTTTTGTAAGTGTAGGCTCGGTCTCGTTAAAATCGAAAATTTTCAATATCGTCTAGGTTTCGTGTCGTTCTCGTATAATGGAGTCTCGTCTCGGTCTCAATCTCGCCTTTTTCGCGAGAAAATTTGATTTTGCAGTCGCGTCGCGGTCTCGTCTCCGAAAAGTACGGTTTTCGGACAAACTGTTGATGATTATAGGAACGAAATGTTTTTAATACGTCAAAATACAATTTGTGCTCCATATAGTTTGAATATTTGCAGAAGAAAATAAATATTTAACAGAAATTGGATTTTTCAATTTATTAGACTCTCTGTAAATTTCGGTCTCATATCAGATGCTTGAAAGGCAGTCTCGTCTCGGTCTTGTCTCGGATGCTTAAAAGGCAGTCTCGTCTCATGGCCAGCCCTACTAAATGTTAAGCTGAAGACGATATTCATTAATTATTTCCGTTTGTGTACGAATTCTTGAACGTAATGAGAACCAAAAAAAAAAATTCAAAAACGCTTTGAATTTTGAGGTTTTGATCATTTAACAGATTATCACTCTGGGATCTTCACTAATGATTAAAGCCAAAAATATGGTTAAACTTCAGTTAATCCACCGAACGATATGTGAAAATCTTGAACATAATTTGAATCACGTTTGAACAAATGGTATCAAAAGTAAATAAAAACGAATGTTTTGATCTAAAAGTAAATATCTGTGGTGTTTGGTGTAATGACATGATAACTCCATTTTTCCAACAATTTAAAACAATGCCTTAACCTTTAAAATACGTTTATGGAGTTATTTATGTTTACACCAACCACCAGTGATATCGTCTGTCATTTTACTTTGCTGTTGCTATAACTTCATGTAAATTCGAACAAAAAATTTGTGTTAATACCGCAGTTATATTCTCTAATATAAAAATGACTAAGAGCCAGTTTCACACTGAACACTTCCCGGAATAAGTGACACTTAAGTTTTGCATAATTGTACTTTTTGGTAAATTTCGCAGTCTGAGTTATAGACACTTAATTGACCAGCACGGAAAATTTAAGTACAACTTATTTAGGAAAGTGTGCACTGCGAATATTGGAATTTTGTATCCTATATTTTGTACCACTATACTGTTACTGTGGAACTGGCCCTAATAATAATTATTGTACACTGGGGCGTATACGCACTTTCTTAAATTTTATTGACTTTTTATTAAATTTGTAGTTACTTTAACATTTAACTTCTAAGTCAGAGTGAATCTTTATTGAAACTTGAAATCACCCAACTGGATTTCAATATTTACTCTTATTATTATTTTTGATTGGAATTGCAAGTGGAATAGTACCTCAACAAACTTGGCGTGCAAAACTGGAGACAGCTAGCTAGCTAGGGACAAGCCTGGCTGAAGAAGGCTCGTTGGTTGAGGCCCTGGTCCTCAGCGGACGCCACCGTAAGTAATAATAAAAGGGAACACAAATAAGTTCCTGTGTGTAATACTTTTACAGAATTGGCAATGGCAATGACGTGAATGCCTAAGTAAACACTAACATAAGCAATTTTTTTATCAAAAAACGTCACACAGTCACCGGGCGAACAAAAAAATTGTGAAACCATTAAATCGGTTTTTACTCGTTGTTTTTCAAATATTAAATTTTCTATAAGTTCTCTTTTTTTATTTTGTTAATATTTTTTAATTTAAATACTTTTTGTTAAAAAAAGATCAGGTTTTCTTAAAAGAATAAATTGGGCTTTCATAATAAAAGTGAAACAATGATACTTATTAACGCAATTTTGTAAAAAAAATGACATCGAAGTAAAAAACAGCACAAAACTGCAATAAAATTGGTTTGATAATAAATTTCCCTAAAACCGTTGTCGGCTTAGGAAAAATAAGTAATAGGATGGGTTATTATGTTCCCAAATGTAGATACTGCTATTTCATGTTATTTTCCTTGTTGTATAGTTTTCATTAAAAACTTGATTGATCCGCTGTATTGGATTTATTAGATATTGTACCTTGGCAATACTTTCAAAATAAGAACAACACTTTTATTTTAGTTTGATTTATTTATAATTAATTTATAAATTCTATATTGGAGCTTTGTGACTTGTTGTTTATGACTCTAAATTTAAGACTATTATGAAAGATACAATCAAAGGGCAAATTCGAATGCAAAACTATTGTGTCTGCCCACGCCACGTATCGCGTATGTGACTTCTTGGAAGAATATTTTGATGACAAAGAATATTATGCTTTGCATACAATGCAACAAGATATTTTGTTTATCTTAAAGTTTTGATGAAGTTACTGCTATAGGTTTGGGTAACAAAGAATAATCTGCACGTTGCATAAAATACAACGAGATATGTATATCTTAGTAATATTATAAAATGTGAAAGATACTGATATGGGGTTATTAGGTTCGTAACAGGATAAGAACTCCAAGTGTTCTTGAGTTAATACAAACAAAAATCAAGAATCGGTTGTATTTTGGCAATGCTAAAGCCATTAAAAGAAATTAAACCAAAAATAATAAATAATATGGTTATAAGTCGACTTAAGTGAAGTTAAAATTTAACTGGGTTCAAAATTAAAAAAAAAGATTAATGATTGCATTTAATTTTATTTTGGAAAATTAGGTACGAATAAAGTAGAAGTATTATAAAATAAAGTGTCAGCCCTCAGCCCTAATAAAGCAGGTTCAATTTCTGTTTTGGTAGAAGGGATGATGAAGATGATAAAGTGAGTGTTTTATAAATACAAAACAACCCAAAAATCCAAACAAATACGAAATATGTTTGTGGCTATGCTCAGAAGCTAGCTGATTTGTATGGGCTCCTGTTTCTATGAACCGGGACATTCACAACACAACTGGAGTTCTTTTATTTATCTTATGTATGGCTATTGTCACACATCTATCCTAATGTATGTACCTTCAATGTGCCTACATCTATCCTGTTCCTGATTTGTGTGCCTACCTATGTTGGTATTTAGAATTTTTAGAACTGAGAGTGCGTACGAAAATTGAGTGAAAGTCCTTCAAACTCAAATAAATTCAATAAGGATATCTTTCTGCCCACATACATATATCTGAAAATGCTGAATTGCTTTGTTTGTATAATTTATTCAAGGATATTTTATAAACAACAATATCGTCCAATCCATATTCCACATTCCATTCCAGCTGAATCTCATCTCAATATGATAAATGCGCAGGTCATTTTTGGTGATGTTTTTTTTTGCTACCCTAAAATCTTTCCCTTTAAATAAATTGTTTAAAATCTTTGTATCATTGCAGCTTGATGAATAAGGGTTGAGAATACCGATGTGTGTTTTGGTGGTGGTTACCTACTTACAAAATTATCAATTGAACAAAAAAAATAGATATCCAGACCAGAAAGAAGAAACGCATTTAGGTATTAACCTTATTCCATCTCGGGTAAACTTTTTGTCACCGAAATGTTTATGCCCATCAAATAAAAAAAACCCTCATACACTCCGTTTCGGTCAAAAACTTTAAATAAAGACCTGATAGACCGAGTCGGAGTCTAGAAATTTTGTTTTTATAGGTACCTACTATTTGATGGTCAGAACGTTTTGTTGACCAAATTTTAGTCCCTGCTGAAATGAGGTGAGTAAATCCATTGCTAGCTCTTTTTTAAGAGAGAAGGATCTTTGTTAGAACTCCCTAATGTAGGATAATTGTCAAAAAGATCAACCTGTTTCAGAATAATTAACTATAATGGACAGCCATAGGTTTATGTTATGATTTTTTAAAGTCAAGCAAAGTCGTAAAGATTTTTAGTCTCTCATTTGTGGGATATTTTTGGATACTAAAATTATACCATTCGTCGAATAAAAATGTTTACCTCGTTGGTAAATTCACTTTTTACCAAAAATGAGATTTCCTTAAATATATAAAATTAGGATTAAAATGTACATTTCTTTTAAGAAATAAAATGCACTACTGCATCGCACGAAGTTGCTCTTATAGTTTAACACAAAATTGTTTGTAAAAGTATTATCTAAAAGCATGGATATAAAAAATAATGTTCAAAAACATTTCATGTTTTTTACTTGCGATATAAAGGTAGGTAATATAATGTCAAGTTATGGATTCGTAAAAAAATCGAACTCGAGACATAATAAATTTTTCTAACATTTCGATAATAGAGAACGCAAAAAAAGTGGGTCCCACCATTCTGTATGTCAATCTGTCTGTCTGTCCTCGCCTCTACAGCCTAAACGGCTGGAGGCATTTTCCTCAAACTTCGTATATAGTGTTTTTTGACTTATATGCCCAAAGTGTTTTTAAATTTTTTTAGAGCCAAAAACAACTGTACCTGCCATACAAAAAGGAAAATAATATTTTTCTCAAAAAGGAGGATTTTGTTAAAAAAAAATTTCAAATAAATAAAGTAAGGAAATGCTACTTTTTAATAATTTCTTTATTTTCATAAATTTAATATTTTGGGTACCTCCAGAACAACCATTTTGTTCGTTTTTGATTTTCTCTAAAACAATTGAGCTGAAAATTTTCATTTTTTAATGTTAAAACTTCCAAGATATATAAACATTATTGTAAACCAAAATAATTTTTTTTTTTTTTTTGAAAACTATATATTTTAAACTTGGTCAATATTTTCAAAACTAGGTGCAAGATAGTTTTTATTATTTTGTAGAACACTTGAAAAAATCATCGTTAAGAAAAAAATTATTTTTCTCGTAAACGTCTCCAAGAATTTTGACAAAAAGATGTGCGTTTACTAATGGTCAATATTTTGGAGAAAAAAAATTTACCAATAACGGTTAATAACGGTACCTGTCATAGAACCAATTTTTTTTTCAAATTACTCATTGACGACTGCTCCGATTTCAACCAAATTTTTTTATACAAGAGCTCCTTCAGAATTCAAATAATTTTGCATATTATACAAATTATCAAAAAATGTTTTTTGGATTTTTAAAAAATATTGTTTTTTATTCTTTTTATCTTGAAAACTGGCTAATGAATTATTTTTTATTTTGTAGATAATTGTGTTTTATAAATGTTGGCGCACTAGATTTTATTTTTAGAAATGAGCGAAAAATTTAATATTTTAATTTAAAATTTAATACTTAATATATAAAAAATTAATTTTTAAGAAAAACGCTCCAAACATTTTTTATAAATTCATATTTATCAAAAAAATCAGATGACATAGATAATTTTGAGCTCTTACTCTCAAAGCCATTAAAATAATAAATTTAAAGTTATTAATAGTAATAATTTATTTAATTTTTTTTAATGGTATCATAATATTTTGGAACTAATAGCTATCTACTTGTACATCATCAATTTCTAACTACGTTAAAATTGTTAGCTACGAGAGCAAGTTCGTGCGATCCAGTCGTGTCCATTTTTTGTATTTATTAAATTTTTTAGCTCGGTACCTACAGTAGTTTGAGTTAAGGAAAAAATATGTCAATTGGTTTCTTGAAAGATGGAACTAAAATTATTTTATAAAAAAAAAAAAATCGTTGTATAGTGCTTTTTCAAAAAAAATATTTTTTATACATGAATCGTGAATTTGAAGTATTTATTTAAATGGGTACACACAATTTAATTTTCAAAAAATTTATTAAGGCATTTTTAAAAAATCGAAAAAAATTTGAAATTGTTTTAAAAATCAAAATCACGTTTCATTGCGAATTTTGATATGTCATATTATTTATATTTCTTAGGAGCATCTGCATAAAACTAAAATAATTTAATTCGGTTTATCTAATAATGAGAAAATTGAAAACATGAAAAGTGATTCTATGGGAAGTAAAAATAAATAAATCGGGTGGGACAACGGCTCATGAAGAACCAGGGCCTAGTGACTAACAACTCGCAACCATTCCTGTGTGCGCGCTTAGACAGGAATGGAAGGGACCTACAATTTTATGCCGAATCCGAACGGCTAGACGAGAAGCACTTAATTGTGACAAGTGATACTCTTGGAGAATTTGTCAATTCCTCGCAAGAGGCAGTAGCCCTGAAAAAAAACTTTTTAGTTTTTAGGTGGACGAGGCTGGGAAGCGATCCCAGACCTCCAGCGTGACAGTCGAACGCACTAACCATTACAACAACAAAAATAAGATGTGGGCTTGACATTTTGGGTAAGTGGCTAAACTTTGAGAACAATATAATTTAGATTCAATTTTAGCTTAACCTTGTTTTCGAAAGTAAATCTTTTTTATTGCTATTAAGTCAACATCCCCTCCTACAACAATACTCTTGCGTATCTCAGCACAATCTATGGCCGTTTCGATAATCAAAACGTCAGCATCATTTTTGGCTTGCTTCACTAGGATATTAGCAGCCTTAATATTTTCAGAAAGCATAGCAATGAGTCGACTTTAGTTGTTTGCATTAGCGAGAAATTGTTGTTGCGAAGTTGACGCCGTCATTGATGTATCAAACAAAATATCTGCTGATGAAGGAGCTGAAACACACCAACAACGCTGCTCGGAAGCTTTTATATTGTTTTTCTGATCTTTATAGCCATGGAACACAATGATGACATGTTTTCCAAAATGTTTTTGTATAATAAGTGTAGCAACAAAGAAAAAGAAATTTAAATATTAAAATATTAATAAGTGTAGCTATCAGAAATTGCGTTAAATGAGTTCTCTCAATTCTATATTACACGATGCAGTAAAAACCCTCCATCGATGATGCATTTTACCTTTTAATAATCGATATCTTCTTCAACTGGCTCTAGTAATTCATAAAGGGCAGATTTTTTATTTTTTCGCATTCCAACCCTGTCAAAAAGTGACAACGGATAAGGAGCCAGCTCGTACGTTAAAAATGTCTGCAGTTGGCCTTCAATAAACTTTTCTAATTGGTTAAAAATATTTCAGACCCAAAAATTAAAATTCAATGAATTCGCGTGCAGTACTTACGATTCTTTGATTAGCAGTAAGTTTTTAACGGTAAGTGCTACGGACAAGATAACAATAACCATATTATGGAAAATTACCTCAGCTACAAGTTTGTGCAACAATTTTTTTTCTAAACCAAACCGTTTTTGAGTTACTTTAAAAAAAAGCACCTTCATGGCCGATTATTGTACCAAAAATTTAAATTAATTAATTTTACGACCGGAGTGATTCTTTGAGCTGCTATAACTTTTTAACGGTAAATGCTATATGGACAAAATGTATATAAGCAATTTTGTGGGAAATCGCTCAATCGATCTCAGCTACAAGTTTGTAGTATACATATTTTTTCTCAACCAAACCGTTTTCAAGTTATTTTCAAAAACCCCATTTTCATGACCTTTGACCCCTTGTAAGTGACCTAGCGGTCATCAGATTGATTATGAACTCTATCAATTTATAAAGAGTACCATTACCAATGATCACACCAAATTTCAGCCTCGAACTAATTTTTTCCTTTCTTTGGCATTTTTTTGTCTATTCTTACTGGACTATCAATCGATTTTTTTTTTTGGAGACTTTGTTTTATTGATTTTTTGTGATGTCATTAATTATTAATTAATTTTTAGTTTTCTCTCAAAGAAAAAGACTATAAGGTCCTCTTAAAAAGTTTATATTTTGAGTTCTATTGGTCGGATTGCCAATATCATGACGTTTTGACTTAAAGAAAATGACAGAGCATCACGGAATATATTTAAAAAACGCTACTTTCAAACCCGCGCCCCCACCAAAGGCTGAAAAAGAAACCTGCCAGACGGTTGTTTTTGATATCGCGATACATATGGACCCATAAACCCTCATACCTCATTTGGTACCTCAACTAAAAATATTTTGTTGGTTATATTATTTTCTTGAAAACGGTTCAATTTTGTATGGAGAAGCTTCTAAGAAGATTTAATGCAAAAATTAATTTTGAAAATAAAAAACAATTTTTTTTTTTTTTTAAACTCAATAGTTCGACAACGACTTGAGAATTTTTTTTTTGGAACTTGGTATAAAGTGATTTCGTCAACGACTTGAGCAATTTTGTTTTAAATAAAGTGATTTCCTGAATAGATATATGTACTTGAAAACATCATGTTCCTTAAACCAAAAATATTGGTACTTACCATAAAAATGACTTTGATACAAAACAAATGTGTGTGTACTGTAATAAATATTTATTCTGCAATCTTATTAACATAGAATCACATAATTTGGATTCGGATGAACCCATTAAAATAATTTTTATGCAGAATCTCCTTAAAGCTAAAAATAATATTGTAAATCAAATTGTTTGTTTTAATTTTGAAAAATTAATAGTACAAGAGCCGACAGCAAATTTTGGGAGTGGATGTATAACCAAAATCTAAGTATGATGGTTTAAAGGAGCATATTTTGTGATATCGAAATCAAAAGTCTGGCCGATTTTTGTTTCAGCCTTTGGCGGGGGCGGGGTATTGAAAATAGAGATTTTCTAAATTTCTTTTCAAGGCTTTTATCACTTCAATTATTTTTTTTAAAACACATCATGATGCTCTGTCATTTTCCCTAAGTGCAAAGATCTTAATCTTGGTGATCCGATTAATAGAACTCAAGACATAAGCATTTAAAGCGAACCTTAATCGTCTTTTCTTGGAGACTTTGTTTTGTTGATTTTTTGCGTTTCATAAATCTCCAAGAAAAAACGGATGAGGTTCGATTAAAAACCTTATATCTTGAGTTCTATTAGTCGGATCACAAATATTAAGGTCTTTGGACTTAGGGAAAATGACAGAGCATTATAATGTATTTTTAAAAAAATAATTGAAAGGATAATACCCCCAATCAGAAATTTGTAAAATCTCTATTTTCAACATCCTGCCCCGCTAAAGGCTGAGAAAGAAAACCTGCCAGACTTTTGATTTCGATATAAAAAAATATACCCCTTTAAACCCTCATACTCAGATTTTGGTTATACATCCACTCCCAAAATTTGCTGTCGGCTCTTAGACTATAAAGTTTTATATTATTGAATGTTTGAATTTTCAACAACCACTTGAGTGGGCTACCACCATTGTATTTGGCTGGAATTTTTGCAATTTCATGGCTGCCACACCAATCATCAGATTCCTTTCAGTGGTGCTTAGTCTTTATGTTTAATTTTAATTTATAAATTAGTGCCGTCAATTGGAATCGAACCTAGACCAGCTACCTCTGAGGCCTATGCACTACGCATTGCGCCACCGAGGTCACCTGATCATGCCCATCCAATGTAAGGTTTTGTCTTTATAAATTGCATATTGAGACAACTAGCATTTTTACTAGCCGCACACAAGTTGGTTGTTGATCATTCTAGTTGTCTCAATATGCAATTTATAAAGACAAAACCTTACATTGGATGGGCATGATCAGGTGACCTCGGTGGCGCAATGCGTAGTGCATAGGCCTCAGAGGTAGCTGGTCTAGGTTCGATTCCAATTGACGGCACTAATTTATAAATTAAAATTGAACATAAAGACTAAGCACCACTGAAAGGAATCTGATGATTGGTGTGGCAGCCATGAAATTTCAATAATTCCAGCCAAATACAATGGTGGTAGCCCACTCAAGTGGTTGTTGAAAATTCAAACATTCAATAATATAAATTACGGAGCAAAAGCTATGCAGCCTAACTGCAAGTGTGTTATCACACAAAAAGCCGAATTTATAAAGTTTTATTCCAATTTTAATCGCTCCCACGATTGGAATTTGAATTTGATTTCGAAATTCGCAAACACATGTTAATTTTATAAAGTAATCGTTTTTCATTCTTCTTAAACTAGGTAGTTACATATATGTATCATCTTTGCGAATTGGTTGTGTTGAATGGAACTCTGACTTATCTTAGAGGCGATTCATTATCTTTCTACTGTCGAAAACGCTTTATCATTTTCATAATTTTCCCTGTGTAGATAGGTGAAGTTCAAACATCATATTTTAACAATATCTCGCAGAAACCTTAGTTCTTTTATTCCACTGTGGCATTAATTCCTTTTTTGAAACTTTCTTTAACTCAAAGACATCATCATGAGGATAACTCTTTGTGCTGTTGTGTTGTTTAGCGTTGTTGATCAGGAATTGCAAGGAATTAACCCACCAAATCCCATAATAAAGCCATAAAGGAATACTTTGAGCCTTTATTTAACGACGATGTAGGTTTATGTGAACTCATTTGAGAAAAGCCTGTCAGTTAGTTTGATTAACACGAAAACCTTTGACAGCAGTAAAGTGTAGGTGCAGTAACTCTATACCGTGCATCATCAAAGAACCTTTTAAGTATTGTTCAGTTTTACTTTGTATCCAAGAACTCTTTTCATATTAATTCATTGAGACATTCCCTATTTGAGCGTGTATATATATGTATGATGCTTATAGCATCAGGTAAGGCACCTACATTACATCTAACAAATGAGTTTACTCTCCAAAGAGCATACTGTGCTTGCCTTCCAGGTAAAGCATGAATTACACAAACTCGGCTAAGATTCATCTTCAGATTGCTTCCTCGTTACAACATGTCATAGGTAAAGTAAGTATAAGTATATAAAATATTTGGTTTCGCAATCTGCCTAAGTCGTTTGCGGCATAAGGCAACCCATTGTAAACGTACTTTTCTATAAAAAAACAAGCACGCTATAACGGTAAAGGAAAATTCATATATGAGTTCTCTTGCGGATGGAATCCCAGGTAACCTGTTCCTTTCGCCTTTCGTGGATGTCAATGTTTATAACAAGAAAGTTCCTTAATGATATGTTGACAGCGTGATTATCATATCTAAAAATTGAAATGCAAATTTGTATGTTAGGTACATCAAATCTTTACAAATATATATAATGACAAGACAGACTTCGTCGTTGTCGTCTCGGTCGGTCGGCCGCCGAGGTGATGACAGAGACAGTGATGAAAAAGTTTCTTTACCGCAGACCACCCGCACCCACTACCTGTACACAGTTTAAACTTCTCACCAAACTCGTGTTAATTGAAATTAAATTTATGTAAATGTAAATTTAAGAAAATTTGTTTGGAAGGTAATTGTGTATTGAAGTTATGCAGCATTTCTAATAATTTAATCTTGCTTGTTGTGGGAAATGTGACGATGAGATGAGGAAATTAGAAAATACCAGGTTCCTAATGGAAAAAGTTGATTGAGGAAAATTGCTTGAATGTGATTGATAGCTTTCTATCTACAGAAAAGAAACAAAAATTAAACTGATACTGAACACCTATCATCACAGAAGCTTCTTTTGAAGAGACGACGACGGTTTCTGATAAATAATAAAAAAAATGTATACATATACAAAATTCTAAAAATAATTTTAGGAGACAAATTTTAAAAATCAATTTAAGGTTATAGACCAAGAGCCCACAGCAAATGTTGGGAGTGGATTGAAAACCAAAATATGAGTATGAGGGCTTGTAGGTGCAAATATCGGGGTATCGAAAACAATCGTCTGGTAGGTTTCTTTTTCGGCCTTCGGCGGGGGTTGGGGTTTGAAAACAGCGATTTTCCAATTTATTTTGTCAAAGGTATTACCACTTACCACTAAATATGCCATGATGCTCAGTCATTTTCTTTAAGTTAAAACGTCATAATCTTGGCAATCCGACCAAAAGAACTCAAGATATAAGCTTTTTAAGAGGACCTTATCGTATTTTTCTTGCAGAATTATAAAACACAAAAAATCAACAAAACAAAGTCTCCAAGAAAATCGATTAAGGTTCGCTTAAAAAGCTTATATCTTGAGTTATATTAGTCGGATTGCCAAGATTGTGGCGTTTTGACTTAAATAAAATAACAGAGCATCACGGAATATATTTTTTTTAAATTTATTGAAGTGGAAATACATCTGACGAAATCTGTTTTCAATACCCCACCCCCGCCAAAAGCTGAAAAAGAAACCTGCCAGACGGTTGTTTTTGATATGGTGGTATATGGACCTACAAACCCTCATACTCATATTTAGGTTATCAATCCACTCCCAAAATTTGCTACCGGCTCTTAGACCGTTGATTTTAAATTTCTTAACTAAGCACTGATAAATTTTGGAAAACTCATTTAAGCTAAAATTTCAAGCCTGAAAGTTTTTTTTTTTAATTTTAGCACTTAAGCAGGAGCCGTTAGGAATTTAAAAAGAAAGACTAGGTTTTAAATTTACTGCCAATAAATGTTAACAAGTGAAATCAATAAATATATCTGCTAAAATGCGTGATTTATAGACAATTTTACTTTGTTCACGATGCCTTTCAAGATAGTCTCTGCCATTCCTAATCCAAATATAAGGCTTATTTTATTGGAAAGCCTCTCAGCCTCGTCCACCTAAAAACTAAAAAGTTTTTTTGTCAGGGCTACTGCCTCTTGCGAGGAGTTGACAAATTCAAGAGTATCACTTGTCACGAATAAGTGCTTCTCGTCGTTCGAATTCGGCATAAAATTGTAGGTCCCTTCCATTCCTGTCGACGGGCGCACACAGAAATGGTTGCGAGTTGTTAGTCACTAGGCCCTAGTTCTTCACGAGCCGTTGTGCCACCCAATTTATATATTTTTTTTTTTATTGGAAAGTATATCAAAGCTAGCTCTGTAAATAAGATATCAACTAAACTCAAAAAGTTTCGATCAATAATCCAGCAATAAAATGGTTTACTGCTGGTTTTATTGCTATATTTACTGCTAATAAAACATGCCTTTTGATGATGAACACCAATTATAGACTACACAATTTCACAATATTTATAATTTTCTAACATTTGTAGCAATTTTTGTATTACTCACTTTACTCGTATAGGCACCAAATCTCATCCACTACAGAGCTATTCAAATTCTTTTTTTTTGTTAAACAATTAAAAATGCCTACGTTACACGATTTACTCATAATGTAATCAAAATGAAATTCCAAGCAATTCAATTTCGCACTATACGTTTATCCACACGAACAAAATTAATGAAAAAGTAATGGTGAATAGGCTCATCCGCAACAGCCAAACATTCTGGCTTAATAAATTTCTCTTAATCCCATTAATTATGCAAAATTGTTTATTTAATTAACCGAGCAAAATTTAAAGATCACCACCTCCTGCGTTATAGCAAATATATAATGTAGCTCAAAGAAGAACCCACCGTGGGTTCTTTACCAAATGGAGCCATTGAATTAAATTGTTTGCGATCGATTATAAATTTTAATGTTTTTTTTTTTAACTTTTTGCTTGTAGCTGATAAATGAATACACAGTCTCTTCGCAGTCTTGTTCATTTTAACTTTTTTTTTAAATATGTAATAATTTACAAAGTTTTTAAATTTATGTTTGTTGGAATTGGAAGACGATGGGATTTGGCTGAGCCTGCACCCATGTGGCCAATAATATATCTGGTAATGTGTGGGGGATGCCAAAACAATTGCTACGTGAATATTTGTTTTGATAGAAATCGATTTATTTGGATGCCATTAATTTCTGTGGTGAGGAAAATAATGAGAACAAATCGATTATTAAGTTTGCATTGCAGATGTTTTCACACTCACAGTTTTTGTGATTGTTTTTTTTTATGATTAATCGATTATAAGGAAAATATTAAAAAGTACAAAAATCTTTTATATTATTTGTTTGTAACAAAATTATTAGGACAACTTTTAAATGTTCAAATGAATAATTTTTTGACATGCTTAAAGTATCGAAATGCAAAATTACTACAAAATCAAGCAAGTAGTTGAAAATTTCCTCAAAAAACCGTGAAAACTTAAATTCCTAATATGTAGCAAGTAAAAATTACTATTTCTTAGCAGATTTCAAAAAGTTGCTAGTTAGGTAGGCTTGCATGTAGTTGGCCCACCAACTATTGAGTTGAGCAAAACTGTTAATTGCAATCGTTTGTACATCGTTTGTCTAAGTTTGTACAAGTTTTAGATTCGTTTGTACACTCACCGTTTTTTTTATATAGCCACTTCAAATAAATTTACGGAGTTTGGCCCATCAACTATAACGCTCGAAAAATCTGGAAATGCAGTTCGATAGATAATCGTTTGTCTATGTTTGTCTTTTTTTTCCGTTTGTATACGTCCCAAATTTTTTAGACAACAAAATTTTTTTTAACCTAATTTTATTAAAATTTTAAAACATATGCATTCGTTTGTCTCTTTTTTATAATGATTTTTCATCGTGTTATTTTTTTTAAGTTTGTATTTATTTCTATTTTTAATTAATTATTACTTTTTTTTGGGACATGCAGTTGGCCCACCAACAGCATTCTCTTTTATTTGGGTATCCACAGTTTCAACAATCGTGCCATTTACGCTGTAGTTTTAAAGCATATATTTATATGTTTTATGGGCAACTGTTTAAAAATAATTCCCCATCAGCTATACATCTACAGTGGGGCGTATTCATCAGCCAGACATTTAAAAACAACTAAAATAAGCGAAAAAATCACGTTTTAGTAACAAAAAATTATTATTTTTACAGTTTTAAGGTGATGTAAGGCCCCGCTGTAGGTGTCTTGCTGATAAGAAAATATTGTAGAATATTTGCACACAGAAAACATAAAATCTTGATTCGATTCTGTTAAGTAAATGGCACGATTAGTTCGACATATTTTAAGTGTCTGGCTCACGTTATGCCCCACTGTAGATGTCTGGAAAGTGTCCAATAAAGTTAATGACACCATCCCCTAACACACATCAAAAATTCAGCTTTGATAAAATAACGCAATGTTGCAACATTTGTATGCAACTTTAACACTCGCTACCTCTTAATTGCACCCGGATTGAAGATTCTTAGTATCCATTTGTTCTTAGCTACCATAGCATCTGTTCGCTGAAAAAATCTTAGCTTTGATAAAATGACGTATGTCTGGCGGGCCTGGGCTCTTAGTCTATTAGGTAGGTACTCAAAAATTTTGGAATCTATAAAAGGCATGTATAGGTATTGGTACCTATAGTTACTTTCTATTTCTTACAGAAAATAAACTCATTAAAAGCGTTAAGCCGACGGCAAAATTCAAGTTCATGAATATGAACAAGTACCTATAGAATAAGAAATATTTTTGTTTGCTTTTTTTTAAATTATTTTAACTGAATAAATAATACTCAAGGTGTAACTTAAGTCTTTTTAAATGCAGCCTACATGCAGGGCACTCCTTAAAAAGAATAGAAAAAAAAAGAATAAAGTCTTAATTATCGCAATTTCGCCTACAAGTTGAAACTGTGGATACCCAAATAAAAGAGAATGCTGTTGGTGGGCCAACTGCATGTCCCAAAAAAAAGTAATAATTAATTAAAAATAGAAATAAATACAAATTTAAGAAAATAACACGATGAAAAATCATTATAAAAAAGAGACAAACGAATGTTTTAAAATTTTAATAAAATTTGGTTAAAAAAAAAAATTTGGGATTTATACAAACGAAAAAAAAAAGACAAACATAGACAAACGATTATCTATCGAACTGCATTTCCAGATTTTTCGAGCGTTATAGTTGGTGGGCCAAACTCCGTAAATTTATTTGAAGTGGCTATATAAAAAAAACGGTGAGTGTACAAACGAATCTAAAACTTGTACAATCGTAGAAAAACGATGTACAAACGACCGTTATTTTTGAAAGATTAGAACTTTTGGTCCAAACGGTGGGCCAAACTCCGTAAATTTATTTGAAGTGGCTATATAAAAAAAAACGGTGAGTGTACAAACGAATCTAAAACTTGTACAATCGTAGAAAAACGATGTACAAACGATGCATTTAACAGTTTGGCTCAACTCAATAGGTGGTGGGCCAACTACATGCAAGCGTGAGGTAGGTACCGTTATTTTTGAAAGATTAGAACTTTTGGTCCAAATTAAAACAAAAAAAAAATATATTCAGGATTTTTTCACTAACTTTTGAGTTATTACAATAAAAAAGAGAATCGCTACAAAAAAAATATGTCATCTGATTTGTTTGATTAATGTGAATTTATGAAAAAAAAATTCAAAAATCGTTATAGCGGTTTTCTTAAAAAATAATTGTTTAAAATATAAAAATTCTTAAAAATGTTTGAAAATAAAAAAAATCGTTTGAGCTGTTTTTGTAATAAATCAGTTTTGTATATTGTTTGTACCACAGGTACCGTTATTTTTTGAGGTAAAATCAAATTTCAATTTCCCTTTATAACTTTAAGTCCAAAGTTTGAAGAAATTCGATTGAGCCGTTAAGGCTGAAGGTCGAAGTACATGCAGACAGACGGAAAGACGGACAGACAGACAGACAGAAAGAATTGCGAGAACTACTTTTTTCTTGTTCTCTATATCATCGTAATGTTAGGGAAAACTAAATTAAACTTGCCCTCTACTACGTATATCGCAAGTAAATATACATATTGGTCAATTATTGAAGGTGTACGGTGGCGTATGTGGAACATATTCCTAGTACGAAATCATAGCACTTATTGAAGTAACCATTCTTTTACTTTGTAGTAGCCCGTAGCGTTAAATTTAGTGCGTTGGACTGTCATGCTGGAGGCATGGGTCCACTTCTCAGCCTCGCCCACCAAAAAACGGAAAAAACTGTCAGGGCTACTGCCTCTCGCGATGAATTCACAAAATCTCCAAGAGTATCACTTGTCATGAATAAGTGCTGCTCGTCTAGTCGTTCGCATTCGGCATAAAATTGTAGGTCCCTTTCATTCCTGTAGACACGCAAACACAGGAATTGTTGCGAGTTGTTAGTCACTAGGTCCTTATTCATTACGAGCTGTCGCGCCACCCAATTTATTTAATTTATTTTACTTTAATTTTATTTTACTTTATGTTTTGGGTCAAAATTTTAAACCAAATGAATGTGGGTAGAAAGTCATCTTACAGTTTATTTTATTGTAATTTCTACGACTCTGTCATACCAAACAGCAAACTTGAGACTTTATTTTATCTTATGGCATGTTTTAACTCAATTAAATTTGATGACATATTGAAATCATTCCAGAGAAAGCATGCTCTTTTGATTGAATATAGTCCTTCACATCAATTGTTGATAATAAAATAAATTTCTTAGACAACAATTTAGTTTAAATTGATTTTTTTTTTGTCAAAGTGCTGAGTGTTAACACAAATTTCTGTAATTTTTAAAGAGCTTTCAAATTGTCACCTTCTTTAACAGACCATGATGATGAAAAATTAAAAATGAACTTGAATAAAACTCCACTTCTTTTTTGATTGGATCAAGTACCTATAGCGTACATTTGTTAAGAGAATGTAATGTTGACGGTGGTGGTGTTTAATGGCCCTTGAGTTTGATTATAACAAGTAGGTACTTCTCTTGCTGGTAGTTTAAGAAATTTTATTTATCAGATCGTTTAATTTTAATTTAAATAAAAATAAGAGACTCTTTACTGAAATGTTTCCACAAATGTTTTGTTTATTTATTTATAAAATAATTTTAAAATTAACGGGTTAAAAAATATTTGTAAGAAATTTGCGCGAATTTTTTAAAACTACTTCAACTTTTAATATTTTAAAAACTTTTTCTTGAAAAACTCCAACAAAATGGAAGTAGGCTATTGAATAGACCCTTTGGTAAGGAACAATTGCGTTCACGGGTTTTTATTATTGATTATGTTTGTGTGGAACTTAAGCTTACTTAAAACCCAAAACTAAATTCATCCATGCGTTTCTCAGAGAATCGTCATACTGGTCATTTAAATTAAATTAAATAAATTTTTTTTAATGAAAATTTGTGTAGGCAATATTACTAAGGTTGATTAAAAACTTACTTATAATAAAAATTCATTCAGTTCGGTAACACGGCTAGCTCGAAAGACGGAAATGCAAAAAATGGTTCTATGCAAGCTACCGCTATTTTTGGTCCAAAAATACAAATTTCCATTAAACATATAAAACATACCTTAAAAACAGAAAGTACTAAGTTTTATAGAAATCGATCCATCCGTTCAGTCTGTAGGCCTAGGTTTTATAAATTGGCAGATGGACATATAAAACTGCGGGACCCACAAGTTTCGAATTCTTCATTATCGTAATGACATATTTGATCAAAATATCTACTTAAAATCATTTCCAGAATGGGAAACTTGCCATATTATACCAATGAATTCCAAGTTAAAAAGATGCTTACGAGCAAAAACTGCAAGAAAATATAAAAAAGGTTATTTTTAATAAGATATATTTTTTGGCCAATTTGTATCTTCAAAATTTTTTTGATCCGTCATATTAAAGGCTTGAGCATCTTCTTTTTTTCATTCTGATGTATCTCGCGCAAACCTTTCGAGTTTTCGAGTTATACTGCGAATATATTATAAAAAGTACATGAATAGTATATTCATCATTATAGGGCTCGGATTCCATGAAAGTGCATTTTTTCTCACACCATTTAGGGCCGAAGACCAACTTACCCTTACGAATCATGAAATTTCTTTTAAAATTACATTCTGTCATAGGGTATATTTTGTGCAAAATACATGTCTCCATTATGAATGCATATTTTCATAATAAATGCAAATTTTAAGTGCATATTTTCATATTTTTCGTGCATATTTTTCAATAAGCTGCGTGTTTATCTTGGAAAAAGTCAAGGCACGCTAGCGTCACCGTGTAAATTACTAAATTACAACCTTTACATGAGGTATTGGAGCGAGTTTCGGTCCTTAGTAAAAAGCATCATGTTAAAATGAGCGACTCGATTCAACTCGGGGAACGGAGTCGAGTCGGAATTTTCGTGGAAAAAAAATGAATGAGGAGTTCGTTGGATAGATGATGCAAAAACTGAATTATTTTTTTTTTTTAAATAACGAAAATAATCGTGTAAGTGCATATTTTCCATTTTTTATTGAATGTTATCCATTTTTAAGCGATGAAAATCCTGGCCCAAGTCATCATCAAGGCAAGCGCTTGAGCATCGTGTTTACCTTTGGAATTGCACTTGATTTCACACTTGACAGATAGAAAGCTCAAAATTTATTTCCACCCAATAAAAAGAAATTGCATGCTATTTTTGTTATGGCAATGAGTTTTTTTAAGTTTTAAAGACTTAATTATTAAAATGTTATGTCCGCTGAAAACTTTATTGCGCGAAACACATCCATTGCATATTTCTATCCGGATATACAATCTACCATCACCCCAATAAACACGACCTATGAATACCACCCTGTATTCATAGGTCGGGTTTATTGGGGTCATCTATCAAAATTATATTTTTATGTATTTGTTTAATCTTCCATATCGACCACATTTTTTTCAAAACAAAAAAAAATAAAATTAGTAGATACTACATAATATTGAAAACTTTTTCACAAAAACAATATTTGTATACACAAAAAATTCCCGATTCAATGGATTTACCATAACCATTCGCATGGATGAAGAGTTCTTTTTTTGTGGTGTTGTCTCTATGGATTTTTTTATTATAAGGCTCCACTTCCTCATTCTGGTTGAAGTGACGAATGATTTATGAGGTGTCATCACTGGTGATTGCACTTGAGTGCCTATTTACGAAAAAGTAAATAATTTCTAGATGAATGTATATTGTATAGCAGAAATAAACCACCAACCAGAATACAAAAGAAAAGTATACAAGTACTCGTACAAACAAAAACAACAAAAACAACACAAACAACAAACAAAAAATAAAACAAATTAACGACTGTAGTTTAAATTAAGAGAATAATAATCGCTGGAATCAAGAAAGATTGATTATTCAATCTGATGAGGGACTTATGCATGAGCCATTATTTGTTGGGATAAGAAAGTGAACGAACACCCAATGGCGCAGCAGGAGTCATGAAGATGGAAGTTGAAAATGAAAACAAGGGCAAGTTTCCGTCCGCCAGCACAAGTTACTTGTACTTGTTGTAGAAGCAAATGCAGAAGCAGCTGGTAGACATTATTTCCGACACTGTCGATAGAAATATGGCGCTAAATTTATAATATTTAAGAAAGGCACAAACGTCTATATAATTTATACCTACTAGTACGCACTGAAAACAACATAATACAGGTTTCGTGTGGAGTATACGAGTATATGAGGTAATTGAGAATGATTTTCTTCAAAAACCCTTAGGACACTTCTAGCTTCTAGGTAAAACATATATATTTTACATAAAAAGTCGCAACCAACTTGCCTTTCAAAACTAAAACTTCTTGAAGAAGGGCTTTCAGGATCCTGACTAATATGGGCTAAGAAAGCTTCTTCAAGACTTAGGCTGAGTTCCGAAATGCATCAGATGTGCATTTGATGCAAAGTCAGAAGTTCCAAAACTCAGACGTGAAAATATGTTTACAAAGCAGTAAGTTTCTTATCGCATCCGATACGTAATCGATGCGCATTAACTGAGCAAACTTCGCACCAACAATTTTTTGGATGCTTTTATTTGCATTTATGTATTTTGAAAAAAAAAATTTCTAGCAGCAAGCAAAAGTTATTGTTAAGAATTCTTTAGTTTTAGTAAAATTGTGGTATTTTTTAGTGAAAAAAGTAGAAAGTGAAAAGTCTGCTAATTCAAGTTTTGAGAATTTGTAAAACTGTTGCGTACTATGTTCGTTTGTTTGTCCTTCAAAAACTTGAACATTTGACACATAGATTTTGTTTAACGTCTGCTCTCCGGGTAATGTGTGTTCCGAATTGCCAAATTTATGCAAAGTAAAATGTTTACAAAGAAGGAGGTTTGCGTAGCTGATGCGCATGAATAGGGTATTGCTGCCGCATCAAAATTTTTATTTTACATTTTGGAACTCAGCCTTACTTTCTACAAGATTTCCTGATGGAAATAGATACTTCTCCATATAAAAGAGTTTTTGCTTAAAACAGGTGCTGTTGTGATACAAATCTGACCAGTATTTCCTTAGCAGGTAACCCTGTATCTCGCAAAATGCGCGCATTTGGTTTCGATGAATCTCTTCTTCGTTGGATTAGAAATTACCTTTCGGACCGATCAATACAAGTTGTATTGGACGGTTCCAAGTCTGAAATTCACAAAATAAATGCTGGTGTGCTCCGGGGCTCCGTTTTGTCTCCGACTCTCTTCCTTATATTCATAAATTATCTTTTGTCTGAAACTTCTAATCCATTAAACTGCTTCGCTGACGACAGCACCCTCAGCTTCTCATATTTGTTTTCAGATTCACATCCATGTCCTTCGGATGTGGAACTAGAACGGCAGCGTATGATTAGCTCATTAAATTCTGATCTCGACAGCATTGTTCAATGGGGAATCAAAAACCGCGTAGAATTTAATGCTTCGAAAACTCAATGCTGTCTTCTGTCGTCAAAACGAAACACACCTCCCATGCCGCTATCCATGAGCGGCACTTGTATTGAGGAAACCGAGAAGCTTTCAGTCCTCGGTATGTGTATCACAGACCACCTTCTGTGGAATGAACACATATTCGATGTCGCCAAAAATGCAGCTAAATGCTTAGGTTTTCTTCGGCGATGCAAGAAATTTTTCTCCCCTTCTGATCTGGCTGTAATCTATAAAGCATTTATCCGTCCGAAGCTTGAGTACAATTCTCATATTTGGGCAGGTGCCCCAATAACCCACTTGAGTATCTTAGATAGGATTCAAAAAAGAGCTTTGAAAATGATAGGTGACAGAAATATAACAGAAACATTTGCATCCCTCGAACATCGCCGCCATGTTTCATGTCTAACATTATTTTACCGTTACTTTTATAAACACTGTTCTAGTGTTCTAGTGAAATAGCCAGCTGCATTCCTTCCCTAAGACAATTCAACCGTAATACTCGTACCTCTAGGAATGCACATCAGTTTACCCTCGAGTCCAACTTCGGACGTACTGTCAATTATAGAGATTCTTTTTTTAGCCGCACTACCCGAATGTGGAATGCTTTACCCGGCTCTATCTTTCCCGACCATTTTAATATTTAGAGGTTCAAAACCAATGTGCATCGCTATCTCCTCTTAAATCCTTCCCTATTTTCCCAACGCTCGCACTGTGTTTAAACATTTTAAGGGCAGCCAAAATCCCTTTAGAAAAAAAAAAAAAAAAAAAAAAAAAAACGAAACAAAAAAGTAATATTTTTTCTCCGCAATAAATTATTTTTAAACATTTATCCACTCTCGAGTTGTTTTATCTACATTTTTGAGAAAGTTGACCTGCTAACTTGACGTCAAGTTAGCAGTTACGGGGTTAGTATGCGCAATAATTTTTTTTTTTCCGCAATAAATTAGCAACTCAGGGCTATATATTTTTTTTATGAATTTTCAGAGTTGCCCTGCTAACTTTATACACATCATAGTTGGCAAAAGGGCAAGAAAAATGTGGATTACATTATAACAAGAAAAAAAAAAATCTGAAAAATAAGCAAATTCGACGTATCAGAAAGAGACCTGTTTGGAGTAAAATTTCCGATTTAAGGTAATACGTTTAGTTTAATGCTACTATATATTATTTTACGGCGCGGCGGTTATCTTGAATTATTTTTCTTTATTGTTTGTAATAAAAATTTATAAATAGAAAATCAAAGTCGTTTTTGTTATGCAAATTCTTCTTTAAAATATTGAATTTGGGCAAAGAGAGAATTTTGAAAAACAGAATTTTGCACATACAGTATTTTGGATGTACAAAAATATGGACATACAGAATTTCGATACAGAAAATTTTGAAATCAAGAATGTTGACCCACTCCCGTTCGAATCATTGAATGAAAAACACACATTTTACAACTTTTTTATATTTTAAATAGGAATGTTGTTAGATATCCTTGCGGTCTTTTTAAAAAGACACATGATTTCAGCTTGATCAAAGTACAAAAAAAAGCTTAATCTTAAGATTTCGTTCACCTCAACAATAGCAATTCGCTGAGGAAAGAGGCCGCATGCTGCAAAGAAAATTATTTCTTTACCAAAACTCAAAGCTAATTATTTTTGATAAAGAAGCCAAAGAACTAAGAAAACAGCTTCTAGGTATTTGATATCTCTCCCCAAAACATACTAAAAACAACATCATCCACAAACGGAATTTTTGAACCCCACCCAAAACTCGTTTTGTTTTTGTTTTTGAGGTACTTACCTTCGCATCTTTTCAAAAATTCAATCTCAAAAAGGAAAGTAGATACAAAAAAATGAAACGAAAAAATCGT
Source organism: Melangyna quadrimaculata (assembly GCA_949320155.1). NCBI lineage: Eukaryota > Metazoa > Arthropoda > Insecta > Diptera > Syrphidae > Melangyna > Melangyna quadrimaculata. The sequence goes on from OX439483.1 coordinate 39,875,490, forward strand.
GAAGAATCACAACTCGCGTATGTACTGTACCTATATAAGCCTTTAAGATCAAAGGATTTCCTTTGTTTTTAGCAGTGTTATTACACATCACCCCTCTGTCATCATTTTATCTGTCAAGTCGGCTCGGTCTATTTATCTATGCGATAGATACAGATACGCGTGTATCTTCCTCAGAATACCTATATCTATTCATCAACCATCTATATTTGCATTCCGTGAAGTGAAATTATACAGCGCACTGCCAAAGGATTTGTCCCGTTCTTTGACATCGCGCGCTACTCGTTTTCAGCATTTTGAACCTATCCCATATAAATACAGATAGACCTATGATGGTAATGGTATATTGCATGTGGCAAAAGGATAAGGAAAACAAGTAAAAATGGATGAAAGATTATAATTACCCACTTGCTTTTAAAGTGCGGAGACGAAGAGACATTTTGCAGGACTATCATCATAAAAAAATAAAAATAAAACAGAAAATCCTTCGTGCGCCATCTGCACTTTCTCGCGTGCCTCTACACCAGAGTAAGAGCTTCATCAGAGGGATACGCTTAAACTGCGCCATTGTATCTATCCTTGATGTATTTTGCCATAAGAGCTCAGCTCTGTATCTATACTATACGATAGGCATAAGGATTTGCCCGGGTTTTTTAGAAAATGAATATTCCAATTCCCATTTTTGCTCCAAATCCCACTTGTAAGGCAGAGCGGCACAGGGATACTTTTCTCTACAAAAAAAAAAAAAACAGATATAGTAGGTAAGGGAGGACTTTGGAAGAAAACGTTGAGAAAATCTGAAAGTGAAGAGTACAAGAAATGTCGGCGGCACTTACTTTGTAGACAAATTCGCTTTAATTAGCACGCATCCGCCTGTTGACGTCATGGTGGAATCATGGTGCTTGCATTGTTCACATCAGAAGCTCTAAGGCTACACTTGTGTCACAGTGAGTGTTTGGATGGAATAACGTCGGATAACTCAAAGGATCTGCTTTTGATTTGTTTTTTTTTTTTTTTCATTTGCGTTAAGAACGAATATTTTGTGCGAAATTGTTTTCTTCTTCTCTGGTTGGTAAAAAGTAATGGATGATGCTGTTTCGTTATCCTTGCAGATGTTATATTCAGGAAAGATTTTTGAGCAATTCAGTTTTTTTTATTTTGCGAAAAAAGCTCTTCACAGGATTGTTTTTATAAAAATTCTTTTTTCAAAGGGCGATATCCTTTAGAGTATGTAGGTATCTACCTATATGGGGGTTTTTGAGTTAAAACAAAAATTACTTTTTGAAAGATGGTTTTTGTTTTTAGCTCAATGAGTTTGAATGGATTACGCTAATATCTATACGTATCTGCCATAAAAAATATAAAGGGAAAGACTCATGTTTCAGTGAAGTTATCATAAGTTCGTATTACCATTTTATTCGAACTTTGAGCTTTCGATATTTTACCAGTTTTGTAAATCGATGAGACCATTTTTTTTATAAGCTTGAAGATAAAAACTTTCTTCAGAGTTCTAAAAGTATGGAATGTTCTAAAGAAATTTTTCGGCATGAAATTTTCAAATGAAGTTCTTTGGTTGTGATTCATCAGTTTCCTTAGTTTGAACTCTTGTTACTGCATAAAGGATTTTGCAGCATGTAGCCTCTTTACCCACCATCGACTGACCAGTCTTTCGCTCCAGTAAAGTTAACGAAATCATAGGACTTAGATTTGCTTACACTTTTATCAAGCATAATTCACGATATTTCCTAGGAAGACTCAAAGGATACCTAAAATAATAATTCATTATTTAAACTATAAAAATTTTAAAATGTTTGTTTAACGTTTAGTTTTTGGACATATTATTATAAGATTTTAAATATTTGACATAAAATGAAGACTGATTTTATATTGCTCTATTATACTCAAAACACAATGTTGCCACTGAAAAAAATCAAAAAGGATCCCAAAAAGACCCAAGAAGGGGCCCGAGACAAAAAAAAGGAGCCATTAATAAAAAATTGGAACCGGTTTTCAAATTTCTCATTAACGGCTAAACCGATTTCACACAAAACTTTGTATTCAAGAGGTCCCTATAAAAAATAATAATTGGATTTTTAAAATTCGATTGAAAATTTTTTTTTGAAAATTCAAGATCTTCAAAATGGGTTAATGAATAGTTTTTAATTTAGTGTAAGACTATATTTTATTAAATACTAAAAGCTAGCATACCAGATTTTATTTTTAATATGTTTAAGAAATGTATATACACATAAAAATTTTATTTTTAAGAAAACCGCCATAATGATTTGGAATTTTTTTTCATAAATTAATATTTATCAAACAAATGAGATGACATACTTTATTTTGAACTCTAGCTTTTTTAGCGATAAAAATAATAAATTTATAGCAATTTATAGAAATAATTTATACTAGTATCGGCCAGTGGCCGAAAATTCGGCCAACAAAAAGTAATTAACACACTTCTTGGAGAAGTAAGAGAAATTAAAATAAACCAATAAGTTGGATTTTTTTATTGTTAGAGCTTAACGACAATAGATCTACTTTTTGCAAAAAGTACAAAAGTGAGAAAAACATTTAAAAAAACATGTTTTCTACAGAAAACTACTTCCAATTAAAAATACATACGAAAACTGTTCTTACAGATAAATTTAACCACCATGCATAATTTTTAATTGCTTGTTGTCTTCAGCAAAAATGTTCGTTTCTTACTTTTGTACTTACGATTTAAATATTGTTTTAAAAAAAGGTCACGAAAAATGAATAATCAAAATTATGAATAACTTTGTCGATACAACTGTTACTTTTCTAAACCTAAAACCGCCAATTGGTTTTAGTATTGCGTTGTTTCATTATGCCAATATAACTCAAAATATTAGCTTTTTATGCGAACCTTAATGGTTTTGCTTTGTTTTGCAGATTTTTTGCGTTTTATAAATCTCCAAGAAAAAGCCGATAAGGTCCTCTTAAAAAGCTAATATCTTGAGTACTATTGGAGGGATTGCCAAAGATTTAGATGATTATGGACTGAAGAAAAATGACAGAGCATCATAACATATATTTGAAGTGGTAATACCTCTGAGAAACAAATTGGAAAATCGATATTTTTAAAACCCCACCCTCGCCAGAGGCTGAAATTTGGGGACAATTAGGAGGAAGCGAATGTTAAAGTTCCATACAATTGTTGCAAGATTACGTTATTTTATCTAAGGCTTTACCTTTGATGACAGCCAGACACCTTAAAACTATTAAACTATTCGTATATTCGTATCATTTACGTTATAGTGTCAAAACTATTTGTATATGCTCTTTGTATATGCTCGTTGGGCAAATATTTAGCAATGACAATCAGAAATACCCCTAGAGTGCGGACTTGGCGACGTGAAATTTGGGCCCAAACATAAACTGAGAAATAGCCCCTGAAATGTATATGGGAAACAGCAAAAACAAATAAAAGTTTAAAATTTGTGAATTGGGGCCATTGGGGCAAGGTTCTTTTAAGGCTATCCCAAACCGAAGCAAAACACATTTTGTAAGATTGTAATTTTTCTGCCGTTGTTGCTTCTTATACAAATTTTTCATTTTTTGTTTGAAGTAATTTTTCATAAGTTTGGGGCCATCTTTCCATTTCGAAAATGGGGCCATTTTTCATTAAGAGCCCACATTTAGGGAAATTTTTTGTTTGAGGCCATTTTTCAATGGGGCCAAATTTCTTATAGCCTGCATACATATATCAGCACCAGGCACCTTAAAACAAAAAAAAAATATAACTTATTCTGAGTTCGTAAGACACTGCCACACTCAAGTAACATTTATGCTGACTAAATTCTTGATTCTGCATTTTTTCATTCACGAAGTCAGGGGTAGTCTTATAACATTTCCATTCCTCCTAAAGTAACGTATATACATTACATACATTATGTACGTACATTATGTACATATATCTGGCGACACTGAAGAATAAAGAAATAGTAGCGCGCTTTCTAAAATAGACCAACAAACAAGTTTCAGTTAATAAACATTATGTATATATGTATGTATTTATGTACGTCTTTTGTAAATAATACTTACTTTTTTTAAATACTGACATATGTACATACATACAAACAAATTATTGTTTCATATTAAATTGTTTGATATTAAGTCTACTACATTTCAACATTTATATATTTGCTGTGGAAGTTGTTTTTGAGCAAAAATATATCAAAACGTAACTTTCTCTGTTGTCCGGCAAGTTATGAATTTTAATATTTCACCTAAAAATCCAGATAAATAATGGTCACCATCTTCAAAAATTTTAGAGTTCTAATCCGAACCCTTAAAATGATAAAAATCGTTCGTCTGGAGAAATTCAAATGTCCATTAAAAGCTTTAACAGCTACATACAGACATAATTTCTGGTTTCTGCACATTTGTGGGGCAAAACCTTTCCAACGTTATATAATTTATGTAATTCCGTTCACTATTTACAGAGAAAAGTGTACCGTTAGGTTTTGCTTAGGATTTGCTAAGCGTTTTAATATATAGATTTTAAATTGTTTTTTTCTTTTAACTTTTTTTAATGATATCATAATAAGGTGGAACAAATTCTTGTGTACCTATGAACATCGTCAATTTCTAGCTTCGTTAAAGTTGTAAGCTACGAGAGCAAGTTTGTGCGATCCAGTTGTGCAGTTTATTTTTTTTTAATTTGATTTTTTTGATGCAAAACAAAAGGAACTATTTCTAATTTGGGCACAAAACGACAAAACTCAGCATTGATTTTTTCGAAGTAAAATGACAGCGTTCAGTACGAAACTTTGTGATTGATTTTTTTTCTATACAAAATTGAATTTTTTTTTTCGAAAATCTAAATGGGGCATATGCATAGTCGCAGATAGACCCAGGCTTAACTAAACTAGAGTTTAAGATAATTTTGGCTCAATGAATGCAGACCGATTTTAATCACAATTTGTTTTTTTTATATTTTTATAAGATAATTAACTTGGTATACCTACTACACAAATGGCTTCAAATATTTTGAAATGATTAACTTAAAAAAATAGAATCAACGTTCGCAAATTCAACAAAACCTTTGTTTAACTTAGACACAGCTCTAAAATGACTATGAATACGCCCCAATGAAAATTATGTTATTAGGAGTAAAATCGTAAGAAGGGCAATTTCTAAAAAAGTCGGGGCCACGGAGATCGAACTCAAGAAAAGGTCCATTTGGTACCTTTATTTTATTAACATCCCATTATTTAAAAATGGTTTTGGGTAATATTTTACTTGGTGTACTTAAAAAGAAAGTCATCATTCCATAAAAAGGACTTTTACTTTCTACAGGATACATGTATCTTTTCAGTTTTGGTCTGTTTAAAATCAGCGTTGAAAAGCACTCTAAAAACTTGTGTCATAATGACTAGATTGTATTATGAAAAAATTTTTCAGCTTGATAAACTTCCGCCTCCTCCCCCTCTCCACCTCTTTAAATGCGTCTATACAAAAAGGCAATGCGGGGATTTCGGGGGACTTTGGATATGTTGTTGAGGGTAAAATTCTGCGTCGATACAAGGCATAAAGTTGTGATGCTTTCTTATTTATGCTGAGGTAAGCTCGTCGGTGTCCAGGGTTTTACCCAAAGAAAGCAAATAAAACTTGGGTTAGAAGTTTCCAAACTCCAAATCACAAATACTTTATTTATTTGTATATTCTTTAGTTTTTTACAAGGTGTACAATTTTTATCTTTTAATTATAATAACATTTCATAACAGCGTATTTCATATAATTTACTTCGGGTATTCTAATAATAGTATAACATAGTATTTCATATACGGTATGGGGATAGTTCCCCGCCTCCAGCAAAAGGCCAGAGGAAAAATCGGTTTAGACCTTTGTCTCATCGACACAACACTTAGAAGAAATGAAATGCAGAAATAAACAGGCAAATATTACCTTCTCGCTTCTAGCAGCAAACTAGAAGAAAAATCGGTTTCTGTTCACGGTAACAGGTTCGTCTATGGTACTTAGTCAGAACTAAGTCTCGTCTACAATACACTTAGAAGAAGTGGATTGCAGAAATAAACGGGGGGGGGGAAGGAAAAGGTAGCGGGAGATAAAGAGTTTTTCTTTTCAGTTAACCCTACAAAAAGTCGAAACTACTACTTGGTACTATTCGTACACAACAGTGTGTTTCTTATCTCCAATTATACAGTCGGATTTATTTCGGAACTTTTCCTTTAAGTACGCTTAATTGGTACTGAAATCTGAAAAACAGCAAAGCAAAGAACGACTTTACACTGAATGACACCTCCCTACATTAATATTTCAGCCAGAAGTAAATGTGAACTGTAACAACTATGAACGAAACTGGAAATGTCAACAACAAATATGTGATGCGAAGTCATCCACCATCTGGTTGTCTAAGTACCTACTCTGTGTGGTTGTGTGTACTCGCATCATCCGAGGGTTCGGTGTGCTGGCTCACTACACAACATAATTAAGTTAGGGTTCGGTGGTGCGGTGCGGTGTAAGTATTAATCCATGGTTCGGTAAAACGGTAGAGGTACGGTGCGGTAGATAATATAGAAATAACCCAGGGTTCGGTACGGTATATGATTAAAATTAATAATACCGGGTTCGGTGCGGTAAATTATAAGTTATTTAAATAAATCGGTTCGGTATTTCATTATTTGACTGAATTAAATCGGTTCGGTGGCTCGGGGGCTCGGCAGGTAAATGAAAGTGTAACGCTTCGTTACAAAGTTTCATGAATTAATTTGTTCCCACTTGCCCATATAGGCTTACTACATAAATTTTGACACAGTTAGTACTCGCTGAGGCTAATGGGTTTCATTTGGCTCATAAACTGAATTGCAACCAGCACAGTTAACTTTACTCAGTAAATACATCAGCTTTCATTGCAATATCATGCAAACATCAGTACACACTACACAGATTTTACATAGAAACCTCTGTATAAAAAACTTATACATTTTCCCTCAATTTGGCTGCACCATATCTTTACAGTATTTATTAAAACAGAAAATGCTGTTTTGCTTTAAATCAGGCTACAAAAATGCAACCTCTTAAAGAGAGACACTCCAAACGCACTCACCATAACATGCCCATACATTAATGAAAAAGACCACTTTCTTGAACTTCGCGTAATTTTAAAGGCCGAAATCGCCAAGAGACATTTTTATCAAAAGCTTATTTTACAGAAATACAAATTTTCGAAGAAAGCAAGAGTGTCTCTTTTAAAACAACCTATATAGCTCGTACAAAGTGATTCAAGTGGATGTCCGAGACTTCAGAATCACCATCATGCCATGTGCCATGCAATAGAGTTCAATGCATGTTTCACCATATCAAAAATCTATTCAAAACCAAGTTGATTGCAAACTCTTCAATTGATTATTATTATATTGTTGGGTATATCATTCCCAGAGGTGAGCAGGTACCTGATGATGGAGGTTGCTGTATGTGAGAACCCATACCATCCCCTTAGAATTCATATAATTTAAACACACCTTTATTTGTCCGATCTCCCAATCATCGCATCGACCGGAATAAAACGTTCAGACTCTAGATACACAACCCCATCATTCTCGATTTCCCCACAATAATACACCCCTCAGCAATGTGCTTACCAAGCGATGACGTCCTTCAACATTGTTAAATTCCGTTTGCACTCCATATGGAGTACATAAACAATTTTATCCTGTCCAGAGGACACGACTCTTCAAAAACTTGAATCTATTCAATAATAATAAGTGAAAACGTAAACCAAGTGCTTCACTCACTTCACTGTCACAACCAGGGAATGAAGATATCAAAACTTTGTCCTGTAAATTGACGTAAGTTTGATCATACGGGTATGGCGACGAGCGCCGCCGACGATGTTGTAGCGATGATGGTGTGGCGTGGGAGTCAAAGTCGGAGAAAATATTTGCGCGAGAACTTGAGCCGAGGGAGGACAGGATTCCACAACAAAAATCAACACCCAAGTGAATTTATGTGTACTTCTGCTTCTGCATCAAACCTCAAGGTATTGTGGATGTACTCTAAGAAATTTCTATAGGTAGCTGATAGGGATTATGCTTGGATATAGAACAATTTAGTAATGTTTGTAAGATTTGAGAAAGAGGGTGATATAGGTTAGATATATTCTCTACTCTAGTCTGATGTGGGCTGAATCCTGAAGCGCACCACCATCATCTAGGATGACAATGGCTTCCGTTTGAATAAAAGACTTATTTTTCCACAGCGGAGATTATATTCCACCATCGCACCATCACCATCACTCTGTGGGCTTAGATCGGACCGGTTAGAGAAATGAAATGACACCTTGAGGGTAAGTTAAGTGAAATGTTGATTGTTAGTTTAGGTCACTCGGCACTTCGAAGGCTTTGTTGGCAAAAAGGGTGTGATGTTGTCTATAACGAAAGTGTATAAAATATAGTACTTATAAGATACCTACATCCACACTACATATCCTACTGTATCCTGACTCCGTCAAATAAAAAAAAAATAAAACCTTAGGTCTTTTGTTTGAGGAAGGTTTCTCTTGAAGGTGTAAAAGTAGATAAGAAATACAAAAAATGGTTTCATATTTTTATAATTTTATGTGGTGTTAGAGTAGAGAGTATAATTTGTGTTCTGTTGTGCGCATTTAAATATTTATTCTTGGGTATGTGTTGCAAGTTTTTTCCCGCATGTTTAAAATGTTTTAAATAGCCACATAAAAACTTGGATATAATAATTTCGCTACATAACGGATATTTAAAAATAGTTAACTTATATTGTTCGATATATAAAAGAAGTCCACCTTGAAGAAAAATATTTTTTTTTTGGAATTTGATCAAACTCAGTGGGTTATGACTACCCTTCTAATTATTTAAACAGCTTGAACGATAGGAAAATAGGACAAACTAAAGGGGTTTCCAATAAGAGGTGTTATTTTGATATTCAAAGAAAAATTGATTTTTTGAGATAGGATGGTTGAGATGGTTCAAAATAGCTTTTAACAGCCTTTAGTCCTTAAAAATTGGCGTTTCGTCCCGGCGTTCTCACTTGGACTTTTCAGTTGACAGTGAGAGCCTTGTCAGGACGCAATTTTTATTAGGTATAAAAACGATACCAGCCAAACGGCCGCCACGGCTACGCTTACACAACAATATCCTTTTCATGAAATTTTCCATTACCAAATCGCAAAGTGGCTGCTGTATGCCCTCAACAGCTTAACGAATTCCATCTTTGAGGTCTTGAATTGACGATGGGCTGTTGGCGTAGACCTTATCTATCACATTGCCCCAAAGAAAGAAGTCGCAAGGTGTTAAATCACAAGATCTCGGTGGCCAATTGTGATCACCTCTTCGAGAGATAACACGGTCCGAAAACTTTTCCCGTGAAAGATCAATGGTTTCGTTGCTTGTGTGGCACGTAGCGCCGTCTTGTTGAAAGTTAACGTTGTCCTTATCAATACCACCCAATTCCGGCCATACAAAATTATTAATCATCTCTCGATAGCGTTATCCATTCACCGTTGCTGTTGCTCCAACCTCATTTTCGAAAAAGTAAGGTCCAATGACCCCGCCAGACCATAAACCGCACCAAACAGTTACTAGTTGAGGATGAATAGGCTTTTCAACAATAAATCTTGGGTTTTCCGAGTCCCAGATGCGACAATTTTGTTTGTTGACTAGGTGGAAATGGGCCTCATCAGTCAACATGATTTTTCGAAGAAATTCCGAATTATTTTCATGCATTTTTTATAGTGAATGCGTTGTTGAAGCGTGTATCGTTCCATTTTTATTAATGGCGTAGTTTCTACTTGTCAAATGACAACAAAATTACAGCTTCAAAAGTGACAACTACCGAACTAGTGGGCTATTCAACATCAAGATACATATAAATATTACAGGTGATATCATTAGCATGTTAATTTTTGTTCAGTTCTGCGCATGTTGTCAAAATCAATAGTAAGAAAATTGAATTTCAAAAAATTTTTTTTTGTTTATTGTGTACTTACACAAATGGCAGCCATCTTGAAATTTGGAAAGGTGCGCCTGATAATACCTTAAATATGTGTACTGTGATTTTAAATAACACCTCTTAGTTTAATAGGAGATATCAAGATACGAGGGATTTCAAAACTTTGCAATGGGAGGAGAAAATAGAGCTGCGTAAGGAATAAATCCCTACATTTGACAGTATATTTAATAATAAAATAGAACTCACGAACATCAATAATTACTTTCGGTTGTTAAGGGTTTTATTAGAAAGAGCAAACATTCCCATTACATATTTATGAATAAAAAATCCATTAAAATGGCTTCGCAGTGGAGTAGCGCTTTCGCTACATCAATTTTCGAAGCCCTTGTTGATTGTTTCTGGTTCTATCTCACGAATGGCTCTTTCGATATTTGCTTTTAGGTCTTTTATTGTTTCTGGATTATTGGCATAACATCGATTTTAATGAAATCCAACAGAAAAGAGTCCAACGGTGTCCAATCGTAACTCCGAGGTGGCCCAATTGACATCACCAGGGCGGCTGATAACAACATTACCAAATTTATTGCGTTTAAGATCGATTGTCTGATATAGGCTGTGTGGCATGTTATGGCTCTGTAGCGCTCATCATTAACCGAAACGAAGAAAATAATATGGGCCAATGATGCTACCACTCCGAAATAAGGCTGGCCACGAGACGAGAAAAGTCTTGGTCTCGCATGCCGATAACAAGACGAGACTGCCTTTTAAGCATATAAGACGAGACGAGACGAGACGAGACGAGACGAGACGAGACGAGACGAGACGAGACGAGACGAGACGAGACGAAAGACGAGCCGAGACGAGACGAGACGAGACGAGACGAGACGAGACGAGACGAGACGAGACGAGACGAGACGAGACGAGACGAGACGAGACGAGACGAGACGAGACGAGACGAAACGAGACGAGACGAGACTGCCATTTAAGCATCCGAGACGAGACCAAGACGAGACTGTATATTTGGACCGAAATTTACAGAAAGTCTTATAAATTGAAAAATTCAATTTCAGTTAAATATTTTGTTTTCTGCACATGTTCAAACTATATGGGGGACTTATTTTATTTTGACGTATCGAAAATATTTCGTTCCAATAATCAACAGGTTGTCTGGAAATCCTATTTTTCGGAGACGAGACTGCAAATTCCAACTTTGTTTTCGCGAAAAAGGAGAGACTGAGACCGAGACGAGACTCTATTATACGAGACCGAGACGAGACTGAAAATTTTCGATTTTAGCGAGACCGAGACGGGACTTACAAAAGTCTCGCCAAGCCTCGTCTCGTGGCCAGCCATACTCCGAAATCCGCGCCAAACTGTCACTCAACAGATGCATTGGCTTCTCAACAATCAATTGGTTTGTTAATCAAGCTCTGGTTTTCTGATCCCCAAATGCAGCAATTCTGATAATATAGCAGGCGCGGTGGGTGCTTTATTTTGACCAAAACTTCTTTTTAATAAACGTACTGTCTTGGCAACACAGCATTCACTTAAAATAAGCTTGCAATATTTCCCAACGTTAATCACTTGACACAAAAAAAAATCCAGCTCGAAGAATAGAAAACTTAATTTTTCCAACTTTCTTTTCATTGACTGAATTCCCAACATTCAGTTTTAGTTCTGAGAATAAAAACTGAAGCAAGACCCCACAAAGTTGAAGAAAGCCACAGTTTTCCAAATTAAATTCAAACCAATTGATAATTTGATACTTTACCCGGGGTTTAGACAAGCGAGTAGAACTCGTAGCATTTGTATCATAATGTTAGTTTTATGGATGTATGTGTGACTAGTAGCTCTCTGCGCGTTTTGCCAACAAGTGTGATTTTTTAAAAATATTTCATACAGAAAAATATACAAATTGTGGAAACTATGGAAACAAAACAAATACATGAAAAAAATACACTACACTAGTAGGATAACTGGCAGGCTTCTCGCAGGCTACTCGCAGGCAAAAATATTATACTATTTGGGCTACTAGTTGGCTCTCTCGTGTTCTTATACACTAACACACATAAACGCTACTAGTTCTACTCGCTTGTCTAAACCCCGGGTTAATGTCCTAAATCTTCTTAGAAAAATTCTTTTTTTTTATCAGTTAAAAGCCCTGCTTCACACTTTAACTCTCGTTAACAACTACTTTATAAATAGGTTCAATACGGAAAGTTGTATGAATGAGCATCCTTGCAAACATTTTAAAAATAGAATACAACATAAATAGAAAAGGCATTCTTCATGAACAAAGTTTTTAAACAAGTTCATCCAATTTAGATGAGATACAGGTATGTTGTATGTAGATTGATAGTAGATTGATAAGGTTTCGTGTCAGGAAGAAGAATTTTGTTATAGAAGACAGATTTGGTTAACAGTAATACTGACTTCAAAGAATTTATTTACATTTAATTTGAATGATATATAAAAACGTTTCCCCGGACTTCTGACGGCTATAAGAGCTTATCTTCAACAAACATTTTTATATCAAGGTATCCTTTGTAAAACAACCAGTTGAGCTCTAGAGGTAACACACTTTATCATGATCTTAATGATTTGACATCCGCATCAAGTACCAAGATGATAATTTTGAGGAAATATTTGAGGTACTTTACTACATAAAGCCCATACACCATTTTCAAAGAATTAAAAGAAAAATGTGATAAAAGAAAACGCTCACGCTCAGTCATTAGTCCTTCATCAACTTTCACGTTGATTACTTGTTAAAAAAGATATATATAAGTACCTACACCGTGATTTGTTTGTGTATGCTTAGAGATACATCTATAACTTTCTTTTCTTTGATCCAGGAAAACCAAACATACACGACCTATCGCAAGTTGCAATCAGAATTTGTGAAAGGCCACCCTCTTATAGAGAGAAAGCACGCGTATACCTATAAAATTCCTCGGGTATCATCTACCCGTAAAAGTTTAATAAGCTCTATCTGCACTTCATGCCGACAAAAAGCCAATTAAAAAACACAAGCGCACAAATTGTCCTTTCAGTTTTATTTTTTGTACTTGTTTTTTTTTTTTGTTTTTACACATTTACATCTTTTTTTTTCTTTTCATTCGAGAGCGCAACAGATTTTAGGCTTTTGGAAGAAGTCGCCATTGAACAAAAAAGATTTAAAAAAAAATAGGAATATAATAAAAACTCGCTATTGCTACTTTCACTACAATATCCCTATATGAAAAGGACTTCTCTATATATTGTACCTATGTATATTCATGTGCATCAGGAGGAGCAGCACTTCACTTTGTGTTGTTCATTGTGAATAGAAAAGGAACCACATGGTAAAACTTGAAAGCTTTTAGCGAAATCCTTTTATGTGCGATTCTTGACGATTGTTGTTGTTCACGTTGATTGTTGGCAATAGCGTCATTATGCTTCGTCAGTTGAAAGCAGCGTGCCGCCTTTCTCAAATAGATTCTGCAAGTCCTGCACAAGCACAATAAAGGTAGCTACCATGTACTTTCAACTGCGTAGGAGTATAGCTAGTCGTATAAGAAAAATCTTTAAATTCAAAAGTATTTTTGCAGATGAAGTGCCTTGGAGAGGTTTTGAAGTTTGTTTTCTGTTTGTAAAGTGTAAGCGTGCTATTTGTAGTTTTAAGGTTTTTGACTTGTAATAATAAATCATTGGCAAAAGGCTAAATATAAAAGTTTCGGCCATCATAAGATACAAACGATGGACCAGCGATGTTATCATAAAAAAAGTATAAGAAGAAAGAATTTGCTTTAAAGGTAAGTGTTCAAAATCAAGTATGCCATCTGATTTGCTCACTTTTTTCGCGTTCTCTTAAATCGTAATGTTAAGGAAAATTAATATCTCGAGATTGATTTTCTTACGAATCCATAACTTACCATATACAATGGCAGCCTAATTAAGAACCATACGTTTATAAAATTTTAAATGCATACATTTTGTTTGGGAAAACTGTTGAGGTTGAGAAGTGCGTCAAATTTCTTGTTCTGAGGATTTCTTATTTTGTAGGTCAGAAAATAAATTTAATGTAAGAAGCCCTTAGAACAAGAAATTGAATCAAAAATACACTATTAAGACGGTATGCAGATTATAGGATAAAAGTTAATTTCATTTGGGGTGCATTGAATTGGCAAAGTATGGTCGATAAGTTAGAAAAAAAATGTTCGAATTGACCAGAAAATTTATAAAGACATTGAGGAACATGTTATGGAGTCTTGTTCATTTGAAATGATGCCCATAAAATTTGGTTTTAAGGACGATAATGATCCAAAAAGTCCTCAACGGATTGATAAGAAGGTGTTTGCGTATTTAAGAAGTTATTTTTAAGATTAGACCGTCCAAAGGTCGGTCATAAATTCTATAGAGAACTTGTGGTGCGACATCAAGGGATGGTTAAAGTAAAACAAAAAAAAAAAACACATTTTGATCAGAAAGTTCTAAATCTGATAGAGTACACCACTATCAAGATTCCATGCCTTACGCGAAAATATGCAAGGAATTTTGTCTGAAATTATAAAGAATTAAGGTTTTCCTACAATATATTCACATTAACATACTGAAATTGCAAAGATTTTTAATGTTATGATAACCTTTTGTTTGTGTTGTTAATTATATTGCCAGACGAAAAAAGAGTTAAATTAATTTTTATTTTTTTCTTACCAATATTCTCATGCTTATATTTTTTAAACATTACTCAAGGTGTTTTTTTTTTAAATATTGTTCTTAATTTGGCCGCCAACAGTGTAGTACCTTTATCGCAAGTTAAAATCGTACAGCCCCTCCCGTTACGGCGAGAGAGCCTATTTTCTAAATAAATGACTTCAAACAGAAAACAAAATAATTAAAAAACAACAATAAAACACTTACAATGCCTTGTTATACCTTTATGAAAAGCCAGAAATCACTTCTTTTATTTAACTTTAAAAAAAAAAAATTCTTTCAATAAAAAGTTTTTAAAAAAATAATTTTTAAACTCAAAATTAAAAAAAAAAAAAATGTAAAAACAAATATCAATTTAATTAAAAGACTTTCTTATTCAAACTATTTTTTTTTTTTTTCTAAATTTTTCGTAATCAAGTACTATTTTTGTTTTCAAAATTCAATGCTATTGACAATTCTTAGTTAAAATTATTAATAAAACAAAAAAAACATATTCTTAGTAAAAACAAGAAAAAACGAAATTGATTATAACAATAAACGGGTTGTTAAATCCATTTATTCTTAGTTGTATGCGAAATTTGGATTCATATATTTTTTAATTTCTTGAAAAGTAAAAGTCCTAGAACCATACTGTTTTCATTATTTGACTGATAATTGACAAAAGCGTTGAATTTTGAAAATGAATAATACTTAATTAAAAAAACAAAAACACATCTTTTCACCAACATCAACCCTTAAAAATAATTTTTTAATTTTAAAACCGACTGTCATTTCGAAAGAAATATTAAAAAATTTAATTGCTTTAAAAAAATGTTAAGTTTTAAAAATGATTTAAATTTATTTAATTATTTAATAATATCACAACATTTATAAATATATCTTGGGGCTTTAAAATTTTGATTCGTGGTGTTATAATTAAAAAGTTAAAGAAGATGTTTTTTTTAAACCAAAACGCGTCGCTTCTATTTAAAAAAAAAAAATTTGACGAAATTTGATCAAAATATGTTAAACAGTTTTCTAGAAAAGCTTAAATCATAAAAATATGGTTATATTTACAGGAAAATTAGCAAAAAAACAATCATTTTATGGAATTAAATATAGGACGTCTGAATTGTTTATACCTGAAAGAGGGCTATTAGAAAAGCTTATGCCCAGTTTTTCGGGACGCCCACCATCGCCATCCCCCATTTTGGAAAACTTGAATTAATCTATGTCTCCGAAACTATCGGTTTGAAGTAAGAAGTTGTCATAATCAAATTTGTTGGAAATAAAATTATCTTTTATTTGCCATCAAAACTTTTTTCCGCGTGGACAATATTTTTGAGGTTATATTTTTTTTTTTTTTTACTTTTTTTACTCTTTCACATTTTTCTCATTTCGTAAGAAACTTACGTAAATTGTTCTCGTGATAAAAATAGTAGAGGACCACAAAGTTTGACAAATTTTCATATATTTTTGAAGATGATGCGATACCGCAGTCAAAAGTTACATCCATTTTGGTGTTTGTATTAATTTTAATAACAATTTAGTATTTTATTTACTCCGGAGTTTTCATTTTAGCGCAACCAAAAATGGCTGTAACTTTTGACTGTGGTATCGTATTATCTTTAAAAATATATCAAAATGTTGGAAATTTAGTGTTTTAAAGTTCTCATTAAGAAAGTAATTCATGTTAGCTTATTCGAGAATGACAAAAATGTGTGAATGTGACATAACCTTGAAAATATCGCCCGTACCGAAAAAAAATGTATCAATGAACGAAAGATAATTTAATTGACTACAAGTTTGGCTTTACAATTTTTCATCTAAGATCAATAGTTTCGGAGACATAGATCACTTCGTGTTTCCCAAAATAGCTGACTTACCCAGGGGGATGGCGTCGCGAAAAACTGGTCATAAGCTTTTCTAATAGCCCACTTTCAGCTATAAAAAATTCAGCTGTCCTATATTTCGTTCCACAAAAAAATCTATCTTTCCTGTGCTATACAGGGTGTCCCGTAAGTAATGGATAACCCTGAAATTCCGCATAGTAGACTTTATGACCGTCCTGAAAACTGATAAAAAAAAGTTCTATCCCAACCACAAGAAAAGTTATATGCATTTTTTTGTTCAGTGCATTATTTTTTTTCTTACTTTACATTTTTGAATACCACGACTACAAGTGAATGAGTTCCATCATTTTTTTTTGCAGGAATATTTAACATTACTTGTGCCAACACATAAGTAGACGAAAATTATTATAACTGTTGGACTTCTTAGAGAAAAAAATTATTTAACATTGAATTTCAATGCAAAATGTGAAAAAAAATAATTTTTGAAAAAGTTAAATCATAGCTGGTATAAAAAAAATGCATGAATACCTGAGTGGCCAACTATTTTAAAAATATGCGCGTTAAATGCAGATTTCAAAATGGTATTACTTATTATTATATCTAGAGTCAATAGCAAGTTATTGGTAAAAATCTGCAATACTAGAGTAAATTTAGCAAAAAAAAAAAGTTTTCAAAATTAGCACAGTAAACGTGAAAATAATACCAAGCGTTGAACATAGCAATTTTTGATTTATTGGCTGTTTCTACGATGTTGTTCTAATGATAAATCAAAGCTTTCAACTTCTAGGGCCGAATGCATTATTGATAAAAATGTCAAAAAAGTGCAAAAAACGGTTACATTTTCGAGCTTGTTTTGAATTTTACCTGTTCTATTTTGTTGGTTGCTATTAGTTTATTTGTTATTTTCTCCAAACAAAAAGTCTTCTGATTCAATTTTAATTGTGTTTTTTGAATAATAAATTGTAAGATCCTGAGAAAGTGAGAACGCATAAAATCGTAAGTTTTTTAAATTTTGAATTAAAGTTTTTGTAATTTGATCTTAATTCATAAGATTAAGACCACGACGAACACTTATTTATATCGTATTTATTGTTCATTCTTCAGAAAAATTAACGGTCTAAATAGCTATTTTCCTGAACCTGCTTTTTGATAATTAAGACGTTTGATTGAACTTTTTCGATGCCACGTATTCTGTATTCTGCACAAGAATATGCAAACATGCATTTCATTTATGGAGAGTGCAGAGGCAACTCAAACGAAGCTGCGACTCTGTATAGGGAAAGGTACCCTAACGCACGTCTCCCGGATTATCGAGTGTTTATTAGAGTCCATAGCTGTTTCTCGGAAGGAAGGCTGCCTGGTAGTGGTGTTGGTGGTGCTGGCGTGGGACGACCCCCTCGAGAAGATACCGAAGACTTAGTGCTTGCGGAACTTGAGCGAGATCCTACAGTATCAATCCGAGCAATAGCACGACGCCCTGGGATCGGAAAGACGACTGCGCATAATGTGCTAAGTAAATATAAATATCATCCCTTTCACCTAACATGGGTGCAAACTCTCCAGCCGCAAGATTTTGAAACGAGAATGAGTTTTTGTCGACAAATGATAATGAAAATTGAAGAAGATCCGCAGTTTTTTGACAAAATTCTTTGGAGCGATGAGTCTACATTTAAAAGAGATGGCTACACTAATCTCCATAATCTCCACTTCTGGGCACTACAAAACCCAAACATCATGAGAGAAGAAAGGTCCCAGTACCAATTCAAAATAAACTATTGGACTGGGATTCTCAATGGGAAAATAATTGGACCCTTTGAGTTGCCGGGGATTTTAACTGGCCAAGGTTATTTGGAGTTCCTCCAAAATGATCTCCCAACCTTGCTGGAAGAAGTGCCTCAAGAACTAAAGGAATCCCATTGGTTTCAAAATGATGGTTGTCCAGCACACTATGCTGTGCCTGTGCGGGCATATTTAAATGCCAGATATCCAGGCAGATGGATAGGACGTCTGGGACCAATTTTATGACCACCCCGTTCACCAGACCTAAATCCACTTGATTTTTTTTATTGGGGATGCATTAAGGAAATCGTATACAGCAAGCCGATCAGGTCTTTAGAGGAGCTAAGAAATCGTGTGGAGGCAGCTGCATTACAAATTTCTGAGCAAAACCATGCACGTTCACTAAGACGTTCATTTATTCGGAGGTGCAGAACCTGTATAAGAGTGGGTGGAAAACAGTTTGAGCATTTGCTTTAAATAAAAAAAAAATTAAAAAATTATATATTTTTGTTTTTGTTTTCTAACTAAGTGATCATGTGATTAAAAGCTGGCTCAAAAATGTTTTGTTTGGAGAAAATAACAAATAAACTAATAGCAACCAACAAAATATTTGATGGGTTTGTTAAAGCCCAATAGAACAGGTAAAATTCAAAACAAGCTCGAAAATGTAACCGTTTTTTGCACTTTTTTGACATTTTTATCAATAATGCATTCGGCCCTAGAAGTTGAAAGGTTGGATTTATCATTAGGACAACATCGTAGAAACAGCCAATAAATCAAAAATCTGCTATGTTCAACGCTTGGTATTATTTTCACGTTTACTGTGCTAATTTTGAAAACTTTTGTTTTTGCTAAATTTACTCTAGTATTGCAGATTTTTACCAATAACTTGCTATTGACTCTAGATATAATAATAAGTAATACCATTTTGAAATCTGCATTTAACGCGCATATTTTTAAAATAGTTGGCCACTCAGGTATTCATGCATTTTTTTTATACCAGCTATGATTTAACTTTTTCAAAAATTATTTGTTTTCACATTTTGCATTGAAATTCAATGTTAAATAATTTTTTTCTCTAAGAAGTCCAACAGTTATAATAATTTCTTCTACTTATGTGTTGGCACAAGTAATGTTAAATATTCCTGCAAAAAAAAAAATGATGGAACTCATTCACTTGTAGTCGTGGTATTCAAAAATGTAAAGTAAGAAAAAAAATATTGCACTGAACAAAAAAATGCATATAACTTTTCTTGTGGTTGGGATAGAACTTTTTTTTATCAGTTTTCAGGACGGTCATAAAGTCTACTATGCGGCATTTCAGGGTTATCCATTACTTAGAGATATTGCCAAACAATTAACTGAATTTTATTTATTTATTAAATTAAGTTTAGCGGTAACCATGTTCCCCTAGAAAAATATAATTTGCAGTGTGCTTTTACTGTAAATTTTATAAACGTCGGTAGCCATCGACTAAAATGTTGCGTCTTAGAAAGGTAACAATTACAGCTCTAACTGATGAGGTCCACTGTAATTGTTATCAGGACCGAATTTCATTCAATACAGTCCACTAAAATAAAAACAAAATCAATATAACTTCTATTGCTTAGGTTTTTTCTTTCTTTATTGGTATTCGAGACATACCATTGTTTTTGGTCATACTCGTACAAAAATTTAAAAAATAATACCATGTCTAGGAAATGTCTTAGATACTGTTTGCAACCAAAATGTTATCCAAATCAGTCTAGTGCCCGCCCCATTATACAGGGTGATTTGCATAAGGTGTCACAAAAGGCTAGGGCGTGTAGGTTGGACTTAGACAAGAAAAAAATCGTATGGGAGGGGGGGGGGTCTATTTCCCCCCGTTTAGGCTACAGGGGCAATTTTCAAAAAAAATCTCTTAAAACGGAAAAAAAAATATTAAAAAATAACGGTAATACTTACAGAGTCGTGCTATAGTATTTTAAAAAGCCAAAAGTATATTCTTCAATATTGTTTTTAAATTAACTTGTTCGAATGAATAGTTTTTGAAAAATAAATTTTCAAAGTCAAAATTTTGAAAAAAAAAAATAATTTCAAGCTAATTTTTTTCATAATTTTATGTACTTAAGCATAATTTTTGTTTTCAAAACTTAAAGCTCTTGTCAATTTTTAGTCAAACACTGAAAACCGCATGGTTCTAGGACTCTGAGTTTTCAAGATATTAAAAAATAAAAAAACCACCATCTTAGTAAAAACAAGAAAAAACAAGGTTGATGATAATCAACTACTGGTTGCTGAAATGATTATTTAGCCGGATTCTTCTTAGTTTTATGAGAAAGTTGCTTCATTTATTTTTTCATATCTTGAAAAGTTTAAGTCCTAGATCCATACGGTTTTCAGTATTTGACTAAAAATTGACAATAGCATTAAGTTTTGAAAACAAAAATTATGCTTAGATACATAAAATTTTGAAAAAAAATAAGCTTTAAATTTTTTTTTTTAAATTTTGACTGAAAATTATTTTTTTCAAAAACTGTTCATTCGAACAACTTAATTTAAACATAGGATTAAAGAATAGACTTTTGGCTTTTTAAAATGCTATAGCATGACTCTGTAAGTATATTTGTTTTTTTTTTTTAATATTTTTTTTTCTGTTTTAAGTGAAAGTTTTGAAAGTTGTCCCTCTCGCCTAAACGGGGGGAAATAGACCCCCCTCCCAAACGATTTTTTTTCTTGTGTAAGTCCAACCTAAACGCCCTAGCCTTTTGTGACACCTTATGCAAATCACCCTGTATAAATGGTACCACTGCACTGCACTGTGCGGCTCAACATAAGCAATCAGCTTGAGTTCGTTTTCGTAATTGTTGTCGTACAGGCTGTTTCTTTATTTCCATTATATTTTTGATTGATTTTGAACCGATATTTGTTTTCGTTAATTTTTAAGTAATAATATTGTAATCATTACTTGATGACTTTCCACATTTAATGGGTGTGTGCAGTGGCGGATCCAGGGGGTGGCTATAGGGGCTAAAGCCCCCCCCCCCAAAGCCGATTGATAAAATAATTTGAAATATAGAAAGCAAAACATTACAACGTGTTAAGTTTTATATTCGTCTAAAATATTGTTAAGATGAGAATTTTGATGGACAAAATAACGTGGTTGGGGCTGAACAATTTACATGTTCTGCAACTTCTTTTCTTATCCCTAAGGTTGGGGCTAAAGCCTGAAGTGAATTGGAAAAAAAAACAATTGGGGGCTATGAATAATGGACATGTTTCTTGCAACGACAATTTTCCCTTAAAACAAAACTCAGAAAATTGGAAAAAAAAAACAACTTGGGACTAATAAGGTCTGAGAATATTGGACAAAAAACGTAGTCAGGGTTAACAACTAACTCCCTTAAAACTAACCTTATTCCAGAGAGCTTTTGGGGCTTAAGTCTAAGGATTTTCAAAGTCTAAAGTTGGGGCTAAGGCTTGAAGGTATAATTTAAAAAAAAAAGTTGTCATTTACATGTCAAAAAACAACTGTTTACACTAAAAACTTAGCTAATTTAACGACAGAAACGCAATTGAGGCTAAAAAAATAAGAGAACACCGGGGTGTAAGGCTTAGTGTAAATGTTTTTATACAACAGGAATTGTTTCTTAAGGCCTTGGCTGTGCTTAGAGCATTTTGGGGCTTAGTTTATAAAATTTCATAGGTCCAAGGGAATACATACAAAACATTTTTGGGCTAAGCATTTCAATACAAGTTCTTTAGTCGAGGAGCCAAATTCCAAAAGCGTGAGAAACTCTGTGAACTCAGAAAAATTTTGCAGGTGGACATGAATATTTACAATCTCTAAAGACCACCTAAATATCATTTTTCTGAACTAGCATTACAAACAGTTTTCAAATTTTGTTAGAAAGGTGAAGTTCAAAGCAAACCTTCAGCTAATTTGAACAAACACTTACATAATGTACATATGTAGGTGAGCACTTGATACCTAATCAATTATTAAGCATCAACCTATAAATAAACGAATTTGTTCGTGTGGTTTGAGGCTGTAACGTGGCTAGAACTTAAAGTTATAAAATTATATATACTACCATGTTTAGCTGAGCCTTAAAATTGGCTTTTAAAAATAATTCCCATGCTTAACACACCAATCCTAAATTCTTGTTATTGTGCCTTATTTTGAAAAAATTTTAAAGCGCGTTAGGAGCGGATATAAAGGCACACAAAACACGGCTATTATTAAAGCAAAAGTGATGTCAAAATTCGTTTTCTGTGATATAACTTCATATGTAGGTACAAACTGGATTTCCAAACTCCAAGCCCCCCCCCACAGCCAAATCCTAGATCCGCTACTGGGTGTGTGTAAGCTGTAACATTTATAATGCGCTGTTAGTAACAAAAGTACCTATACAACTTACAACATATAAAACGCATCACAAAAACGAACCTGTCAGTTTGTATTGAATAATCATTCTCGAATGAGTTTCACCCTTAATGGTAAATTCATATCGTCCATCTGCAGACTATAATGGGGAACAAAAAACAAAATAATTCAAAATTAAATCAAAAATATTATGAACAAAAAAAAAAATCGAAATTTAATTACAACAATTCTGTTCTCAAAATAAACTAAAAAAAAAACTGTAAGACCCAACCAATCGACCACCACCAAACCAAATTCAGAAATCCATCCCTGATGATGCGCCAGGATAAAATTTAATTATTTTTCCATCACAATAGCCAAGCAGAATTGATTGAAATTCAATGGATTTGTGACATCGATCAGCATTGGGTGTTGACAGTACATCTTATGAAGAATACTGTCTACGCTACCATTGTCCATGCGGGAGGAACACACAATATTGTCGTTCGTCAATCACAGTGTCATCGTCATATGGATGTGCAACCTGCCTGCACCTCCGAATCCACCTCTTGGCAAATGTTGTAGTCATCAGTTCAGTAGCACTTTTCACTATCCCACCGAACCACACCGCCACCACCCGGTTTAAAATTATATCCACATCATGGACGAGAAAAGCGAAAATGTGAAAAACCAATTCTATAATGTCCTTATGGCGCCCCAAACCCCAACAACTCCGGTCAATGTTGTTCTCGTCATCGCATAGTCGTGAGTTGTGACATGTGTCGCACAATGACTGTCAACTGTCCAGTGAGAGATAAATCCTAGAATACCGTAAGAGGGACAAACTCAATTTTTGAAGAGTGTTACATTGAACACCATCCAGAGGATAATGGTTAATTAATAACATTTTTAAATAGGGAATGGGCATTGACATAGCATTTGTGGGCGACGAGGATATCTATTTTCAATGAAGCTTCATAATTCTTTTTTGATTGGATTTTTTTTCTATGGGGATATAAATAGTATGAGTAGAAATGTATGCTAAAAAAACATGCTTTTCTTTTTTAAGAAAGAAAGTTGCAAGTCCATCACCGCGTATGTAGATTAGCGTTTTTATTTTGTGATGAGTTCCAGCCACCCGGTGGCTAAATTGACTTTTTTAAAATTCTCTTTGGTTTTAAATGAATGCAGAAAACGGGGGGAAATCTAGCTCATCAAATATAAAACAAATATTCTTTGCCTTACAAAAAAACAAAAACAGCGATGAGGACACGCGAAACGCAGTTTAGTGAGCAAAATGTTTAGTTGTATTTCAATAATTTTCTTCTTTTTCTTATCAAGAACGCATATGTAATCTGTTTTTATTTTTTTTAGTTTCATTTTATAAATATGTACAAGGAAAAGAAGTTTTTGTTGAAACCCTTTTATCTATGTGTTCATTTTGGTATGCAAAAAATTATGTTATTTCGTTAGTACGAGTAAGTATAGTTTACTCCTTAACGAACCTTAAAGCAGGTAAGGTACCACAGAGTTTGGTGAAAAGAAAGTCTAAAAACAGATAGTGGGAAAAAAGTAGTAGCTTCGAGGTGGCTTCGTGAAC
Organism: Melangyna quadrimaculata; assembly: GCA_949320155.1. Classification (NCBI taxonomy): domain Eukaryota; kingdom Metazoa; phylum Arthropoda; class Insecta; order Diptera; family Syrphidae; genus Melangyna; species Melangyna quadrimaculata. Next base: position 39,899,713 of record OX439483.1, read on the forward strand.
GCTTCGTGTACGCTTCGAGTACGCTTGGAAAACGCTTCGTGTACGCTTCGAGTACGCTTCGAGTACGCTTCGATTAAGCTTCGAGTACGCTTCGAGTACACTCCGAGTACGCTTCGAGTATGCTTCGTGTACCCTTCGAGAGCGCTTCGAGTACGCTTCGAGTACGCTTTGAGTACGCTTCGAGTACGCTTCGAGTATGCTTCGAGTACGCTTCGAGTACGCTTCGAGTACGCTTCGAGTACGCTTCGAGTACGCTTCGAGTACGCTTCGAGTACGCTTCGAGTACACTTCGAATACACTTCGAGTAAATTTTGAGAACGCTTAGAGTACGCTTCGAGTACGCTTCCGGTATGCTTCGAGTATGCTTCGAGTACGCTTCGAGTACGCTTCGAGTACGCTTCGAGTACGCTTCGAGAACGCTTCGAGTAAGCTTCGAGTGGCTTCGAGTACGCTTCGAGTACGATTCGACTACTCTTCGAGTACGCTTCGATAACGCTTCGAGTACATGGAATTTCTCATATAAAACTTCAAACACCTTGGGGCGGGTTAACGTTAATATAAATGAGCTTAAATTTTTTTTTATTTATTTAGAAGCATTTGTGGGGTGCGTTATTCAAAAAAAATACAATGACCTATATAAGAACAACCCTAATGTACATATGTATAACAAAATTATTTTGTTTTTAAAACCAAAGTTGCAGCTTAATTTAACTGCTCTTTGGCAAAGATCTGATAATGTACAAAAAAAAAGTTGTGATTGTACCTACTTACATAAGATGAAGTTGGCAGGGCAGTATGAATTTTTTTTTTAGGCTTACATTACCTCAAAATAATGCAATTTACACAAACAACGTTTTTCGTTTTATATAATTTTGGTGTAAAATATTCTTATAGATTTTTTTTAAACATGTTTTCGATCATCAACCCAAATCTCAAGTTTTATTTAAAATTATTGACACAAATATCGCTTTTTTTTTGGTTTTATAACTTAACCAAAAAACATTCCTCAATTCTCATTTAATTTACCCAATCTTAGTTTTTTCATAGTGCAATACACGAATTTATCAAAAATCAGGTCAGTAAAACTCTTATTGAAAGAAGTTTATACCTAAACCAAACGAAAGACTTTCTTCATCAACATTGTATGTCATCAGACAGGACAGCAAATGTTTCTGTTTTCCTTTTTCTTATATATATGGGGTTAACGTATAACAAACTAGACAATCTTATATTTGCAGAGACGTTTGCATAGTCGTTTGGAAGTAATTCAAGAAACAGAAACTAGGTCACTTTCGTATAAATATATGTCTTTAAAGTTCTATTCCCTTTCATTCCTATAAACTTTCAACTTGTGAATTCTGTCACATAATGTAGATACATTAAGTTTTATAAATCATTTTCAAAAGACATAACTATTGAGTCGTCTTCAACGGTATATCGTCGAAGATGTCAAACAACATGAAACGAAATGTCATTCTAGGATATGCTAACAGAAAATTTCTAACCAAAAGGGTGCCATGTCGGGGATGAGATCTGATGTATAGGAAAAATTGATTTCGCCTGCTAGCACTACCAATTTCGATTTTTTTTTTTTTGTTTTTTTATTCACTTTAAATTTATTTGCATACCTATTTAGAAACTAAAAAATTTCAAAATTTGTTGTTGAAAACTTGATAACAATACATAAATAGAAGAATTGGTGAAAGTTGAAAATAAATAAAACGTCACACGCACTTCATCTTATGTAAGTAGGTACAATCACAATTTTTTTTTTGTACATTATCAGATCTTTGCTAAAATTAAATTAAGCTGGAACTTTGGTGTTAAAAACAAAATAATTTTGTTATACATATGTACATTAGGGTGGTTCTTATATAGGTCATTGTATTTTTTGAATAACGCACCCCCAATTGGTTCTAAATAAATAAAAAAAATAAAAAAAAATAAAAAAAAAATCTTGTAAGATTTAAGCTCATTATATTAACGTTATACCGCCGCAAGGTGTTTGAAGTCTTATATGAGAAATCCCATGTACTCGAAGCGTAATCAAAGCGTACTCGAAGAGTAGTCGAAGCGTACTCGAAGAGTACTCGAAGCGTACTCGAAGCGTATTCAAAGCGTACTCGAAGCAAATTCGAAGCGTACTCGAAGCGTATTTGAAGCGTACTTGAAGCGTACTCGAAGCGTACTCGAAGCGCACTCGAAGCGTACTCGAAGCGTACTCGAAGCGTACTCGGAGCTACTCGAAGCGTACTCGAAGCGTACTCGAAGCGTACTCAAAGCGTACTCGAAGCGTTTTCGAAGCGTACTCGAAGCGTACTCAAAGCGTACTCGAAGCGTACTCAAAGCGTACTCGAAGCGTTTTCGAAGCGTACTCGAAGCGTACTCAAAGCGTACTCGAAGCGTACTCAAAGCGTAATCGAAGCGTACTCGAAGCTTAATCTAAGCGTACTCGAAGCATTCTCAAAGCGTACTCGAAGCGTTTTCGAAGCGTACTGGAAGCGTACTCGAAGCGTACTTGAAGCGTACTCGAAGCGTACTCGAAGCGTACTCAAAGCGTACTCGAAGCGTACTCGAAGCGTACTCGAAGCCACTCGAAGCTTACTCGAAGCGTACTCGAAGCGTACCGGAAGCGTACTCGAAGCTTACTCTAAGCGTACTCAAAGTGTACTCGAAGCGTACTCGAAGCGTACTCGAAGCGTACTCGAAGCGTACTCGAAGCGTACTCGAAGCGTACTCGAAGCGTACTCGAAGCATACTCGAAGCATACCGGAAGCGTACTCGAAGCGTACTCTAAGCGTTCTCAAAATTTACTCGAAGTGTATTCGAAGTGTACTCGAAGCGTACTCGAAGCGTACTCGAAGCGTACTCGAAGCGTACTCGAAGCGTACTCGAAGCGTACTCGAAGCATACTCGAAGCGTACTCGAAGCGTACTCAAAGCGTACTCGAAGCGTACTCGAAGCGCTCTCGAAGGGTACACGAAGCATACTCGAAGCGTACTCGGAGTGTACTCGAAGCGTACTCGAAGCTTAATCGAAGCGTACTCGAAGCGTACTCGAAGCGTACTCGAAGCGTACTCAAAGCGTACTCGAAGCGTACTCAAAGCGTACTCGAAGACACTCGAAGCTTACTCGAAGCGTACTCGAAGCGTACTCGAAGCGTTTTCGAAGCGTACTCGAAGCGTTCTCGAAGCGTACTCGAAGCGTACTCGAAGCGTACTCGAAGCGTACTCGAAACGTACTCGAAGCGTACTCGAAGCGTACTCGAAGCGTACTCGAAGCGTACACGAAGCGTTTTCCAAGCGTACTCGAAGCGTACACGAAGCGTACACGAAGCCACCTCGAAGCTACTACTTTTATCCCACTATCTGTTTTTAGACTTTCTTTTCACCAAACTCTGTGGTACCTTACCTGCTTTAAGGTTCGTTAAGGAGTAAACTATACTTACTCGTACTAACGAAATAACATAATTTTTTGCATACCAAAATGAACACATAGATAAAAGGGTTTCAACAAAAACTTCTTTTCCTTGTACATATTTATAAAATGAAACTAAAAAAAATAAAAACAGATTACATATGCGTTCTTGATAAGAAAAAGAAGAAAATTATTGAAATACAACTAAACATTTTGCTCACTAAACTGCGTTTCGCGTGTCCTCATCGCTGTTTTTGTTTTTTTGTAAGGCAAAGAATATTTGTTTTATATTTGATGAGCTAGATTTCCCCCCGTTTTCTGCATTCATTTAAAACCAAAGAGAATTTTAAAAAAGTCAATTTAGCCACCGGGTGGCTGGAACTCATCACAAAATAAAAACGCTAATCTACATACGCGGTGATGGACTTGCAACTTTCTTTCTTAAAAAAGAAAAGCATGTTTTTTTAGCATACATTTCTACTCATACTATTTATATCCCCATAGAAAAAAAATCCAATCAAAAAAGAATTATGAAGCTTCATTGAAAATAGATATCCTCGTCGCCCACAAATGCTATGTCAATGCCCATTCCCTATTTAAAAATGTTATTAATTAACCATTATCCTCTGGATGGTGTTCAATGTAACACTCTTCAAAAATTGAGTTTGTCCCTCTTACGGTATTCAAGGATTTATCTCTCACTGGACAGTTGACAGTCATTGTGCGACACATGTTACAACTCACGACTATACGATGACGAGAACAACATTGACCGGAATATTCTACAACAAAATTATATAAAACGAAAAACGTTGTTTGTGTAAATTGCATTAGTTTTAGGTTATGTAAGCGTATCTCGTGAATGGCTTGACAAAAACAAATTTTAATCATAAGAACAAGACAATACTAAACGTCTGTGAAGTTTCACCTAGAGTTGGACTTTCACCTGAAGTAACGGGTCCAACGCAGCAATTTGCAGTTTGTTTTTCATTTTTATTGCCGATTTTGCAGTTCACCAAATAGTGAAATCGAGTGACCTTCTTACTTCACAGTGAAGTTAGAAGATCACAGTATACCTCGAGAACCAAGCATGCTAGAGACTTGAAGTAAGACTCCAGATTTGCAGTTTATTTTGCATTTCAAGAAATTTTAGGTCCATTTCAGAAAATTTTAGGTCCACATTTTGAAATCATTTATTTAAAAAAAAATTCATACTGCCCTGCTAACTTCACAGTGAAGTTAGCAGGTCAAAGGGTACCTCGAGAACTAAGCATTTCAACTTTGTTTTATTATTTATATCCGGAATTCTTTTCAAAAGCCATGAAGGGCAAAGCAGATTATTGCCTTTTTCAATTTTCCTCTTTTCCCACGAATTGAATTCATGTGGTTTGGTTCGAGTATAAAGCGCATAACTTGACTTCTAATGGTGGAGTCCTCAAGATTGCAATCCTAAAATGAGGGAAGAAGTAGGCTACAGTCGTGTGTATTTTTATAATAAAATAATGCAGATTGAAACAATTTGATGGTCTTTTATGGATATTTTAAAAGAGAAGATTCTTTTTCACGCTTTACTGACTGGACGGTACCTAAATTATGTTTTTGTTATCTTATTCTTAAAATAATAAATATTTTGTTTTCTTTTCCATCAAGCACCTCTTCATATACTAAGAAAGATATTTAGTTAGAAATGATTCCAAGAAATTTAGTGCTTTAGGGTGATGATACCCTAAAGCACTAAATCGAATTACTAACATAAATACAATGTGTATTTCGTCTACGTTAACAGAGGTTACAAAAATACCCTTTCTGTAACTGAGTTCTATAAAACTCCATACCGTACATTTACCTTCCCCTAGCAAAAAACACTTCTCTTATAAAAATAGCAAAAGTAAAATGCAATCATAATATTATTTCAAATTTTCGCACTTAATATCCTGTCCCAAGATAGAACGGAATTCTCCCACTTCAACGCACCACATATGCCTTCCTGCTACTACGTCAAATGAGCAAAAAAATAATGAAAATACGCAACAAAAAAGAACGAACAAACGAAAAAAAAAAAACAAAAACAACCAAACACCAAATTCCTTTCGCACTTTTGGGGTTTTTTCATATTGCAACGCCCAAAGGGATAAAAGTTAAACCCAGCATCCTTTTATACATAGAGTTGGTACGTGATGCGACTTCAATTTAATTCTCGATGAAACCTTCATCTGACACCCATCATCCAAATCAACCGAATCCAAATTCCGTAAAGGATACCTCTTGCTCTTCATACCTAGTATAATTGCAATCGTTTCCATCCGACATTTTGTACTTCTCAATTTTTGTGTTTTCATTATACGGACGAACTTTCACACACTTTTCTACTTGAAATACGCGTGAGTGCAATATATGTGTTTGTTCAGTTTGATCCTTCAGGATATTTTCGTATGATGCCCGAAAAAACACAACACTCTCTGGGTAGTCACGTGTTCAATTGGAGCCTTGATATAAATAATGCAATTCACACCCACGAAGAAATATATAGGTAGGGAGAGAAAAAAAAATATCCCAAATCCATCATCGATTGACGAGACGTAGTAATACCCATCTAGCCATCTCCAACTCCAAACTTCATATCAACTGTCAGATGTGAATGAGGTATGGGCAAATATATTTGATTAGTGCCACCCGATGGGCTGGATTGAGGGTGTTTTAGTTTTTTTTTTTACTTCTTTGGCTATTTCGGTTAACAAAATGCGTCGTATAACTCTTCCCTTAAAAGATGCTTAACGAACAAATATAGGCACAATCCGAAGCAGTTGATTGGGCTCTCATTAAAAAAAAAAAAAAAAACAAAATGTTCATTATATTTATGTATTCAAAATGTTTAGGTAGAGAGTAATAGCCGAATCAATTTTGATACTTTACCTACTTCAATGGACATTTTCTTTTCAAAAGCCTAGTACGCTGCTGATGTGAAACGACATTTTTCTCCGGTCTCCAAAAAGAAAACGAAATGCTTACGAAAGCACAGCGCCAAAATGTTCATGGAGAACCACAGAACGAAAAGCACAACGAAATTTTTCGTTTATGATTTCGTCATGTCATTTTTGTATGGAATTTTTCGTTGACAACAAATTAGTTACGTAGCACTGTTGTCACTATGGCCCTGTTCTTCAAATTTGGTATTTACAAAATTTATTAAAGCTTGCTAATTTCGTCTATTTAATTTTGTGTGTAAAGTCTATTTGGTATTTAAACAATAACTTTTAAGCTACAGATTTTGAGAACCTATGTAGGTATATTTTATAGGAAAATTTTACCAGAAGGAAGAGAATTTTTATAAAAAAAATCTTTCTCAATGACTCGCAGTGTAAATAGTAACCCTTCGCTTCTTAAGAGCTGTTTCTAGTTGTTGATTTTTTTTTTTTTGGTTTGCCTATCGCACCACACTTGACACACAAAGAGTGTGCGAAATTACACCTAAATTGGAAAAGGGTGTCCTTATACTCGACTTGTATACTATGTATATTGGGAAAAAGACGGAAAGAAAGAGTGTCGTTGTTAAATTAGAAAATTATCAGAGAAAGAAGAGTGATGGATAATGATGTAATGTAAGCGACAAGTGATGCAAACCGAACAAAATATGACAACCTCTTTCAAATTCGTTTTATGAATGAGATGTCAAAAGTGTGAAATTGATGGGCATTTTTTTTTTTGTTCGCTTCGCAGAGTGATGATGAGTGTCCTTTTGCGCATTAATGGATTTTGTAATTTCTGTCTTTTGTTTGTTATGATAATCTACCCAGAGAAACAACATTGACGTTCATTTCATTTACATTTTTTTTATGCACGATGCAACGTATAAAGGAAACACGCGTGACTTGTAATAACATTTGTGGTAGTTTTGCAAAAATATGCGCGTTACATAAACTCCCTAAAACAAAGCAAAAATCACTTCTAATAATCACATTTAGGAGTTTTAGACCCCTTTTAAACTTGAATTGTTCATATTAACAGACAATTGAAGATTACTTCTTAAAACTTATCTTTAATTACAATTTTGTTAAATGATTTGAGATTATTTTCAAAAATAAAAAACAAAGTGTGATTGGATCTAAAGAATTTGCTTTTGTGGTTAAAAATACTTGAAGTAGGCAAGTTTGCCAGTACCCGGCCACCTAACGCATTTTCTTACTTTGGTTGGCTACTGAATTTCAATGGCCGAATACTGGTGAAAAAGCACTTTTATGACAAAATTAATTTTAGTTTTAATTGCAAAACAATAATATAGGTACCTTCATATATTTTTTAGTTCATAAACAAATTATAAATGATTTAAAAAAAATGTTTTAAAATTCTATATTTTCAGTCTGAAAATGTAGAATTTTAAACCAATTTTTTTCAAATCATTTATTTATAAACTAAAAAATATATGAAGGTACCTATAACTATATTATTGTTTTGCAATTAAAACTAAAATTAATTTTGTCATAAAAGTGCTTTTTCACCAGTATTCGGCCATTGATATTCAGTAGCCGGCCAATTTTGAGCTAGTTAGTTTATTTTGTAAATATTATTCAGAAAATTAGTAATTTAAAAAATATTTCTAATTACATAATCGGATATCTTATACAGATCCCTGAACTGGATTCTTCAGCTAAATTTATAATTTTGGGTGTCAAAAAATTTGGATCTAATAAAATAATTAATAATGTGGTTTAACTTCCACTTCCAGTTGACACACAGATCCACAAAACGACGAAAATGATTAAAACCTCTTTTTACTTGCGATATACGTAGTTTAGGGCAATTTTAGGATTCGTGAAAAAAAATAATGATAGAGAAGGCGAAAAAAGTGGGTCTCGCAAATCTGTATGTCTGTCCGTCTGTCTGTCTGTACCTCGACCTGCAGTCTAAACGGCTGAAGCTATTTTCTTCAAACTTTGGACTTAAGATTCTTATAGGAAGGGAAAATATTAATTTTTTTTAAACTCAAAAAATAACGGTACCTGCCATACAACCAATATACAAAAATTGATCTATTTCAAAAACGGCTCTAACGATGTTGAAAAAAAAAAATACGAGCTACAAATTACTAAAATTAATAATTTGGTTGAAATTGTTTTTTAACGGTTATTATATACCAAGAGCTCACAGCAAATTAAGGTGTGTGAAAGTGAACCGAAAAAAAGTATATCAGTCGAAAGGTGTGGTATGCTTATGGAAGAAATGCAAGTCTTGCAGTTCCTGGAGGCGGCTTAAGATGCGTTATTGCAATTTGAAAATCTAAAAAAATCAACTTGGAGGATGATTGTATGAACCAAAAAATGTTTTTATCCATCCCTAAGTATTGAGCCCCTGATTACAGATCCGTATGTCCAAGACCGATTGGGGTTGGCATTTACCCTGTCAGACCGTTTAAGAATTTTGTTGTATTTTGAACATTTTTTTTTTTTTTATAATTTTGAGTTTGAAAATTAATATTTCAAAAACTGTTCACTAAAAGAACTTTATTTAAAAAGGAAATGATAAAAAGGAGTTCTGACTTTACAAAGAAAAATAAAAGGGCGTTTTAGTTCTTACTGTTGTTTTTTAATAATTTTTTTACCCATTCCTTTTTAATTTTTCGGGTTCTATAAACGGTCTGGCAGGGTAAATGCCACCTACGAGTGAATGAATATTATTAAAATTTTCTGTTAAATTGTATTTTATTTTATTCTAAAAGTTGGCATACCAAATTTTATTTTTAAAAATGTTCAAGAATTTTTATACATACAAAATTAATTTTTAAGAAAACCGCTCTAACGATTTTTGAAATTTTTGTTCACAAATTCGTATTTATTAAACAAATCAGATGGCATCCTTTTTTTAGGTCTATTTGTTTTAGCTATTTAAATAATTAATTTTTTGTAATTTGTATGTAAGAGGTCTTTTGTTTCTAAAAACTTTTTTAATGATATCATTATGTTATGGAACCAATACATACGCACATTGTCAACTTCAAGCTACGTTAAAGTTGTTAGCTACGAGGGCAAGTTTTTGCGATCCAGCCGTGCTTATTTTTGTACTTTCTTCACATCATTAGTACCGGATCTAAGTTCACAAAGGAGTATAAGGACATAGTACCTTTAAAACTGGTCTAATTGTGAATTTGAGACTGTTTTGACATTTGAAACAAATTATTTGGATTTTAATTTAATGTCGTTTTCGATTGGATTTCGGAACAGTACTACTCATTTTTGATTCCAATCGAATTATTTATATTGTTGCGAGACTGATTTGTAAAATATTTATGTGTATGTGCGTAAATGGTCTGAAATGTGTGTATATTTTGCACGTTCAATTGAGTAGAATTAATTTGACAAATAATCCGATGAAAGTGTTTATATGTATGTGTGTGTTCCGGGCTCCTTTATTAATTCCGGAACAGAAAAATACTCCGAAAACATTACTCGGAACAGCCAATCGAATTATTTTGGAGTAAGCGGAGTCAAAAAGGAGTAACTCCGAACCTCCAACCGAAAACGACATAATATTTACAGATATTTTTAATTTTATTTCGTACGACCGCCTCGACGACGGAAGCTTTGGGAGAGAAGCGACGGAATTGATTGCCATCGAGGCAGAATGCGAAGACCTGGTGTGCTTGCAGTTTTATCAAGACAAATGCGCTGGTTGTGCAGCAGACGTTTGGCGTATTATTAGACACTGTTACAATAATTATTGATCCTTGTGAAGGTGATGCCGAATACGTTTGTCTGTTGTAGCAAGTAGTGAGTAGTGGCAGATTTACCAAAAAAGTACATCAACTGCTCAAAAATCAAATGCTTCATATTCCAATTTCCAATGTGTACAATTGAGCATGCATATACATATGTATGTACATACGATTGTAGTAGCCCGTAGCGTAATGGTTAGTGCGTTCGACTGTCACGCTGGAGGTCTGGGATCGCTTCCCAGCCTCGTCCACCTATAAACTAAAAAGTTTTTTTCAGGGCTACTGCCTCTTGCGAGGAATTGACAAATCCTCCAAGAGTATCACTTGTCACGAATAAGTGCTTCTCGTCTAGCCGTTCGGATTCGGCATAAAATTGTAGGTCCCTTCCATTCCTGTCGAAAGGCGCACACAGGAATGGTTGCGAGTTGTTAGTCACTAGGCCCTGGTTCCTCATGAGCCGTTGTGCCACCCGATTTATTTTTTTTTTTGGACATACGATAATTTTGGACGTCAAACCCTCGACAGACGCTGCCAAACGTTTTTGTTGACGTTAAGGAAACCATAAAGTATGAAACATGTTTTTAAGTTTCGTTAACCAATTATTTTGGGCCTTGGAAAAAGTGCATTTGACGCATCACAAAAGTGCACTTATTCCTTAAATTCATCAATCATCCATAAAGATACATATGCAATATGGTGTCCAAGACATTTTCCCAATGTCCTTCCACCTACAAGACGCTGTCACGTCAAATTTGCAAACCAATTATTTGCGCTATAAGACAAAGGGGTGCACTAAACAAAACACTTTTTCTATTGTTTTTGTTTGTATTCTTCTTACTATAAGACAAAGTGCATTTTAAGGCGCATCGTAAAAATGCACCTTTTAAAAAAATTGTTTAAACCTAAACAAATATTTCATTATTAACTTCAATCCTCTATGTACCAAATAATATAACCTTGAAGGTGACGGATGGACACTTAAAAATGTGTTGGACGCTCATTTGTATGTGCCTACTAGTACGAACAATTTGGGGTTTGCAAAAAATTGCAGCTTTGTGATGCACATTTTCCCAAATTCAGAACCATTGGTATACAATCTAAACAAAATAAAACTTAGCATAAAGCACGGCCTTATAGCCCATATTAAATGTTGGTACACAAAGTATACAAATGAATGAGATATTAAAAAAACGTACTAAATACCTTTTATTACATCAGAAAAAAACAGCTGAACCAATAAAATTGAACAATAAATATTAACTAACGCTTTAAACTGTCGATTTCGAGGAAATTGGCTGTCGATTTCGAAGAAATTGGCTGTAAGCACTTCATTCCCTCTAATCCACATGCAGTTTTCAAAAAAAAAAAAAAACGAAATCATCTAAATCATCTAAATACTTATTATATTCTCATAAAAGCTCACTGGTCTTAGTAATTGGTCAGTCATAAATTGTCTTATATACATTTTTAAGCTTTATTAGTTTTAGTCTTATACGGCCTTGACAAAAAAAAAAACTAAAAATTCTTTTAAACAAATTATGGCTGGCCAATTACTGAAACTAGCTTTATGACGATTTGGTGGTCTTTCAAATGGTATAATTTTTTTGCAAAGATTCAATAAATGAGGTTCCTTAAATACAACATTTTATTTTTTGTTGGTCTGGAACTTTTTGAATATTATCAATAGCGAAAAAATGTTTAATACATAAAATAGGAATTTTTAATTTAGTCTTACAACTTTTTTTGAAGGACTAATACGAACCGAGATATTTAGTTACAAGTAATCCAAGATGGCGGCAAAACGGTGGTAGTTACGAATCTGAAAACCGAGATTAATCCTATTCGACCAACTCTCTATCGAATAAAGAAAAAAAAATTGGGGGTGGTACAAACTGCTGGGTCAGATTATAATTGCACTGGACTAAAAACATTATAATTAATTTTTCTTTTTTACTTCCGAATATACAGCAAATATCCAAAGCCAAGCTATTCATCTGTAACTTGACAGCTTGCAGTTCAAAATGGGCTGAAAAATAACGATATTTTCGTGGATATTTTCAAGTCAAAAAAGATTTTGTCAGCTCTTTTGTTTAAATAAAGACTTAAATATTATTCTATTCAAGTTCATACAATGTAGACCTGAAAATAAAAGTATTTTCAACTACAAACAAAAGAGCTGGTGCACAAACCTAGTGTGAAGTGTTTTTTTTTTATTATTTTATTCAACAGATAGCAAAGGATATCAAAGTCAGACAACTTACTTAAGTAGACAACTTACTATTAAACATCATTAACAATGAAACTATTACAAAGAATTTTTAGAGAAAATAAACTCAAGGGATTGGGCGCTATGGGAAAAATATTACCTCAAATTATTTTTGATTGCTGCGCATCTCTCATTTTTTTCTATTTCAATTTTTGCCTTGCACTAAATAATTTTCCAAGCCAATTGGTCTAATAAATTTACCAAAATATCTAAGTCCAAAAGAAACCAACAACAGTGATGGTCTCTTAATTTCCAAATTGAATGTAGTTTTACCTTACGAGCGGATTTATACTCTCCCACGATTCTCTTAACCCATACACGCAGATGTTTTCGATGGCGATGGCGCTATTATTCCTAAAACCAGTGCTCGCCATGTAACTCGTCGTCGAGCATAATATCTGTTGAATGTATGTACGTTACCTGCCAAAGATACCACAGGTAACCATCATCGGCGTTCGTCGTTGGGCAAAAAGAAGCGGCCACCAACTCAACTAGTCTGAGCAAGTTGGGATGATGATCGGTTGAGATACAAAGCCCGCAGTCGTGTATTTTTGTGCCGTTTAAGTGAAAAATTTTGTGTTGCCGAATTCAATTCAATTAAATTATAGTGGAATAGTTACAAAAATCAAATAGATATTATAACAGAATTACAAAAGAAAAGAAGTTTCTCTCTCGAGAAAATAGTGAAAAACAGGAGATCTTGAAAAGATTTCAACATCTTAAGAAAAAAATCCAATTTTTAATTGCCGGAATAAGGTATTTCCTCCGAATGAAAACACTAAGAAGAAAAAGTATCTGAAATTCTTTTTCGACCATTCCGTCAAAGTGTTAGTGCAAGTGCGACACACATACCAACAAGTGGATATAAATTTGCCGCCTTTTGAACTTGTATTTGTGGTTTGTTTACAAAAATTTTGCCTCTGCATCGCGCGTGAAGCACAACAATAAGAGATTGTTGTTCAAATTGTTGGGAAAGGTATTTTGCGTTCATATTTTTGTTTTTGAAGTTGAAGCACGTGATGATAATAATTGATATTTATTTACATTGATATTTGCGACAAAGAGAAGTTATCATATTGCAGTTAAACTGGCCAATTCAGTAATAGTTAACGGTCGCAGAAAGATGGGCACTCGTGTTCCACCACCGACGCCACTTTGTGAAAAAGCCATGGCTGGTATACCTCAGCTGATTGACGATTTGCAGCGCCTGTCCGAAGACCAAGATAGTGCCGATGTGGTTTTTCTGTTGGGACGGGAGGAAGAACGTGTCTACGCACATCGAATTCTGCTAATGGCCAGGTAATGTGATATGTTAATTATTTTTTTATTTATTTTTATTTTGCTCTGCTCTGTTGAGTGTGTAATGAGGTGCAATTATTACATTTAGTTTGTCATTTATTTTTTATTGTATTTAATTTGCAATAACTTTGTGGCACGTGCGTCGTCGCAGGTTTTTGTAATTGAAATTTTAAAGTTTTTTTTAAATTCGATGGCGCAAAATTGTAGTCGATTTAGTACGATGTTAAATCTTTTTTGGTATGATAGTAGGCAAAACAATTACATTGTGTTTTACTAATTCAAAACGGGTTAAGCATCGTACTGTCTCCTAAAATTTTACTGAATATAAAGTTAAAATCATCTCATGGCTATTTTATCTTTCAAGTATCTTACTAACTCCATATGACAATTTGACGTTTGTTAATGTCAAAATGAGGTACGTTTGTGAATTTTTTGCACAAGCTGTCACTTTTTTGGACGCGCTGAAGTTTATAAAGGAAATTAGTTTATTAGTTATAATATTGAATTTTTGAACAACAACTTAAAGGCGCTACCACCAATTGTTTGGCTGGAGATATAGCTATTTCGTGCTTTGCCACTTTTGCACTGACTGATGAGTGCAAAAGTGGCAAAGCACGAAATAGCTATATCTTCAGCCAAACAATTGGTGGTAGCGCCTTTAAGTTGTTGTTCAAAAATTCAATGAAATTGACGGAATAAAGAATGGCCAAGCCTAATAAGCTGACATTCTAGTACGAATAGTACAATAACAACAATATTAGTTATAATATTAGTTAAATATTATTAGTTAATATTAGTTAAAGTAGTTAAAATATTAGTTAAAATCAGAAAAATGTTAAATAGTATCATACTTAAAAATATTAGGCTGTTTAAACAGACCACTTATCAGATTCTGCGGAGTAAATAGGTGTGTTTTCGTCAGTAAGGGCCTGATTAGATTACCTATGTATATACGGTTCGTTTGTTCGTAAGTTACGTCTTTTTGACAGGCATGAACGTTCATGATGACATGGTTCGCGAAAATACGTACGTACTTCCATTCGTTATTTTGCCGTTCATGGAATTTGAAGTTGTTTATAAGAAAATATTCAGTAGTAATAAATAAAAATATTTTTTAATCACTTATTTCTCAAATCGGTTTATAAGGTATATATCTAATATAATCAGGAAAATCAATACTCCAATTCAATCATTTTTGTTTAAATAATTTTTTGCTAACACCAGGAAACATTATGTGGTTGCCAAATCAGACACGTCCAAGTGCAACCAGAAAAAGTCTTGAAATTTTCATTCCTGCTTTCGTTACTTCCTTCCCTCTTCATTTCTGCACTCCTCACCCAATCTGTCAAACAGAAGAATCAACCGAAAAAACGAATCGTGTAATAAGGCACTAAGTATCGTAATTGCATTGAACGTGTCTATATTTAATTGACAGCTCTGTCACCTGTGAAGTTAGAGTCCGATTAAACGGTTCGTTTTTTCGTTCGTTTCATCTTTCCACTTTTTGACAAGTACGCGTGCGTTCGTGATTATGCAGTTCATGAAAATAAGTTAATATTTTCTTTTGTTATTTTTTGTTTATTGAATTTAGGGTTGTTTTGTGCAAAAATAATCGGAATTAATAATTAAAAATTTTCTTCACAAATATTCTCGTCTACTAGGTACGTATGTACCAGGTACCTACATATAATATTAAGAAAAATAATTTTCGAATTAAAATATTTTGGTTTACATCGTTCAATACTAACATTAAAAAGTCGAAACGAACGAAAAGATGAAAAGTGTAATCGGGGTCTAACAGCCTAATTCTGGCAGCATCACTCTGTGATTCCTCAGAAGTCACAATAACCTCATGTCATAACTCTTGGTGAGCTCGCCTCACAGAATACGAAATTGTGACCTCCTTATACAAAAACAAACTCACAAAAAATTGTGACCTGCGAGCCTCTCAACGGCAGAATAGGGCTAAAAATATATTTTTGTGAACCATCACACATTGCAGGTATGTTTCGATATTTATTGATCAACGTCGTAATTGGATTGAAGGTTTCCATTTTTTACTGACAGCTCTGTCACCTGTCAAGTTAAAGACTTCGAAGGAATAGTGTAATCGGGGTCTAAATATATTTTTGTCAACCATCACACATTGCAGACATTTTTAGATATTAATCGAACAATGTCGTAATTGGATTGAACGTGTTCTTTTTTAGCTAACAGCTGTCACCTGTTAAGTTAAAGACTTTGAAGGTAAAGACCATGCGCGTGAAAAGAAAAAATGAATAGCTCCATGAGCAAGAGCTATCATAACTCACCTAACTAGAGCCATGTTGGCAAATTCATTTTACTTCTTGAGAGTGCCATACATTATAGCTAAGTCTGCCAGATTAAATTTGGTTAATATCGGGACGCCAGGGCACAAAAACCGGGACAAATCGGGACATTAAAAAAAATCTATTTATACAAATCTGGCTGTTTAAAATGTTAGCCAATATTTTTTAACTAACTTAGAAGTACCTAAAATTTTGTCAAAATAAAAAAGCCAATAACGATATATTCGGGAATATCTCAAAACAAGTAAGAAACCGGTAATTTGCACGAAAACCGATTTTTTTTTTGGCAAAAACCTATGCAGTGTTACAAAATCTGTTCTAGGGATTACATGTATGAAGTTCTATCAAAACCATTACAGCCGTTTTGTTTAGAAAATTTGAAAAATCTGAAATTTTTGTATGACCGTTCTAACGAGATAAGCTAAAACAAAAAATTGAATCTCACTCCCATGAAATAATATAGAATGTTTCACACCAAATTTGAAGCAAATCCACTGATTCGGCGGGACGCACAGCCAAACAAACCGACGGACGTCTTTTGTCAAAAATCTGTTTTTGACTTCTAAATTATCGAAATTTTAGTTTTGATTAAAACCGCGAATTTTTTTTTGACACCAAATCAATAATAATGGAAAGTCGGGAAAAAATCGGGACATTTTGTAAATCGGGACAGATATCGGGGCAGGGTTCAAATATCGGGACTGTCCCCCCAAAATCGGGACGTCTGGCAGCCCTAATTAAAGCCTCCTATAAATTAAACTTTTTCAACAAAGAAAAAGAAATTTAAATATTAAAATTACCTTGGTTTTAAGTGGAGTGAATGAATATAATGGTATAACAGTGGGCGAAGAGCCCACTGTTATGGCTTGGGCGAAACACAATAATTTCTGGAGTTGAGGTCAATTGTACTTTTTATTTGAATTAAACTTTTTCATGTAATTTAAGAATAAAAATACGTTTATATTTTCAAAAGATCAAATGTAAATGACAACTTAAAGTCGCAATAAATGAATTTGACTTCGAAGGTTTAATTGTAGCGCTAGCGATACGATGCCTTTTTTGAGTTATAGTTACCACTTCTCTCCTTTTATTCCTTCTAACTAGTGTTATGCACTGCATTTAAAAGAGATTGGGCGTATCATAGTGATTTTAGAGCTGGGTCTAAGTTAAACATAGGTTAAGTTGAATTTTCGGACGTTGATTCTTTTTTTTTAAGTTATCATTTCAAAATATTTGAAGCTTTTTGTGTAGTATACAAGTTAATTATCTTAAAAAAATATAAAACCAACAATTTGTAATTAAAATGGGTCTGTATTCATTGTAGTCTTAAACTGTAGTTAAGTTAAGCCTGGGTCTATCTGCGACTATGATTATGCCCCATTAAGTCTTGTAGGGATATAGTTAAATTACTATTTTTATTATAAAATGCCTTTCACATGAGCTGTGAACTCCGAATGAGAACATAAATCTACGAGACAAGCTACTCTGAACTGTCAAACGCAAATTCGCAATCCACAATAACAGGACGCGTTCCATAAACTGGCGAATAGACAATTCGCTCGAATTAAAATTAAAATTTTAGACGTCACTTTATTTTGATATGCTTTGACTTTGACCAGTTAAATGTGAATGAAACGTCAAAATTCGCGACCATTCGCAATTCGCTTTCCCAGCTCGTTTGAAAGGCACTTAACGCAACTCTTAGTTTAAATACAAAGATCGTAAGGAAGTTGTAGAGCATACAGTATTTTTAAATTGTTTTATGACATGCATCAATAATCTTTAATTAATCAAGCAACTTTAAGCTTAAGATCAAGTATGTACGAGACAGTAATAGGTTTTAGTATTTATCTCACTTCAAAACTCCTTGACTCACACGTTTCCTAGTTTTCCTTTATAATAAAGGCAGGAATTTTGTTTCTAAATTCCCAATGATAAAAAAAATGCAAATTTAAAAGTATCCCTCTTTTTCACTAAGGATATTAAAATACAATTTTTGGAATAAAAAAAAAATATTGTCATACACAAGTCATTTTAAGGGAGAAATAGCACCATGTTGAATTTTCATTAAGGATAGGTAAGGTATAAATGTAGATGTGGATGCTTAAGTTATAAGCTTTAGGAAAATGCTAATTTAACAGCTTGCGTCACAACTTCTTTATTTGCATAAACAATATATTACTTTCTTGAAGTTCAATATCACATCAAGAAACCTAAGTTACTTAAGCAATGTAAAATATGCGAATTTATTTATTAAGAAAATATAAAGCAGAAACTGAATTTATGTATGTAGTTTTAATTAAAGCAATAAGGTTTAAACTTGTGTTTAAAACGTTCTTTGCTTACACTTATATAATCTGTTAATATTTGTACACCATGTTGCGTAAAGGTTTTGTTGAATTGTAGTATGTAAGAATCCATAGTCAAAGTCATTTCCTAAACAGAACGTTAATTTATTTTTTAATTTAAATTCTTATCTTTTAGATGCAAAAGCTTCAAAACAGCAAAACGAGGAGAAATTTGCAGAATTCCTGGTTCTTCAGTTTCACCATCAGCACCGGGCACACCGACTCCGGTACGCTTGCAACATGTCAATTGTGAAGTTTTTCGTCAATTCATTGTGTATGTCTATACGGGAAAGGTAAAAAAAAACTTAAATACATTTCTTAACAACGACAAAATTTACTGATGAATTTCTTTTCTATTTAGATAATGCTTCAAGACTCAAGAGTTTTTGAAATGATGACTTTGGCTCAAGATATGGGTGTTGAAGAACTTCGTGCCGCATGTGAAGATCATGTTATATCAACTTTGTCCGTTGATAATGCATGTACTTTCTTAACAGCCGTTATGGAAATACATGAAAAAGCAGGTGCGTACAAAATAATTATAAACAATAGAAATATTAAGCAAAATAATGAATAGAAATTATTCGTATCTTATCATGCATTCAAACATAGAGCGATATACTAAAACTTAAGACAATGTTCAAATTCGTATGCTGGATTTAAGCGATTAATGGTGGATTTACATGTATCTGCATTTGGTTTCTGCACAAAAAAAGGGATGTCAAATAAATAATGTATATTTTTTAGATAGAGAGAAAAGATCAGAATGCAGAAGAACTTCGTTTCTGCATTATAGGAAAGTGCCATAATGCAGAAATGAAGACGAACATGTTCATATTCTTGATGGTTCTCTTTCACTTGCTCGGATTTTTTGTAAACATCTGTCCTGCTCTACTTTTCTGCATTTTGCAGATAAAGATACATGTAAATCCACCATAATGGTGGAATTATGGTGGATTTACATGTATTTTCTTCTGACTTCTTCAAAAAAAAAGGGGTTGCAAAATATAAAATTTCCATTTGTTGGATAGAGAGGGCACACCAAAATGCAGAAGATCTTCATACATGCAGATTATAAGAAGTGCCATAATGCAGATATGAAAACGAACATGTTTTTACTTCTTGATGGTTCTCTTTTACACGTACGGTTTTTTGCACATACATCTTTCGCGCTCTATACTTTTCTTCATATTTGCAGACGAATATACTTTAAATCCGAATCCAGCATAAGACATTATAATAAGGGTATTCATGTAACGAGATCATTTTTCGCTTTGTAGAAAAATATAATTTTACCCAAAAGGTTACATGAACACCCCATTAGAAATTTTTGCGTAAACGATAGAAACAAAACAACTAAGTTAAGTCAAATGTCAAATTAAACTTCACAAGGTTTCTAACGGTTTTTTTCTACGCTTTTCACTTCAAATTTGTGAGATAAAATTCTACATTTTGCAGAAAATTTTTCCCATACAAATTTTGACAGTTCATTTCTACCGATAGAAAATTCTATCGTTTTTAAGCTTTCTATGGGTTTTCTGCGTTTACATGAATACCCCTAATGTTATAATGCAGTGTTATATACCCACTTCTCTTTCTCTCTTATTATTTATGTATTCCTTTTTCTCTACTACTACTTGTCAGATTAAAAAAAAAATTTTAAAAGGAAAATCCAAAATCAAAGCTGGATCTTGTGTTGTTTTTACAATAGGTACATGTATTTTCGGATTCAAATCCAATCCGAATCGAATCTGGGCGAAAATAAAATGCTACCAGTTCTACGTTTTTACCAGTCAATAAACCGAGATCTAGCAAGATTATCACAAATCTCTTTGAAATCTCGGAGGTTTACCATTCAAATTTTAATATCCTCAAAGGAAGGTTTCAAATAATACTACGTTTCCACCAGACACTAAACCGAGATTTAGCAAGATTATTTTAATCTCCTCAAATGAAGATTTCAAATAAATCTCATTCAAATCTACTTGGAAACATTAGTTTGTCAAATCAAACAAACTTTTTTTTTCGAAGAATAATTGTGGAACCGACCTATTTAAACGCAATTTTCGTTTATTGACAGATGGAAATGTAAGCAAATCTAAGAAGAAGAAATAGAGGAAGAGGTATTTGTCACATATACAGTATACGTGAGTGAAGCAATTTTTGAGAACCAGAAGTGTCAAATCGTTAGCGTGTGATTAGAAAAAACAAAGAAAAAAAAAATTGGTACAAGTTAAAACCCAAAATAATATAACAATTACTTTGAAAAAAACAAATAAATAAATTGCATTAATTAGACATTGTGGTGATCTTCTTATAAATTCAGAAAAAAACATGAAGTGCATTGTTTAGGGGTGTGGAAATCAACAAAACAAGGTGGATAAAAGCTTTTCCTTTCACAGAACCAGAAATGTCAAACTGAAATTCTTGTTAACCGGTGTGCATGAGATTATATTGGAGGTTGAAAGGCGCAACTATCTGTTAAGCGCCCTTCTTATGAGAAAAATATTTTTTGTTATTAAATCGATTTTTATGTTTAAAGTTAGTAATAAAATATCTATTTGTTCCGTCGCCAACTTATTAGTTCATATGTTTCAATGTTAATTTGTCTATTCAGTAAGGACGTGTCTATCAGTTCATAGTTGGTTGTTCATGGTTCATAGTTAAAGTTTAATCCATTATAAATAATTTGTTCTTCGATAGTTAATTAATCTACATAAATACAAGCAGTTAAAAGCACTTGCTTTGAGAAAAATATAATAAAACTCACTTGTGAGAGGAAATGCTCTTACCGCACTTTTTGTTTTTTTGTTGATTGCTAAATAACTAAAATGTCTATTTTATTCACTTTTGAAAAGGTTTGTCTTTTCAAAGTTTTTTTTTATATATATGCGTCTTAATTTGTAACACTTTTTTATTGTATTTTTTTAAAATCACACTAGCGATTTGACATTTCAGATTGACAAATTGCTTCACGCACCTACTCTTTTTTTAGAACAAAAATGACTATTCTGATGGCGCCCTTGTGAGTTGCCTTCAAAGAACACTCCGTCCCTGCTTTAATGCATTTGTGTTTGTGAGACCTCACGCCATTTTAAAAACTGCTTCACTATTTTTCAACAAGGGCAGTTCCTCTATTTCTTCTTCTAAGAAGCAAATACTATCTATCTCACGTCCACTTCATATCAGAAAAATGAAACACTAATATGTTTTGCCATCACCCTCCTTTTGATCTTTTTGTGCAGTGGAAACACCAAATAAATCACAAACAATTAAAAAAAAATATATAATTTTACAGCTGACAATTGTGATGACAACTTATACTTGACTTGAAATTAAGGTAGATAGAGCCTGATTATACGGTTCGTTTTTCCGTTCGTCTTTCGTGTTTTTGACAGGCACGAACGTTCATTATTACATGGTTCGCTAAAATACGGACGTACATACTTCCTTTCGTTATTTTGACGTTCATTTGGGGTTGCTTTGTGTTAAAATAATCAGTAGTAATAAATAAAAATATTTTGTAATCACTTTTTTCTCAAATGAACTTGTATATTGTAGGTAATTCAATCATGAAAAACAATTTTCCCATTCATTATTTTTTTGTTGAAATCGTTTTTTGCTTACATACATACATCGAGGAGCATTGTAGTTGCCAAATCAGAAACGTCAAAGTTCAACCAGAAAAAGACTTGAAATTTTCATTCCTGCTTTCGTTACTTCCTTCCCTCTACATTTCTACTCCCCTCACCCAAGCTGTCAAAAAGACGAAAGACGAAACAAACGAAAAAACGAATCTTATAATCGGGCACATATATACTAACTTTCCAGTCACATCCCAGTTTCAGTTTTCTCAATTTGAAACCAGTCTTTTGACAGCTGTCAAATCGCAGACTAGAAAGCTCTCTTTTAAGCCAGCTTTAGACTTTTGGTGTTATCGTCGGTGTACGTTGTTCGTTGTTCTTTGTACGCGGAACAACGAAAATGTAAAATGATGAGACCGAACACCGAACTAAGAACGAATGAAGAACGTGCAAATTTAAATCAGGTCAGAAATTTCGGTGTTCGTTGTTCGTTGTTACCCGAACAACTTGTGTTTAAATATGAAAACTGTTTAAATGAACATGGTTTTGGAGTGTCGTGCAACTTGTACGGACATTTTCGAAATTTTTTTTTAATTACTGAATGGCACAAGTTATGTACATAAATAAACAATTTTGTAAATAGAGTTTAACTTTTCTAATGTAAATGCTTTCTTCGTTGTTCGTTGTTGAGAGAAGAACGAACACCGAACAACGGACACCGAATGAAGAACGAAAGTCTTAAGCCAGCTTTAGTCATCTGAACGTGTCTAAATTATGGCACTTTTTGTACAAAATTCCACTATTAACTATTTGTTAAGCCAACAAAGTTTGCAGCACAAAAGAACAATAATGGTGGATTTACATGTATCTTTGTCTGCAAATATGAAGAAAAGTAGAGCGGGACAGATGTATGCCAAAACTCCGAGCATGTGAAAGAGAACCTTCAAGAAGATGAACATGTTTGTCTTCATATCTGCATTATGGCACTACCTTTAATCTTCATGCACGAAGATTTTCTGCATTTTGGTGTTCCCTCTCTACCCAACAAATGTACATTTTAATTTTGCATCCCCCTTTTTTTTGCAGAAGTCGGACGAAGATACATGTAAATCCACCATAAGTCTCATTCAGCGATTAATTTTTTCCGTCGTTTCTAATTCATATTTTTGACACATTAGGTGAGGGCAGGAGAAATGTATGCGGAATGAAATCTACTTCTTTTCTCCCTTTCTAACTATGAAGTGGGAGTGAGATAAATTTCAGAGAAGACAAAAATAGTAGGAAGAGTCCAATGTGAACACCGTCAATGAACAACGTCTTAAATTTGTAAATTTCTTTGACGTTTACTTTTGTAAAGTTAAAAGAAGTCGGAGAGGAGTCAGTCCAATGCAAACACCATCAAGCAATTGGCTCACTCTACGCAGTGGTTCCATTAGCAATTTTTGAGGCAATAGAAATTTCAATGACACTGGAAATTCATTGCTTGGGTCGGTATTTCATTGCCAGGCAATTTCAGTCAAATTTACAGTTATTGATAAAACAAATGTGGTGAAAAATTATTCATCCAATTTTGTTTTTGAATTTTTTACCAAATAGAAAAATGATTTTGGGTCATGGAAATTTAGCTCTGGCTCTAGTTGCATATTGCAGCTTTCTAGTTCACAAATTTCAAATAAATGATTGACGTACGACACCATTTGCAAAAATTATAACATCTTTATTTTATTTCAATTATTTTTTTAATTTTTCGCCACTTTGTATAAAACATAATTTCACTAAAGTTTTTTCAAGATTTCTCATATTTTAGTTTTACTTCAAAATTAAATTGCCATTGTCAAAGCGTCTCCATTGGCATTACCGAGGCCATGATGCCTGGGTAAAGGAAATAAGATCTCAAAAGGCGCAATGTCAAATTACATGATAACAACTAATTTTGCTCATGTATGTATTTTGACAGTGAGACCTTTGATATCTGTGAAAGAATTGCGTGTTTCAGGATTCAGGAATCTTGGCAATTGTCAAAAAGACAAATAACAAAATTGTAATCAAAGGCCGCGTTCGGATACGTAACCCAAGTATCTGGATTTGTTCGTGTTGTAGTAATGTCTAAGGAAAAACCAGCTGACGAACCAAACAGCTGATTAGGCCTATTCGGCGCAATCTTTTATTCTGTTATTCTTTTATCAATTTCCATACAAATTTTCGAACTGTCAAAAAACCTTTTAATCTTTTATTAATTGGTATTCTGCATATCGAATTGTGTTATGCAATCTGTTATAAACCATAGCAGAATAAAAGACAGATTTGTTTGACTTTTATCATAAAAGATTTCAATTCATGAAGTAAAAACTTTTATTTCTTTAATGAATTGTTCTTCAAAGGAGACAGATATAACAAAATAATATTAAAATGCATAATTACAAACACAAAAATAAGTAATTTCAAACTTAATTATTTTTATACACAAAAGCACAGAACACAGTTGTTGATGGATGAAACGTAAAAAAAAGTAGGTGTGCGTTTCGTATAACTTTTTAAATTGGATATATTTAATTCACGGATATATTTAATTCACGAACTGTTATAGTTTATAGAGAAATAAAAAGAACAATAATTTATCTACGCGAAACAATACACGACCATTTCAAGGGTTAATTTTATTTTGGTCACCAGTAAGGGAGACCTTCTCGCCTAGAAACTAAAATCGCCGGCAACTCAGTTTCCTTGTGTGAAAGGGGTCTAAGAAATCTAAAGCTATCCCAAAATTGTTCGGATTTGTTTGGATTTTACTAACAGCAGACATCTCATCTGTTCACTTTCTTGGTTTTGTTTGGTTTGGTAACGTATCCGGTTACGTATCTGCTTACCACCCGAACGTGGCCAAAGTTCAGTAACAACTGTCAAAACAAAGACCCCTTTCATACAAGGAAACTGAGTTGCCAGCGATTTTTTGTTTTGTAGAGAAGGGCGTAAAAGGAAGACAAAAAATCTCCCCTCACACCCTTCTCGCAAACAAACTAGCCAGTATCTGGCAACTCAGTTTCCTTGTGTGAAAGCCGTCAAACAGACAGAATTAAAGCCCACACACATCAAATTTCGCAAAGAGTAAAGGCTTAACTACATAGGCCTACTTTTATACAAAAGTACAAAAGTGAGAAATAAATATCTATTCTAAAGACTCCTGCTTGCAAAAAAACAATGGAAAATTGTGCATGGTGGTTTAATATATGTGTCAGAACAATTTTCGTTTGGTTTCTTGCAAGCATGTTCCTTCAACGAGCATTTTAATTTCTCACTTTTGTACTTTTGTACAAAAGTAGGTCTATGTAGTTAAGGCTTAATAAGCGAGTTCAAGAAAGAGAGATTGCCTGAACAGGATTCCTCAACAAAAAATCTCAGTTTGCTGTCAAAATACTGTGGAAAAAAATTTGGATTCGCTTCCTCAGCTTTTGAAGCAGAAAAATCTCCAATATCTCTCCTTCCTCAACGCACCCAATAATATTGTGACTTTAAAAATTTAATTTTGAATTATTCGTACCCTTAATATTATTTTTAATTTTAAATTAATTAAAAAACGTACAATTTCGAAAATGTATTGGCTTTGAACTCTAATTTACCTCCACTTGATTTAAAAAATAACGGTGTCTTACTAGTAAGGAAACAAATCACTTTTTATTTAGATGCTAGCGCCACCTATGAAATTCGGTAAGCATTCTGATTCTAAGGTTTTTGTCTATGCATATCCACAAATTCGAAATCGAATTTTATTGGTAGTGGAATATAATTGGTTGTATACCCTTGTATATGAAATCCATAGCCTTGTATATGAAATCCATAGTACTATCATGGTGAATATCGAATGGACTGCCATCTTCAGATCGATTGTGAAAGAATCTCATCGAATTTCACAGTGGAGAAAATTGAGTTTAGTGGAGAATTTCTAGTAAGAATAAGTAAGGAATACTTATATTTATAATAGTTAGAGTGAAATAGGTAGAATGAATGTTTTTTGTTAGGTTTACATTTTTTTGTCGATTACTTTGCTATGCAAAGGTGCAGAGAATTAAAAAGTGTGAAAAAAATTTGGGAATTCTCCTTGGTTTGTTGGGTCTTGTGCGCTTAAAGAGGAAGGGGTGTTTTTTTTTTTACAACTTGTGTGCAATGCAAGAAGACAATCCCGACGTCGCGTCGGCCGGCGGCGGCATGAAGGTCAAGGCATAGGTAGATTGTTTTTTTTTTTTTGCTTTCTAGATATTTATGTATGTAGGTCTGTTGGCAAGATTATCAGTGATGCAATAATTCATGAGTTTCATGGCGATGATGTTTTTTGATGAGTATGGCTCATGGTAGGTAGTTAGGTTTGTCGCTTTTTTATTTTAACCTAGAAAGGTAGGTATGTTTGTAGATAATTTGTATTAATATCTAGGTAGGTACTAGGTACATGTAAGAAGGTACGTACCTTATTTGTATGTGAATGTTAATTTATTTATATTATAGATATAAATGAAAGAATAAAAATTGCAACAGCTTAAACTAGAAGTATTAAAAGTAGGTAGGTATCTATATACTAAAATTTATATAATAGCAAATTATATTCAGGGTTGCACTAAGAACGGAATTTTGGAAATTCGCACTTTTGATAGGGTAAAACTGAATCAAAGTAAAAAAAACTAACTTCTAAACGCGACTTCGTAGAAACATGATTTTTGTATTTGAAAGTTATTGAAAAATTAGGCAACAAAATATGCACAACTTTTTTTTATTAAAAATCTACAAACCGAGATGTACCCGGTTTTACAACTGAAAATTGATAAATAGTCGTTTCGAAAAGTACTTAGTAGTTATAAGGGGGTACATTTTTTATTTTTTTTTTTATTTTTACATATTTTTATAGGGGATGATAAAAAAAATTATCCATGTTTACGCAATTTTTGACTTGAAAAAGGGTAAATTATTTTGGTCAATTTTTCAATCTATATGATTTTTAACGGGTAGTTGGAAAAATCTAAAATTTTAAAATCTTGATATATTTGATGGCAATTAAATGGTAAAAATGTTATCTTTCTAACTTATTATTTGACAGATTTATTTAAGAAAGGGTAAACATTTTGAAATTTTTTTTTTTTTTTGGTTTTTTATTAATATCTTTTCAATAAACAGTGGTAGAGGTTTCCAATATACTAATGAATTATAGCTATATGTTCCAGGAATTTGTATACAAAAATTATATTTCTATTGTACTATTGAGCTGATAATTTAACAATATATAATTTTTACACATATTACTTAATACCGTGTGAGTGTAGGCATGGATTGAATTGGTTTTTTCTTATATTTAATCTCAATAAAATAACCATTAATTTGATACCTCATTTTTTAATCTGTACCTTCTTTATTAGTGTCACAATTGATTTTTTAAAATTCATAAAAATTCAAATAAAATCCATAAGATTTACTTTGCTTTGTTCATTGTCAACAATCGTCAACCAGTGCAAAGCAACGTTATCTCAAATCTATTTTTTTTTTATTTTGTTTATATAAAAAATCATAACCATATACAAATCATAAATTACAAAAAATCTACATTTAGACAACTTTAGAGGCTTAAAAATTGAGTAATACTTAATAGTTCATAATAAATGATACATGAAATTTAGATAGAAATTTATAACTTAAATTTGTGTGTAAAAATTATTGCAAAATATTTGTACTAAAAATGTGTTTTAATGACTCTATTTTTCATACTTTAAATTCAAAAGTTAATGAAAAATGTATATATTTTTGAAAAATAATGATGAACATTTATAGGTGTAACCTTCTTCTACAAATATGTGAGTAATTTTGTATTTGTAAAAAAAATAATTTTGGAAGAAAAATGTACTTTCATAAGTTTCGATTTTCTCTAAAACTAAACTATATACCAGCTCCTGGTTCTTAGCGTTTGACTAAAAACTTATTACAGCAATCGATTTTGGAACAAAGAATATTACGTAAAATTCAGAAGTAAAAAATACAAATTAATTTTGTTTTTCAATTTTTTTTTCTAAATTTTGACTGAAAAATTTTGTTTCAAAAACTATTGATTGAACATTTTTTTTTTTGAAAACAATTTGAAAAAAAATAGACTGAAAAAAGCTATCGCATAATATTGTAAGTAATATCGTTGATTTTTAATAATTTTAAATGCATTTAAAGCAAATGTTTTATAAAATTGCCCCTCCCCCACAAATGGAGGGAGATAGAAGTTTTAAGCTTTAAACATTAAAAAAAAACACTAACTAATTAAAATTATTATAAATTTCTAAAATTGTATTCCTTTTAGAAATTTATAAAAAAAGTTATTGGTAGGAAGGTATCTACAGGTAGGTACCTACCTGTCTACATTAAAACATTTATTTTGTAAACTACCTGAAATCAAAAAATCGGAAATAAAAATTAAAATAGGTAAGTAGATAGGTACCTACCTGTTGGCACGTTTTGCAATTGGTTGATTTGAAAAAAATAAATAACACTGGCTGAAATTCAACCACCACATTGACAGACTCTAGTGTCAAACAATTAAATCATATCTACCAAAGTAGGTACATACCTATACCTACATCCTACATGCCTTGTTGTATGATAAATTGTGAATTAAAAGTAGGTAAACAAATACAACCTACCTACCACCAAGCGCTTACCCAGCTCAACATTGCATAGAAATTCTCCCTTTTTTCATAACTTATTTTCATACCTACCTATATATAGTTATGCATTATGTATGGACCTACCTATATTTGTCGACATAATTAATCAAACTCAAATTATGTAAACAACCTAAATATTAATAAAACCTACCATTCGTAATTTATACGAATATATCTACCTACATATGTATGTAGATATATTTTCCTTTCCCGCCAAAAAATATGCTCAAAATCTTGCACTTCCAACAAATTTCACGGCAAATAAGAAATCTTTACAAGACAATTTAATATAAAAACTACCCTCAATAACATACGATTGCATTTATACCTACAAATATACTTACACAACATGAACATATTTTTCTTTCCCGCATTAAAATCAACTTACCCTTGATAATATAAGAATGTATACCTCCACGCATTATTCTTTCCCGCAAAAAAAAAACTATATTCCTTGCTTCAAGGTTGTTGACAACGACGACGCAAAAAGCTAACTTACATGTATGTATGTCCACTTCTCTTCTCGCATATATAGCATAATCAGTAAATTAAGCAAACAAAATAACCTTGCATTGCACATTCAATCAAAGAGGATACGAACATTTTTTTGCCATTCTCTTCACCTTTTTCTCATCATTGACGTTTAACAAAACCTTCGATTGGTAATCTCGGTTACTCCATTTGATTCTTACCAGAATCGACAAAAATACACTCCTCTTGCTCTAACTACCTAGTTTCGATTCTCTGATAAATGGAAGTCTCCCAAAAATTGAAGTCTCCGCCGACAATTGTCTCCCAAAAATGGAAGTCTCCGCCGAGCTAAAGTGGCGCCACCAACGAAGCATTGTTGCACAAAAAAATTTTGTCCATGATAGTACTATAGTTTTCATATACAATGTTGTATACTTCACTATGGTCCTTTTAAATGTGGGTTAGCTTCCACAAATCTTAAAGGGTGACAAAAATTATAAAAAGTTGCATACAATTTTTACTGGTAATTTTTCATATTTATTTCGCTTGAAGCCTCTTTACATTTTGTTGTTTTGCATACAAAAGCTTTTAAAATGGATTGAAGCTATACGAGTTCGCCTAATTTCCAACCTTAATTCGTGCAAGTTTATGTTCACATTTATTTCTTATTTAACTTTTCGAATACCTAAAGTGCCTTTCACATATGAGCTACGAACTTCAAAAGCAAATGCGAATGGCGAATAGTCGTTTATTTTGACGTTTCATTCACATGAGTGGTCCCTGAGCGCAACGAATTCCTATGCAACATAAACAAGTAAATTCGGTAATTAATGTTAAATTCTAGTTAATTATTTGTTTACAAGTTTGATGTTGTGGATTGCGAATTTACAATTGACAGGGTTCACATCAGAAGCTTGTTGTTGGTCGCATAAAAAATATTTAAATGTAATTTTTTGTTATTTTAACACATTTTTCGTAGTTTTTTTTACTTTAAATTTTGTAAATTTGGTCATTATTATTAAATCATTAGTTCACTTCGTCGAAAAGTTAAAACAAAATAAGTCAATATTTCCCTCTTGAAATTTATTCGCATTTGCATTTCGCAGCTCATGTGAAAGGCACTTAAGTGAACAAATTTTTCTAAATATTTGTAAATTTTGTATTGAATTTTGGTTTTTGATTTCTTTGTTTTTATATATTGTTTGCAATAAATACATTAGGGGTATTCACGATCTGGTGCAACGAGCCTAGTAAAAGTGCGAAATTTTATTTTTTTTTAAGTGGATCGTGAACGCACTTTTCTTATCTTCTTGCAACACTAAAGCAAATGTCAAAATTAGTTTGACATTTGTGATTTGTTTTTGTTTCGAACATATCTGAAAATTTCAATTTGATTTAATTTAAATTTTGTTCATAAAAAGATGCCAACAAAACGAAAAAAGAAAATATTACCAAATCTTAATTATCGTCCGAATTTTAAATGGAAAATAAATGTAAAAGATGATGACGACGTCACATCAATACAATCAAGATAGCAAATTGGATGTATCCAATGAACATACCTTTGTTTCTGTTTAACGTAATCAAGAATGAGTGAGCTGTCAAAAACACAATTTACAAATTTTACAATGTTGTATTTTTCTTTTGTAATAGGTTTCGGGTATTGCTAAAGTGCAAAACTGTTGTAAGATTGCACCTTGTATGTTTTGTTGTTGTAAGATTTACACTTTTGCACTTTTACAATGATACTAGGCCAGTTGCATCGGATCGTGAATACCCCTATTGTGTAATAACTTTTAAGACAAATTTATAGGGGTATTCACGATCCGATGCAACTGGTCTAGTATGATTGCAAAAGTGTAAAATTCAAAAATCTTCTTGCTCTATAACAACAACACTGCTTTAAATCTTGCAACAGTTTTGCATTTTGCCTGGTGTTGTTGTCAGTTTGGAAGAAAATTTTTCAATTTTACACGTTTGCAATGATACTAGACCAGTTGCATCAGATCGTGAATACCCCTTATATGTTTTGAATGTTCGGGTTTTGATAGTTGATTTAAGGTTTGAAATATTTTGATTTCTATGGAAACTGATTCCACAAAATAAATATTAGTAAACAGCAAATAGAATTTGAACTAAGAAAACAAAAAGAACAATAAATCGAAGTTGAATACAAAATTCAGAATAGCTATTTATGGATGTTTGACGGCTTTCACACAAGGAAACTGTGTTGCCAGAAACCGGCTAGTTTGTAGGCGAGAAGGGTGTGAGGGGAAATTTGTTGTCTTCCTTTTACGTCCTTCTCGCCTAGAAACTAAAAATCGCCGGCAATTCAGTTTCCTTGTGTGAAAGGGGTCTTTCTATTTAAAAATTTAAATTGTTATCATTTTTTTATCGAATGAACGTTGTACGAATAAATTCTCGCAGACCGCTTTCACACAAGGAAACTGAGTTACCAGAATCTAGCTAGTTTGTTGGCGAGAAGGCGGTGTGATGGGAAATATGTTTCATTCACCTTACGCCCTTCTCGCCAACAAACTAGCTAGTTTCTGATAACTCAGTTTCCTTGTGTGAAAGCGGTCTTCGTTGAGCTCGAAACTTATGTCGTTTTCGGTTGGAGGTTCGGAGTTACTCCTTTCTGACTCCACTTACTCCAAAATAATTCAATTGGGTGTTCCGAGTAATGTTTTCGGAGTATTTTTCTGTTCCGGAATTAATAAAGGTGTAGACCCGGAACACACATATACATATAAAGGCTCTCCCAAACCAATGCGAAACATTCGTTGCGGCGAAGAAACATTCGTCAGTCAGAATTAATTCATATGTTTCTCCGCCGCGTTGGTGTGGGCACTCTCATATATCACCATGTAAATAAATTTTGACATGCGAATGAAAAAACATTCGTCAGTCAAAATTATTTCATATGTTTCTCCACCGCATTGGTGTGGGCACTCTCATATATCACCATGTAAATAAATTTTGACATGCGAATGTTTTTTCGCCGCAACGATTGTTCCGCATTGGTTTGGGAGAGCCTTAAAACCTTTCATCGGATTATTTGTCAAATTAATTTTACTCGACTGAACGTGCAAAATATATATAAATATCAGATAATTTACGCACACACACTTAAATATTTCACAAATTAGTCTCGCAACAACAGAAAATAATTCGATTAGAATCAAAAAGGAGTAGTACTGTTCCGAAATCCAATCGAAAACGACATTAAGTTTTTGCGAGAAATGAGATAAATTTGTATTTAATGGTGGATTTACATGTATCTGCATTTGGTTTCTGCACAAAAAAAGGGATGCCAAATACAAAATGTATATTTGTAAGATAGAGAGAAAAGATAAAAATGCAGGAACTTCGTTTCTGCATTATAGGGAAGTGTCATAATGCAGAAATGAAGACGAACATGTTCATCTTCTTGATGGTTCTCTTTCACTCGCTCGGATATTTTGTATACATCTGTCCTGCTCTACTTTTCTGCATAATGCAGACGCAGATACATGTAAATCCACCATAAATCTCATTTGGCCTTCGTTGCATAATCGCACTACTTTAATGTAATCCTACCATCAAAAAAAAAATTACATTCCACAAAAAATTCCCTACCGCTTGAACACTCTTCCACCACCATTTTCTTAAATATTTCCCATCCAATAAAGTGACAGCCGCATTGACTTTTCTGTGTTTGGTGAACGCCAACAAACGTATAGCCGTGGTTAATTTGTGAAAAGAAAACTTAAAAATTCATTTAATTTACCGAAATTTGTTTTGAAATTCTTTTAAAATAAACCTGCAAAAATGTCCTTCAAAGGAAATACAAAAGTACAAAAGGTGATGGTGCAACCCATCAACCTTATTTTCCGATACCTCCAAAATAGATCTCGCGTACAAGTATGGCTCTATGAAAACATTTCGCTACGGATTGAGGGACACATCGTTGGATTCGATGAGTACATGAATCTAGTTCTGGATGACGCTGAGGAAGTCTATGTGAAAACTCGCACCCGCAGAAATCTAGGAAGAATTATGTTGAAGGGTGATAACATCACACTGATCCAGAACGTTAGTCCATCCAAGGATTAAGGTTAGGTTGAGGCATTAGTGTGTTGGATATACCGTAGCCGAAATCTCGACACAAGACCAACCAACTCAAAAAAAAAAAACTGAATGAAGCAACTCGTCTACCTTTTAAGCATTTTTATCAATTAATTATTAATGAATTAATTTTGATGTATTTCTGAAATGAATTTGGGTTTTTTCTTCTGTGAATTCCAGAGTATAAGTTTGAAATTAAATGAATATTTACCTGTCTGAACAAAAGCTGTTTTCATTTTTCTTTCTTTTATTCACAGGAAGCAGTGAACCTATATAAAGTCTGGTGTGGCTCTAGATGCTTCGACAATTTAGTTGTTGTAAGTTTAAGAAGATACAAAACTTCAACTGAAAAAAGCTCTAATCGGCTTCTAAACCAAAACATGGTTTTCTGAAGCGATTAAACAGCGATATGTATTATTTGAGAACTAAAGTAATCCATTAATTCAATTGGAAGTACAAATGGAGTTGGGTGTCGTTTGTACTTTTAATTTAATTATTTCACCCCTCGAAGCGATTTGTTTTAGTAGCGGATTTGGTTTTCGGTACCAAAGTTTAAAGCTATACTTGAGGAAAGTGATTGCGATGTAAATTTTTGGCACTTGGATGTCACTAAACTCCAAATATTGTAATTATTTGTTTAAAATTCATTCCATTGAATGGCAGCGGGTCAAAAATGGCAACCCGAAGCGAATCGAATCCTATAATTGGGGTACATAAGTTATTTTAGTTTCTTCATCTTCGATATTGTAAACAAATTATTATCAAACTACAACTGCCCACATTTATGTATGTATCTGAAGGTCAAAACAAACTAGTTCACAAAAAAACTAAAATTTTTAGAACCTACTTAATTGAATATAGGTAAATGCTTTTTATACCTTATATTTTTTTGGTTCGGGGTTTGCAAGTTCAACTTACATCCTTTTTGCATTTACTATGGGACACTCGTCTTTATCTCTATTTCGAATTCATAGGTAAACCATTTATATTTGTTCAGTTAATGAAATTAACGCGAGATTGCGGGTACTTAGTATTAATAGTAAAGCTGGGCTTACATGAGCTAGCCTAATAGTTCGAGAGCTGGTGCACATTTACTCGAAAGTGTTATACCGCTTCAAATTTTGTGGCCATTTCGTTTGTATCACTGCAAGCTCATGTCATCGGTCTGGCAGCAATATCGCGGCCCCAACACCACTAAGATGCACTTTCCAAGTGCAACAATAAAAATAATCCCTCCAAAAGAGCTTTATACGGCTCCAAAATTTTCATCACTAAAGCCTAACCAGAATCCATCGGTCTGGCAGCAATACCACAGACCAATAACAAAAAAAAGGCATTTTGAAAGTGCATTTTGAAATAATATTTTACTGGTGTTAGGTCCACGGTATGTTGAAAAGAAACTATCGCTTGGCTTAACATGTTATTCTGATATCTGATCTGCCTTTCATTCCGTTTCAACGTCGAGTATCTTCATGCTATTGATTTATAGACAATACATAAGTTGTGATTAGAGAATGTAATCCCAGGATGTTTTTTCAATCCCGGAATTTCGGGATTCAACAATTTTAATCCCGGGATCCCGTGATAATCTCGGGATTCTAAACATATTTTTAAAAAAGTTATTCAGAATATATTTTCGTTAAAAATGTTTCGTTTTTTGAACTAAACCGCTTTTCTTAATATGCAGAGAGCTTACGACTAATTCGGCTTCGAAAATTATCAAACAAGTGGACAGTTTTTTAAAGAATAAATATTGGATATACGTTAAAATTTGTATTTGTTTTAACAAAAACTTAATATTTATTTCACAAAAAAATAACTTAACAAATAATTTATAAAAACTCTTAAAAAAACAAATAGAAAAATACAATTATTAGTTCAATTGAAACGAAAAAATAGCAATGTATCCAAGGTTTCATCTGAAAGTCTGCTTCTTATTTTAGTAGTAAAACGTGCAGCAGCAGAAAATGCACGCTCCGGCTCAATACTTGTTGGAGATATGGACATCAAGCTTTCATAAATCTGTTGGATATATTATCCCCAGATCCCATTCTCAAAAAGAACTGGCTCTTTTTGTATTTGCTTTAATCAACGCATTTCATCAGATACAGATGTTTCTGCAATCTGTTGCGGTTCCAAACTTCTTTAGGTTTTTCTCTATTTCTTTTTCCTTCAAGGATAGTTAACTTTGGCCGCTTGGACTTAATTCGGTGCCTTGATCATGATTCAAATTGTCATCATTTTCATTATCACTGTTGACGTCGGCGGCGCCCACACGTTTCAGAATAGATGTCATTTGTTTTATTAAGCCAATTTTGTTCGGACTTGAAAATAAATTTCTTACTTCCGGTGTTGACTCTTCTTAAGATGCTTTTGGGTTCTGTCGGTAAGCCAGAACACCTGATAGCTCTGCATTTCGCCTCAAGTTCAAACGTTCAATTAAAGCTGTTCTCATAGTTTTACTTAGACTTGGTCTTCAATTCTAACTGCTTAAGAAGGAACCATCAGCTGTGCACAAGTTAGAATCAGAATGACCAATTGCTTCAACTTTCGATTTAATTGGTGCCAGTACATCAATGATCTCATTTATTAAATAAAAATCTGTTTCTTTAAACCGTATAGAATGATTGAGATCAATAAGCGATTTTTTGATGCTCATTCTTAAGAGTGCAAAACGTTCTATCCTCGTAAGAAGGCTATTCCACCTTGTTTTGCAATCAAGTAACAAGGAAAATTCTTTCCTATGTTCCATTTTAACATATTTTTGCGAAATCGTGTCGTTTTTTGTAGGCGATCCGTTTCAATATAAAACAGTTTTAGGTATGTAGGTATAATTTGTCAAATCTGGAACTTCATGAAACTTTCATTTTCGATTGTTTTTTTTTGTTGATTGGTTGTTGCAACCATCGCGGGATTGGAGCATTTCAATCCCCGGATTTTCGGGATCTCAAATGGACCGGGATCCCGGGATTCCGGGATTCGGGATCCCGGGATTATATTCTCTAGTTTCGATTGTATTTTAATCGAAAAAAAGTGCGATCACCTCAATCAAGTCCTCGACTGTAGAGCTTCGTGAAAGTCTTATTCTTGCTAGATGCAAGTTTTGGATTCGTAATTAAAAAATCGAACTCGATATAATATTTTTCCCTAACATAACGATGATAGAGAATGCAAAAAAATTGGTTCCGCAATTTTGTCCGTCTGCCTATGTGTCTGCAGCCTAAATCCCTGAATTTCTTCAAACTTTGGACTTTATGTTCTCAGGTGATTCCCTAGAGGGGAAATTGAAACTTTGTTTATGTAGCTCCAAAAATAACAGTACCTGCCATACAACTATTATGAAAAAAGTAATTTATCTCAAAACGGCTCTAACGATTTTGATACAATAATTGTGAATTACTTTTAAGGGTATTGTTAATATTTTGATAAACAAATAATTTACCAATTGCGTATATTAACGGTACTTTTCACAGAATCAATTTTTTTATATTCGAATTTCTCGTTAACGGCTTAACTGATTTCATCCAAAATTTTTATACAGGAGGTCCTTCACAATTTTAAAAATCAGTTACTTTTGTAGTAATAAATTATTTCTTAACTTGTTTTTTAAACTTGTTTCTTAGTGATTTCATAACACATCGTCAATTTCCAGCTACGTTAAGGTTGTTACCTACGAGAGCAAGTTTATGCGATCCTGTCGTGCAGTTTATTTTTCCTAAAGGACTTTATCTCAATAATTTTGAGCTTTAATTATGAATTTATTTATAGTCTTGCGGGCGAAGGCAATAGTTGTTGTAACAAGAACTCTTCCGATATAATGAACACCTAGCCTTGTTGGTCACGATTATGTTGATTGGTTGAATTTTGTTGCTAAAAAAGGTGCATCAAGATACTAGAGGGACATAACTTATAGAAACGGACTCTTAATAGAAATGTTTTAGGACCTTGTTAGAGTACCTACTTAATTAAGGGGCCAGTTATAGCTATCATTGAAAACCATCATTGAAAATATTAATTGTCAATTTTGAGAGATTTTGAAGAAAAAATATATGATTATATTGATGCCAAAGTAAAGCTAATTGACTTAATTTTTATTTATAGGTAAAACAAAGTTCAATTTTGTAAAAATTTTCTCATAAAATGACTTAATTTTTCAATGATGAACTACCTTACCAATGTTCATTGAAAAATTAAAAGTTACGTTATGGGGAAGATATGGGTCAAAATGAATTTTTTTTGAAGGAGAAATAATTTTGAAGTCATAAGCCATATTTTTGCATTAAAATATTCAATGATTAAACTTTCGAAGGGTCTCAAAATCAACAGCTAACTTTTTCAATGATGGTTTTCAATGGTAGCTATAACAATAGCTATAATGATAGCTATACAACATTTTTGATGGAAGCGAGTGTTGAATTTTTTTTCTTCGTTAATACAAATATTTCACTGGCTTGCTTCTTCCTGTTTTAATTAGCACTATACTTTTGTGAAAATTTTCTAAGAAGCTGCTTTGGGACAATAAATTTGATGGAAACAGCTCCATTAAATTCCCGCTTTGTCAAGAATTTTTAAAATTTGTTTTAAAATACTTGCAAACCAAAAAATGTATTGTTTTCTATCAAGAACACCTTTGTTACGTATATCTCAATGTGAAATCGTTCCGTGAAGAAAATGACAAATGTCCTGGAGTAAGTATAATGCTAAAAAGTTATAATAGCCTTTTGGTGGTTTTATGTTTAGTAAAATGTTAAGGAGATAGTACGATGCTAAACTCGTTTTGAATTAAATTTCTGTTTTTAGCCTAGTATCATACTAAAAATGATTTAACATCGTACTAATTCGTCTAAAATGTTTCGTCTATTTTTTTGGTGTCTGGTATTTTTTTTTAAATCAATTTAAAGTGGAAAGTTCAATTCAATTAAAAATCAGCGCAGTTTTTGTTGCATCATTCGGGAAAGTAATATTTGAAGCATTTATAAGATGATGGTGCTAAGCTGCGACATTTTCAATATTTGATGTTATCAAAATTTTAAGTTTCTGGCATTTAACAGTTTTGATAAAAATAAAATTAAAATTCACCCCTGTTCTGAATTCCGCATTCAATTTCTGTTTGTTGTTTTTGTTTTCCTTGTTCAAATTCGGTTGTTGTTTGTTTATTTTATTTGAAACATATTTGTGGAATCAGTTTTAAGGGAAATTCATAAGTTTTGAATTCGTTTAGGTTTTGTTTGCCGAATTAATACTTTGTTTACATGGAGAATTGAATCAGACTTGAAGTCGGATTCAATTCCATATGAACTGGATCGGATTCAAACAGGATTTCTCGATACAATTCCACTTTGCGAGCTGAATCGAATCGAAAAATACAAGTAGACCTGGATTGAAAAATTAAAGAATCCAGTTTTAAGTGTGTGTGTATTTCAATTTGATTTGTTTTGTTTTGTTGATTTTTTTTTCTCTCGTAGTCACAATACTCATAAACTTATTTCCGCATGCACACAATAAAGTTGAAGTGTTCTATTTGAATTCGATTCAGTGAAGTTGTATACCTAGATCGAAATATCAATCGGATTGCATTCGATCGTCGAATCCTGTCATGTAAACGGAGTATAAGATTCTGAATATTGTACTGATTTCTATGGAAACTGATCCCGCAATACCAAATAAATAAACAAAAACCGAATTTGAACAAGGAAAACAAAAACAACAAACCGAAATTGAATACGAAATTCAGAACAGGGGTGATTGTGTATGTTTAATCCATTCTCTTAAAAAGACCTAATCATTTTTTTAACAAAAAATTACATTTAAAATTATTAACAATATACATATTTGATTTGATAATAAATTGAGGAAAAACCGTTATCCGCTTAGAAAAAAGTTGCAGAGCGGGTAAAACTTGCTACGAGCTCTTGTGTTAATACAGGAAAAAAATTCAAGAATCGGTTGTATTTTAGGAAAGTTGGAGCCATCTAAGAAAATGAGACCAAAAATCATAAAAACCGTTATAAGTGAAAAGGAAGCGAGAACGAGAAAATTACCTTTTGAGTTTTCGACTAAGAATCAAGAACCCATGGTATTCGTCTCGGCCGCATATCAAAATTAAGAAAATAATTTATGATTGCAAAAACATCGTTCATTTATCTTATGTATTTATATAAATATATATTTATATAAATTTAAATATTTTAATAGGTGCAAAATGTGCTGCATCGTTTATGGAAAGATGCATCATTTATATTGGAGAAAATGCTACCGAATGTGTCAAAACTAATGCCTTTCTCAATTTAACCAAGGATGGATTAATAAAGCTTATCTCATCTGATTATGTAAGTAAAATAATTGTCCTTACAATTAATCTTTAACATGGCTCATATTTTTATTAAATCTTTTAATTTTTTTCAGTTCTGTTTAGAAGAAGAAGACGTTTGGCGTTGTGTTCTGGCTTGGGCAAAAAACCAAGCTGGGGTCACTCAACCCACAGCCCATTGGACAGAAGAAGAACGTGCTCGTGTTTGTCAGCATTTATCAGGTGTTATGGGTCATGTTCGGCTTCTGCTAATCGATAGTCAGGTATTTGCTGAAGAAGTTGAACCAACTGGTGCTGTTCCAATGGAGTTATCATTGGAACGTTATCGTTATGCAGCTTTGCATTCGAATAAAATGGGTGGTGGAGGAAATGGTGGTGCTGCACCACCTGTTATACCAATTCCCACAGGGCCTTTGTCGGAGGACGATAAACGTTTACAACCACGTCTTATGATGAATATGTTTCCAGGGTCGAATATTCTTAAAAACGACAAACTACATTTTCAAGGGGTTCTAAATGGATGGTAATAACACAATTTATTGTTTGATAACTTGAATCTATTAATGATGTTATTTCTTATTTTTTGTTATTTAGGTATGGAGTTCCAAAACAAACCTGGCGTCTCGTCTTTAGAGCATCAACTCACGGATTTGGGTCAGCTACCTTTCACAGATTTTGCGATGGAATTGCACCTTGCTTTGTTATTGGACTTGTATGTTGTTTTTTGAATTCATTTGTTTCTTTGTTAGAGTTCATTTTTAAATTACTCAAACAATGGAACTGACATAATACCAATATACCCGTTAGATTTTTTTAAATTTTTCTAACAAATTCAATTTTAGGGAAGTCGTGGCGAAATCAGTGGAGGATATACAGATGTTGCTTGGGCTAAGACCAGTCGCAAAGGTGGTTACATTCACTCAGAACGAGCGTTCCTTTTTACATTCAACTCCAACAACGATTCACAACCGGCAAAATTCGATGTTGTTAAGAAGCCGTATGCCATCTGCTACCATCCAGAGTAAGAAAATTTATCTGCGGCAGCTCAGATTCAATCGTTATAAGAAATTCTAGAAAGATTCCAGAAAATATGTCGTTGGTTCGAAAGAAAACCATTACAACTTACGAACTGAGTTTTTTGAGTCAAAAACTGCAAAACTACAGGGCTCTAGTTCAAGACTCTGCACTTGGAAAGCAACTCTTTTCTTAAAAGTTTGTACAAATTACTTTTTTCAAATTCTCATTTACCACTCATACAAAGTTGTGTTGATGGTTTTCTTTCAAAAGGATGTTTTTTAATGGATGTTTTAGATCCTGTGATTGAGATAATTTGTATACTGTCTCCATTTTGAAAATGTTTAACTTAAATTTTGTCTTTTAGTTGTGGACCAATTTTCGGTGCTGGAGCAGACTTATTATTTTCTAATAACTGCAATACAAACATGGATTCCTATTCAAATCTTCCACACAGCTACGATGGACCGAATGCCAGTTATATGCCATTATTTGGGGACTATAATTTTACAGTTATTGATTATGAGGTGTATACACCGGCCGCAGCTGGGCCCACAGCCAACCAGCCAGGAGTGAAAATTAAATATGATAGATATTAAGAATTTTTATTTGATAAGAACATAGAATATTAACAAATTTGAATTGTTTCGAACAGTATTAGAATTTCTTGCCTTTTTAATGATTTAAGATAATTAAAAAAAAAAAAATTATTCCTATGTGAATGAAAAAATTGATTGTGTGCTTCCAAAATAAAAAATAAACTAAAACGGTTTCGATAAAGTATTTCCATTAAAACATTCGTGGTATAAATATTTAAAATTTTAAAATTCCCTTTTTATGTAGACATATTTTTACACAAAATTAAAAATGTGTTTATTATATTTTGATGGGTCATGAAAATAAAATATTTTTTTAATTCGTGTGTTCGAATAAATGTTATAAGAATACTTCCACGTAAGCCTCTTGTACTACCAATCTACTCCTAATTCAAATAGAAAAGTTTTATAGCTAAAACAAGAATTTAATGTGATTTCGAGCTGAACAAAAAGTAGGTACCTACTGGATTTTCAAACATTCGAAATATACTTAGAGGTTTTAATGGTAAAACAAATCAATTAATAAGTGTAACGGCTTTTAATCCATAGTTGATTTTCGATTTGAATCTGTTTTGCACAAAATTGAATTATTATTTTTCGATTTCCATTGATATGTTTACGGTTCATTTTCATTTAAACGATTTCTAGACACTCTTTTTGGTTGACCTATAAGGAGAAGATATACGGTAATTTAGTATTTTATATTTTAAACTTTAAGTGACGGTTTTAATGCACTTAAAAATAAAACAAAATTGATTAAATTAACAGAACATTTTCTATCTTTTGCAAACATTTAAAAAAAATTACGTTTTTTATTAAAGAAAAATTATTTATGTATTAATAAAATAAAATTAAATAATGGATTTGGTCAAGTCTATGTAGTGAATTCGAAGAAAATTAAAACTAGGGCCTTTTGATGATTTGTTCGATTTGTTTTCAAAATTTTGATTATGTACATTCTTAAACGTTCGGGAACATTTTGAACAAAGGCTCAAAACTACATATTTGATAAAAAAAATACTTATATTCTTATAGAATATTTGATAAATACGAAAATTGTTTTTAAAAATAAACCCTCTGCAACAGTTGTCTTTTGATTTTCGAATTTCTTTTTATTGACAAAGAGACTGTTTTTAATCATCGGTGAAGTAAATAATTGAAGATTAACTGACTATCCATTGGCTCTAAGTCGATTTGAATTATCTTTTTTATTATTCTGGAAATTCAAAATTTCAAAATCTTGTAGACATTGTACAATTGTATGTCATTAAAAATATGTTTTTTTTTTTAAATTCGAAATGAAACTTTTTTCAAATAATATAATAGAAATAGAATATATGTTCTTTTTATCATTCAAAATGAGCTTTATTAAAACTAAAGTTTTCGAGAATATCTTCTCATCTTCAGGTTTTAAGAAAATTGAAATATTTTAAATGTTTACGGGTAGTTATTTGTGCAGTAACTCTTTGTTTCAAGTATGATCTAAGACCTCGTGTAATTTTGGTGAAACGATCATTTTATTGTATTTATTTCTAGGATTATTATAATTATGAAGTTAATTGGGGGAGGTTTTGTGTATAACAGTTTAATACAAGCATTTTTTTAATATAGGAGGGGGTCTAACTCCCCCCGTTTGGGCGGATGGGGCAATTTTATAAAAAGCTACTTAAAATTAAAAATAAATATTAAAAAATACCGGTAATACTTACAATTAAGTTTTATACCTTGTTTCAAAGCCAACACATTTTACTACTAGCTAGTTTTCAAATCAAGTGAAATCTATGCACAGTTTCGAAAAAAAAAGGTTTTTAAACTCAACATTTGGGAAAAAAAGATAAAAAAAACGTTTTAAGTGTAATTTTTCAAAACATTAAAATTACATATTTTTTTTTTTTTGAAATTCATTGCTCTAAATAATTCATTTTATATCTTCTAGTTTTTGAGAAAATTGAAAATTACCAAGCCTACCTTTTATTTGATTTTTATTTTTTAATTATTTTTCTCTGTGGATTATGAAAAAATGGTTCTTTTTATAATAGGTATAGTACAGTTAAGTAATGTAATGTTTTTTCGTTGGTCGAAAGTAAATCCTAAAATGATCAAAAAATGGAATATTCCTAAGTTAAGGATAAAGCAGTGGATGTTTAGCCGCCATTGTTAAAAAAAAAACACTAATCTCACAAAAGGCTGATTTAAGAACAACCTTTGTTTATATTAATTTGTTACACATCATGTGCATGAAAAAAAAAAAAAAAATAACGGGATAAATTTTAAAGCTAGTGCGGTTTGTTTTCTATGATCGATTATGTAGGTTCACTTGAATGGTCTCACATCAAAATTTAAATTAATATAAATGTTTGTTTGCTGTACATTTTAAGCTTTAATATTTTGAAACTTTGCTAGTTATTCAAATTGGACGAGGTATTTATGTGATTGCTTGGAGGTTTTTGTATGGAAAATTTTTAATCCATAAGAAACTGTACCCAAACCTGCAACCACCCCAAGTCCTATACTGGGTCAAGCAGGGGGGTTGCAGGGGGGCAGCATGGCCCCTTACCTATCATATTGTTTATGTTTTAGTGCCACCAGTACACAAAATATCTGGAAAAATAAATACAGCGCTGTCTAACCAAGTAAGACCAAGTAAATATACTCAAACTAAAAAAATTATAAAAAAGTAGGTTTGGTAATTTTGAATATGCTTAAAAACTAGAAGACATAAAAGCATTTCGTTTTTTGTGATCGATTCTAAATTGATATATGCATTTACCACAAAAATTAAATTTAGCACTTCATTTCACAATTTTGAAAAAAATTGGTGTAAACTGTTTTTTTTTATTTTTTTTTGTATCAACATTTTGAGTTTGCATGCGAATTTGTCAAAAATTATTGACTAAAATAATTTAATTTAATGTCGTTTTCGATTGGATTTCGGAACAGTGCTACTCCTTTTTGAGTCCAATCGAATTATTTTTCTACTGTTACGAGACTAATTTGTGAAATATGTATGTGGGTGTGTGTAAATTCTCTGATATTTATGTATATTTTGCACCTTGAGTCGAGTAAAATTAATTTGATAAATAATCCAATGAAATGGTTTATATGTATATGTGTGTTCCGGGTCTACTCCTTTATTAATTCTGGAACAGAAAAATACTCCGAAAACATTACTCGGAACAGCCAATCGAATTATTTTGGAGTAAGCAGAGTCGAAAAGGAGTAACTCCAAACCTCCAACCGAAAACGAATTAAATCAAATCAAATCCGGTATATTACTTTATGTTCATTGTTGCCGTTGTTTTTTTTTAATAATTTTTTCTTCATTTTGAGTATTTTTTTTTCCTTCCCGTCCAAACGGGGGGAGATAGACCCCTCTCCCTTAGCAAACAAAATGCTTGTATCGAACTGTTCTACAAAACACTTTTATTATTTCTTGGCGCCTAAGTTATCGTACTCGTGCCGTTAATAATAAATTGTTCAAAATAGCGTCGCCTTTCACAAATTTAGCCTAATGAAACCACACACTTTCAATCAGCCTTTAAACGTAGTTTCGAAAATTATCCATAAGTGTTTGAATAGCTCATGTCAAGCCAGCTTTG
Source organism: Melangyna quadrimaculata (assembly GCA_949320155.1). Classification (NCBI taxonomy): domain Eukaryota; kingdom Metazoa; phylum Arthropoda; class Insecta; order Diptera; family Syrphidae; genus Melangyna; species Melangyna quadrimaculata. The sequence goes on from OX439483.1 coordinate 39,944,446, forward strand.
AAGATCATATACCAAAACTTGAACTTTGTTAAGAAATTGTAACGTTACCTTCATAACTGGAACAAAGAGGTCCAGCACCGTAAAGAATACAACATGTAGCAAATATTCCAAACCAGTGTTCTAATAAATAGAAATATACAGGGTGTCCAGTAAATAATGGATAACCTTGGAATGCCTCATAGTAGACTTTATGACCGTCCTGAAAACTAATAAAAAAAAGTCTATCCCAACTACAAGAAAAGATATGTGCAATTTTTTGTTCAGTGCATTATTTTTTGCGTTTCTTTACGTTTTTGAATACCACGACTACAAGTGAATGAATTCTACGGTTTTTTTTTCGTAGCAATATTTAACATTTAACGTAAGAAGACAAAGATTATAATAACCGTTGGAATTCTTAAAGAAAAAAATTATTGAACTTTGATTTTCGATGCAAAATTTGAAAGAAAATAATTATTGAAAAAGTTAAATCATCTCTGGTATTAAAAAATGCATGAATACCTAAGTGGCCAACTACTCTAAAAATATGCCCGTTAAATGCGGATTTCATAATGGTATAATTTAATATTGCATCTTGAACCAATAGGAAGTTGTTGGTAAAAATCAGCAACAAGGGAGTCAATTTAGCAAAAACAAATGTTTTAAAAATTAACAAATTAAACGTGAAAATAATATCAAGCGTCCAACATGGTAAATTTTTGCTTGATTGCCTGTTTTTATGATATTATCCTAGTGATAAATCCAAGCTTTTAACTTCTAAGGCCGATTGCAACATTACCAAAAATGTCAACAAAGTGCAAAAACGGCTACATTTTCAAGCTTGTTTTGAATTATACCTGGTCTAACAAAACCATAAAATATTTTCGTAGTTGCTTTACGTTTATTTGTTATTTTCTTCAAACAAATAGTCTTTTCAGTTTTGAGCCAACTTTCAATCACTTGATCGCTTAGTAAGAAAACAAAAACAAAAGTAGATATTTTTTTTTAATTTAAAGCAAATTCTCAAACTGTTTTCCACCCATTCTAATACAGGTTCTGCACCTCCGAATAAATGAAAATCTTATAATAATCTTGTTAATTTTTGCTCATAATCTTGTAATGCAGCTGCCTCCCCAAGATTTCTCATCTCCTCTAAGTACCTGATGGGCTTGCTGTACACTATTTTCTTAATGCAGCCCCAATAAAAAAATCAAGTTGATTTAGGTCTGGTGAACGGGGTGGCCATAAAATTGGCCCCGGATCTCTTGTCCATCTGCCTGTATCTCTGGCATATTTGTAATGCGGCGGCTTGCACAAGATTGCATACCTCCTCTGAGAAGCTGATCGGCTTGCTGTATTCGATTTATTTAATGCACCTCTTATAAGAAAATTAATTTGGTAATAACCACTACCAACATATTTGATGGTTTTTTTAAAGGCCAATTGAAGAGTTATAATTCAAAACAAGCTCGAAAATGTAGCCGTTTTTTGCACTTTGTTAACATTTTTGGTAATGTTGCATTCGGCCTTAGAAGTTAAAAGCTTGGATTTATCATTAGGACAACATTATAAAGACAGGCAATCAATCAAATATCTACCATGTTCAACGCATAGTATTATTTTCACGTTTACTGTGCTCATTTTGAAATTTTTTGTTTTTGCTAAATTGGCTCTAGTATTAGATTTTTACAAATAACTTGCTATTGGTTCTAGATACAATAATAAACTATACCATTTTGAAATCCGCATTCGACACGCATATTTTAAAAATAGTTGGCCACTTAGGTATTCATGCATTTTTTCATACCACAGATGATTTAACTTTTTCAAAACTATTTTTTTTTTCAAATTTTGCATCGAAAATCAAAGTTGAATAATTTTTTTCTCTAAGAATTCCAACAGTAATTATAATTTTTGTCTTCTTATGTTTTGGCACAAACAATGCTTAATATTGCTACGAAAAAAAAAAAACGGTAGAATTCATTTACTCGTAGTCGTGGCATTCAAAAACGTAAAGTAACGCAAAGAATAATGCACTGATCAAAAAATTGCACATATCTTTTCTTGTGGTTGGGATAGACTTTTTTTTATTCCAAGGCATTCCAAGGTTATCCATTATTTACTGGGCACCCTGTATGTAGATAGTATACATGAAAACTCGTTCTGTACTGTGCTCTCTCTTAAGCCTATATTTAAAAGTAGAAAGTATGCATTTTTTTACATTAACAGTTTTCTTTTTAAATACCTACAGAATTTTGTGCATAAAGAATTTTAAAAGACATATGAGTCATTCCATATGAAAACGTCTAATCGAAAAGCCATTTTTGATTTTTTTCAAACTTTGTGGGAATCATCTCTAGGTTCCAAAAGATGAAAATCCAGCTGGATTTAATTTTCGCATTCACCGTTCCCCCTCTTCCACCCTTGACAAATTTAAAAATTATCATTTTAATGGTTTTTTATTTTATTTTTATAAATGATATTTTTAAAGATATCAATACGTTTGAGGTGTCATTTTAAAGATAAAAAACGGTAGTTTTTGAAAAAAAAAAATATTTTAATTTAGAAAATCATAGACAAACAGTATCAACCACGGTGCTGACAAAACGTGTTTTTTACTGTTTTTTTCTAGATTTTTAACTGCCTCCCGTTTGGCGACTGTTTAATTTATCGCGCTAATATTTCTCAAAAAAAAAAAAAACAAACCAAAAATTGACTCATTTTTCTCACCCTTTATATAAAATATCTCTGCTTTAAAAATCCATATTTTGAAAAATTGCATTTTTAAGGCATAATATCACTATGTTTGACAAGACAAAAAATATCGAGATAACATTTTCAGCATTACTTAACTTGTAGTTTCAGCTTTAATTTCTGAAAGTTTTGTTTTGTTATTTTCATCCATAGTGTGAGCGCACTGGTTTAAAGAAAGCACTATTTTTCAAATAATAACAAAAGCGATATACTAGAATTTGAGAACCGTTATGAACAATAATCTGATTTTTTTTTTTTTTTTTTTTGAGATTCAATTTTAATTCTCTTTTTATCGAATCGAATGAGCTATCATTTATTAAAATCGGTTACAAATTGTAGAAGCTATGATTAATTTAACTCGGAAAGAAATTATTCTTAAATTGGACAAATGGTGAAATAAAAAAAACTGTTTTAATTTGCGATGGATTTTTTCTTTTTATTTTCATGTTTATTTATCTTATGTTTAATTTTATAAGAAAAACCATAGCTTTCACAATTTTTGACTGATTTTGATAAGTGATAGCTCATTTTATTCAACATAAAAAGGGAATCAAAATTGTATCTAAAAAAAAATAAATAAATTCAGAATATTGCTTATAACGGTTCTCAACTTCTAGTATCACTTTTGTTATTATTTGAAAAATAGTGCTTTCTTTAAACCAGTGCGCTCACACTATGGATGAAAATAACAAAACAAAACTTTCAGAAATTAAAGCTGAAACTACAAGCTAAGTAATGCTAAAAATTTCATCTCGATATTTTTTTTGTCAAACATAGTGATATTATGGCTTTAAAAATGCAATTCTTCAAAATATGGATTTTTAAAGCAGTGATATTTTATATAAAGGGTGAGAAAAATGAGTCGATTTTTATTTTTGTTTCTTTGCAAATATGTGTTCTTAGTATTTGAGAAATATTAGCGCGTTAAATTTAACAGTCGGCAAACGGGAGGCAGTTAAAAATTAAAAAAAAAAATATTAAAAAAACAGTAAAAAACACGTTTTTTCAGCACCGTGGTTGATACTGTTTGGCTATGCTCTTGTAAATTAAAATATTTTTTTTCAAAAACTACCGTTTTTATCTTTAAAATGACTTCTCAAACGTATTGATATCTTTAAAAATATCATTTCTAAAAATAAAATAAAAAACCATTAAAATGATGATTTTTTTAAATTTTTCAAGGAAGGTAGAGGGGGAACGGTGAATGCGAAAATTAAATCAAGCTGGATTTCCATCTTTTGGAACCTATAGATGATTCCCACAAAGTTTGAAAAAAATTCAAAAATGCGATGGCTTTTCGATTACTCGTTTTCATATGGAGTGACTCATATTTAAAAAAAAGATTTTTTTTTGTTATACAGTACATATACAGTATACACTTCGACCCCAACCCTTCATAAAATTAATCTGCAAACTGATGATGTCTTTATAATTCTTAACTGTAAAGTATGCACGAATCCGATTTAATTCTTAGCCACGAATGAATATGATTTTATTTAGATGCAACAATGTATTTCATTTTCCAATAGAATTATCCAATATAGGAACCATATTCAGGTCTATCTTTATAAATTTTAGTTTCATTACGTAGACTTTAAACGCCTTTTAGTTACTCCTTCATTCAAACAACTTAAAATTAATACCCAGAAAAAAGAGGAGAGTAGGTAAGTAAAACAATTCCCATAGAAGTAGAGTTTGTGAAAAAATCTTAAATTCTAAAGATCTTAAAACCAGAGTGATGCCCACGCACCTTCTCAACTAATGCTCATCCATTTAAGGTTGGCTAAAATAATAGTCTGGGACGTGTAGTTTTTAGGTTATTTTTGCTAGTCTTATTTTGTTACCCTTAAAATAATAAATACAATCTTTCTACGTACTATAACTGCTTTAAGTCATAAGTCAGGTTTTTAGAGATTCAAAGTTAGTAAAATCACCATAAATAAAAACAAAAAAAAATACAATACGTTTATTTTTATAAAGAGAAATAAGTTCGAGTGGAGCTAAATGTTGAAAATTAATAAAATACCATTTTTAATATTTAAATTTAGGAATTTATGATTTTCAATAAATTTGATAAGTCCTATTTGTGAAACTTAAATATTTTAGTTTAACATAAACTTTGTCCTCAGCTTATAAATTGTGTCATTTGAATTTAAATGTTTTTGTCTCTTTTAAGAAAATGGGCCTAGAGTCCATCAATAAGCCATTTTAATAAGTGGACACGAAACAAAATATTCAAATTTTCTGTATAAAAGTCAAAGTCAAGACTTGTATGGGCATTTAAAAAAAGTGTTGCAAAATATTATACTAAACCCATATTTCCAAAAACCTATAGTTTAACTAACTTCTCAAATTGCAGCATTAACCCTCTGACTGGAAAAGTTTTTTTTCTTCACCCAGAACAACAAATCTCACTCACGATATTGCATAACAATATCTCACTGAATTTTTTCAATTTTATTTTATTTTATTTCATATAGTAAATCGCTCTTGTGTGTCAATATAAATAGCAGCAAACAACCAACGTTTGTATGTACGTGATCAACCTTATAACAGCTTCTAGTGATTCATTTTGGTCGACATCCTGTGCATTTCATGTTCCCATAGATCGCACAGCTTCTATACTCGTATGTGGCTTAGCCTGAGTCTCTTATGTCTACTTCGCCCTGATGCCCATATAGCAAGTCGTTTGCGATGCTGCTGTTGTAGCTGTCTATGGCAAAGAACTATTTAAACATTTATCGCAAGTTCAAATGTGTGTTAAACATCCGCCTACGCGAATTCAATTAAAATTTCAATTCATTTCGCATACACCCACCTCTGGGATAGCGAAGCGGAAGTTTATTAACACACAAAACAAAAATAGAAGAAAAGTAAAAATAAAGTTATCCTGCACTTTGCCGCACTTTAGCATTCATCATCAAGTAGGTACCTTAGTGTGTTTGGTATATGGTCACGGAAAAGTCAACAATTTTTCCATAGAAAGGGTATTAAATTCAATATCGCATTCATGTGCGAAAAAATCTGTGCAATCTTAATTATTATTATCTCAAATTTGATGGCATCATAACTTTATGAGGTATATGTGCGAATATGTTTGATATAAAACATACAAAATGCTTTATAAAAACTGTCCGATACAGAAACATACATTGAATTCAACGGTCTCTGGTGATAAGAGCGTTGTGTTGAACTACTTTCGAGGAAAATAATTTATGTAGGAATAAGAGTAAGTGTCAAAAGACAAAGTCATCAAAGTCAAAAAGAGCTGTGTGAAGTGGGAACCCCGAACTCAAAATTTTTGGGTGGGGTTTATCAGAATAGTTTTTCCATCGACGTTTGTCCAACCAGCATTTCTTTTTTATTGCATATAATTATCTAAACCCAAAAATAATCCTTTAATCAACATAAATAACTTAAATAAATAACAACAAAAAATAAGAAAAATTCTCCTGATTATAAAAATGTGTTTCTAAGAGGTTTTGGTTTCAGCCTAATACTTTCCAGACGCATTTAAAATTTTCTAAAATGCAGTTTGGAACTTAAAAACTTAACAACATTTTTCATATGAGGTATAACCAAAAAAACTATTAAATCATTTAACAATGCGAAATAATTAGATATTAAAAAAAATCATTCTTCGTCAGGTTCATCGGATGAAGAATTTTGTGGCATGTTGTCTTCTTCGCTATCAATTGAGTCATCTTCGTTAGAAAATTTAAATGCGTCTGGGAAGCCTAAGGCGGAAACCAAAACGTCTTGGACACACATTTTTATAATCAGGAGAATTTTTCTAATTTGTTGATGTTATTTATTTAAGTTATTTATGTTGACTAATGCTAGGTTTCCACTTGTCATTGAAAAGACGCAAATTGACAAACTTTCCAGGACAGGGTGCCTTTTACCAACACAAAAAGCAAAGAAAGTAGTAGTATCGAGCAAGTATAACTCACCCTGTCCTGGAAAGTTTGTCAATTTGCGTCTTTTCAATGACAAGTGGAAACCTAATATAAGGGTTTGGTGGATTAATCTTTGGGTTTGGAGATATGCTATAAAAAAGAAATGGTGAATAACTTTTGAACTAAGGTCGAATTTTTTTTTTGTTAAGTAGAAATAAATATTAATTTTAATTTTTCTGTAAACTTTTTAAAATTTGTTTTTTATTTATTTTATTTTATGTTATTGTCACAACATTTATTTAATGTTAATTTAATTATTTATTGGCGACGCGTTTTCATTCATCCATCCATCATCGGGCTTATTCTATTATCACAAGTCAACGATATAAGCCCGATGATGGATGAATAAATATCCGAAACGCGTCGCTAATAAATAATTAAATTCACATTAAATAAATGTTGAGACAATTTTTTTAAATAAATTAAAAACAAATTTTAAAAAGTTTATAGAACATTAAAATTAATATTTGTTTTTATTTCTATTTTTAATCTTTATTTTCCAACAAAATCATTTTTTTTTTCTGAAATAACCCGGACAAACGATTGAGATTGAAACCATCCTCTTAAAGCCTGATCCACATCTGTGTCGTGTGTTGTGTTTTGGAGTCGTGTGTCGCTATCGCTACAATGTATTTCATATGCGTAGAACCATATTTGTCTCGTGTGTTGCGTTGCAGTGTCGCGCATAAAATATATGGAATGACAGCGACACACGACTCCACAACATAACACACGACGCAGATGTGGATCAGGCTTAAGTCATGTATTGGGGGCTATATACAAGTTTTTTTTTGATTTTGAGGAGTTGCTATAAAAAAGAAAAGCTTAATAACTTTTTTCTTGAGGGTGGAAAAACAATTTTTTTGGTTGGACAAACGTGGACAAACGATATGGGCAAACGATTCTGATAAACCCCACCCAAAAATGTTCAGTTCGAGGCTCCCACTTCGCACAGTTGTCAAAATGACTAATTTTCGCATTTGATCGCAGATCCAAGTGAAGAATTAGCATTTTGCTAAATTCCTATCTTTTTGACGTATTACTGAATTTCTATCTTCTTGCTGTTTTGCTAAATTAAATTTATAGTAGATACATACTTATATTTGCCTATATTTATCGTTACTTCTGATGACTTATTTTTATTTTATTATACAAAATACAGAGTTTAAAAATACAAACAATTTTGAAAAAAGAATTTTACAAAAGAAATTGTTACATTTTACATGAACAGAATTTTAAAATTCAGAGAATTCTGTAGTACAGAGTTTTGGTCATGCAGTATTTTCAAAAGTAAAAACAGAATTTTTTAGCTCACACTCACTTCTGACCCGTTCCCATTTATACCATATTTACAAAACTGATGAGCAAAATAATTGAACATTAAAAAAAAAAAATGGACTAAGATTTTTAACGGAAATTGAGATTGACATTGGTTCAAAGTTCAAACATTTTTGTCAACAATTATCTAGCTGCCTTCATCCTTCCAAAAACATTCAATTTGATAGAATTGTTACAGATTTCTATAAATAAGATTTTAATCAAATTATTCCTTTGACTTTGACGAGCTGTAACATAAGGATGCAAAATCGCATCATCGTTCAAAAAAATATAAAAATGTTGGCACTTTTGTGTTCTGAAATTCTATTTTCGAAAGGCATAATAGAATTGCAAACAAATATTATAAGCTCAGAAAAAAATGGGTCCACCACGATTTCTAGAAACCAATAATTCAGAAAGCAAAAATTCCAAAAGTAAAAATCTCGGAAAAAAAACATATAGAATTATAAAAATCTTGAAAACAAAAATCTAGAAAGTATAATCTCGAACTACAAAAATCTAGAAAAAAAAGCCTAGAATGTAGAAATCTAGAGTTAAATCTAGATTAAATCTGTGTGCAGGATAAACATTTATTTTACTTCCTTAAAATTTTGCCTTAACAATTTGTCTAACCAAAGCAAAAGTTTTGAATATCAAATCTATTTTTTTATAGTGAATTCGGCCAGAGGGTCGCATGGTGGTGTCCCTAATAACTGAACTTCATTTCAAAGTGACTCACCTAAGGTTTGACATAAGGCTAGGACGTGAAGGTTGGATCAAGGCAATTAAAAAATTGTAGGGGAGCGGGGAAGTATATTCCGGGAATAGCAATTTTCTATAGAATTGACTTTAAACAGGTTACATTTTAAATGCTCTGTTATTCTTTTTTGTAAGGCTAGAAATATCTTCTTTTATTTTTTTTAACAAAGTTCTTTTAATAAATAGTATTTGAAAAGTTAGGATTCCATCCCATACAATTTGTTTTATTATCTTGAACCAACCTACACGCTATAGTATTTTTTTCATCCATTAGGTGTGAATCACCCTGCATATAACAATATGCCTGCGAATATATCAGCTTTGCTGTATTTATAGTTTCATAAAAAGGGTGGTCTTTCACTAATGCTTTCCTGTTGTATGATTTGAAGTGTAATATCCATCAATATTCTATGATTGTATAATTTTAGTGTTATTGCAAATACAAATTGAGTGACAATTTCTTTTTTAATCCAATACATTATATGGCTACTACACATAAAAGTTTGTCCGTCAGCTCTTTTGTTTAATGTGAAAAATTTCATATTTGCTCTCTTATTGATGGGGTTTTAAACTTAAAAGAATAAAATGTCTCTATTAAAATAAGTAAAAAAGTACAAGTTAGTGTTTTTACATTGATTCATAAAATAAATGTTGATGAAAGCTCCAAAATCATCAAAAATTGAATAATTTTTCAAGTACAAAAATGTCAATCTGGCTCAACAACATCATCAAGCTAAATGGATCGACGAGCCGAATTGCATAATGTAATTATTCGACTCAGCTAATTTAAAATAATAAAATTTCGAGCCAAATGGCTCGCATTTATATAGTCAGCATAACACGAAATAAATCATATATAATATTCTCGTATAGTGAATAAATCATTGGCTTTAAAAAAAAAAAAAAAAAAAAAATAACAGTGTTCGCACATATTCCTGTATGATGGTATCCTTATCAGCAATTCACCCATCTGTTTGGTTATTATTAATGAAATGTCAAATTTTATAGTGTCAAATATTATATACGATTACCACTTCCATAATACAAAATAAGAAGAACTTATTCAGATATTATGTGATGCCTTTTCGCCTCCAAACAATCTGCCTATATCCAAAATCACCACCTTCAATGGATGGAGAGGCCAGCAATGATATTCTCAAAACAATATTGTACCCACGATGTTCACATTTCGTGTGTCGCCATTTGGCCAACACTTCATTTATCAAAATGACCAATCCAAAGAGCACCACACATATTAAACGCACCACCAGCAACCAACCATAAACCACTTAGGATCGTGTACATGTTTTTTTTTATTTTTATTTTTGTTCGTTTTGTTTTAGATTCCTTTTTTGAAATCGAATGTTTTCTAAATGTCATGTCATTCGTGTCACTGATACCTTATCGCCAGTTTCTAAATGAGCAAAAGCAAGTAATTACTTCACAAGTTGCGAGAGGATATCCTCCTCCTCATCGCGCCATCACCATTCGCCATCGTCCGTCGAGATCTATGTGTGAATACGTGTGAGTTTAGAGATCACACAATATGCCCTCGTCCGTCGTCGTCGTCTGCGTCTGGGCTCGCTGGGGGCTTACAACGTGCAGCTAATAAATGACCCTTTTAAGTGTAACACTCCAAGTACATCGCTAGTTCACGTTATCAGCTACACAACACAAGGCTTCGTTCCGTTCATTCCAGATGGAGTGGAGCCGAGTGTTATACCAAACGAAATACAAAAGGTTGGATGAACAAAGTGTTGACTTAAAAAACAGATTGTGTTGCAGACTCCCACTCGTGTGTGCCTGTCTGGATCACACTTTATATTTGATGATGTTCTACTTCGTGATTTGTGATTAAGAAACACACCCAATTGAAAAGGTGTTAACTTACATTATTAAACATTTTCCTCCCAGCCTCACCACGAGATCTCAGTTGACATTTATTAATCACAAACTATCAAAATAAACAAAATTTAAAATCAATTTTAATGTCACTTTTGGATATCGAGATTAATCATTTTGGTGTTTTTTCTGTTTGGAATTTTTTAGGTTACCTACCCCTTGTGGTTTTTTGTTAATATGAGAAATTAGAGGTTAACGAGGATGAATTTTGTACAGTATGTAGGAAAATAATGACAGAATTTATTTTAAACTTTACTCCTTTGAGTTTAATCAATTTGCTTTAACTTCCGGCTGAGAAATAAAAAAAAAAAAAAAAAAAATACAGCATTTTATCACTACGTTTTTTTTCCATCATTGCAATGCCATCATACATGGAATGTTCTCGTTTTTGTTTAATTTTATTAAACATTAATTTTAATTATGTAACTCTTTGTTGATCGCATTGTAACTGTCATCAGCATTGTCTTCCTTACTCACTAAACAAAAAACAAAATGAATTGTAATATAAGCTGGTGATCTTAGGATCACTTAACATAATGATTGATTGACTAATCCATTGTGTCATAAATTTCTCAATCTTTTCTGAACAAAACAAAATCTCAATTTGTTCGAAATCAATAATTCTTCAAATATAAATGATATACCATTTTAATTCTAATTCCACGGCCAACGGTTCCTATTAGCCCAATATAAATTAGCCACTTTACATTGAAACTTGATAGCTGACTTATATCCTAAAAATAAAATTAAAACAATATGGCACAGTCCAGCACCTGGTTCAGGGCTTACAATTTTTTTTTTGTCATTATGGAAATATTGTCACACGAGCATATTTCCGACATTTCAATGCCTCGATCATCGCTTGGAATTTTTGTCTTGTGTATGTCTTTGGAACGCATGTCCACTTTGTGCTCAACTGCTCACACACTCATATACCCATTATCCATAAAGGCCATCATTATTGAAGTTGAAACTATTTTGTCGAGTGTTTCATTTTCATCCAAGAGAATACAATAAGTGTTGATTGCCTCGATTGTATAGGCTTACATGACAAATCGGTTCGATTAGCTGGTGCTTGTAATTCAACGCCTATAAATGGACTATGGAATTGGATTTAATAAAACAAGAAAACTTAAAGGCACCATATAATGACAAATTGTCTTTAATTGAAAGATTAGGTTTGGTTTATCTTGACTGTTATATATGTACAAGATAGGCTCTCCGTGAGTCGTTGAATGTCGGGATGCCGTCGTCGGGTAGAATAGCTTACAAAAAAAAAAACAAAAATTGATGTTTATCTTGCATCAGGACATCCGAGGTGACAGAAGAGGTAAAGGAGACATATTTTTTGTTTAACACTTGCGATATGGTTATGAATTGAAAGGAATATTAAATTCCCATATATAGACGTGCATGTATGTAGGTATGGTTTGTAGTTATAGATAGATAGATAGATAGATAATTTCTTTATTTGAAAATATATGAATTATTTACAATATTATTTCTTTAAGAATAAGGACATGGCAATTCTGCCGTCTGCCTGAACGACATTTCATAACAAAATACAGTTTATATTATAAAGAAGTTAAAATTCAAAGTTTAAACATAATATGAACTAATTAATTATAAAAAGTTTAATTTAATAAAGCTTCAAGTGCGTATTCAACAATTTTGAGATGATTTGAAACACAAAAAAATAGGTTAGAATAAGTATCAATTTAATAATGATTTGAAACAAAAAGATATATTAATTTTGAAATTTATTGAAATACAAAATAATAATTTATCCATTTTATAATGATTTGAAACATAAAAAAGTTAGTAAGTATTTAGAAACAATGTTTGAAACTTCAATTGCAATAACTGGTTGCAAAGCTATAGAAAACTATTGCGGTAATTTAGAGCATGTTTGCAGTATCTATAAACTATTGACCATCCGAGATCTCCATTAAGGATTTCATAGAGCCGAGTTGGGGGAAGGTAACTCAATTCGAAGTGTAGCCGTCGAATCTCTTGAAGTAAAGGGCACGTAGCTAAAAAGTGGGTGATGTCTTCTGGTTCTCCTCTGTTACATAGACTACAGATTTGTGTGAGATCAGTTCGATGCGGCATAGAGTTAAGATTCAAGATTTCGACTCGGGCTCTAAATATGTAACTAATAGCGTCAGAAGAAAACTCGTTGCTGAAATAATTAGCCTGCGATGGTATTTGGTGGTTGAGGTTCCTGTACACATTTCTTGATACTGTTGTTGAGGCTCTTGATAGATGTTGACTGAAAATATTTTCATCAATTCTGGCGATAACATCATTGAACATATTGTGCCATTCATTCACATTGAACTCCATAAAGGATACATTACTGCCATTAGAGGAAGCTAGCTGGTTCCAATCCTTAAACGGGGAGGCATTTGTTTGCATGAGCCTTACCATAATGGATTTGTGAAGGCTCCTTTCATCCCTCCTCATAACTTTAAATATGTAGTCTGAATTGGTTTTAAGGTTTTGAATGTAAAGAGGCGTTAGACCAGACTCCACATATATAGCATAATTGGGCGTCGAAGAAGGCAATCTGAACAAGCGTTTGAAGAAATATCTTTGTACGGTTTCAAACTCCTCCAGTTGTAAATATCCAAAAATTTGAGTACCGTAGCACATGCAGCAGTTCACTGTTGCTTGAAAAACGCGATATTTGGATGTATGATCGATTTTTTGGTTAGAGTAAAAGTTAGGCCACATTACGTTTAAAGCTACTTTGGCTTCGTTGCTTTTCTCTTTCACGTGTTTCGAAACATTTAGATTGTAAGACAGCAAAACTCCGAGATATTTAAAATAATGAACGACCTCGATAGGCGCGTTGCCTAGTGACCAGTTTTCCTCTGGGAGCCTTCTTCTCTGACGTGGTTCAAATATCATTATTTTTGTTTTGTTAGTATTGACGCACAGACTCCAGGATTCACAAAAGATATTAAGTTTGTTGATTTGCAGCTGAAGGGTAGATGGATTGTCAGCAAGTAGAACTAAATCATCGGCGTAGAGCAGAACCTTGACTTGTATACCGGCAAAGAGTATTCCTCCCGGAAGTACATCACACACATCATCAATAAACAAGGCGAATAATATCGAGCTTAATATACACCCTTGGGGAACACCTGTTGTGGTTTCAAACCATTCAGAGAATTTGGCTCCGTCCCACACTGATGCAGTAGATGAGGTAAGAAAGTTGAAATAAAACATTAAGAATTTACGAGAAATTCCTAACGATGACAATTTGTACATCAGGGCATTCCTATTTACCTTGTCAAAGGCTGCTTTGAAATCCACAAAACAAGCATATAATTTCTTTTTCTGCTCGATTGATCTCCTGGCGATACTCGTCAGAGCGAATATATGGAACATGCTGAGTCGATTGTTGTTCTCGATCCATACCGTCAACCTTTCATAAAGAATTGAAGTAAGGATCTTTCTTAGCGAGTTGAGAATCGATATTCCTCTATAGTTCTCCGGCAGGTTAGAATCTCCTTTTTTAAAGATTGCAAATATAACCGCTTTGTTGAAGTTGCTTGGAACAAAAGAGTCTTCAAAAAGTTTGTTGAAGTATGCCAGTAGATGATTTTTAAAAGGTTCCGTACTATTCTTGTAGAACTCGATCGGAATGCCGTCTATGCCGGGTGCCTTGTTGTTTTTTATTTTACACAGAGTTGTTTCAAACTCAGGTAGAGTAATTGGATTATCCAGTTCGGAGATAGTGACATTAGGTTGTGCGTAATAGAAAACCTGGAGATTCTCATCAGCCGACAAAAGAGTTTTAAAATGAGCTGCTAGTGTCTCAACTTCGAGCGTAGTCACCAGGCTTCTATCACGCCCACCCAGCTCACGTACATTGCTCCAGAAAGTCTTTGAGTTCTTACAGTTTGCCAGTTCTTTTGCAATATTGTTGAGGTAGTCAACTTTTTTTTTGGCACAAAGTCTTTTGAAATCCTTGTTTATATGGAGGTAAATGTTTTTAAAAATTAAAGCATTTGTAGATCTGAACAGGTTAAGATAAACAAATGAAAGTTTACGGAGCTTCACACAATCATTATCAAACCACTTGTTTTTTGGTGTACAAGCGTAATTTCGGCTGTTGTTACTGTGGGCAAATGGTGCTGAGGCCTTTATAACTCTTGCAATATGTTCATCATAGCTTTCTATGCTGTTGGATTGTTGCGAGGGAATAGATCTGATGTTACGACTCAATAATGATTTGTATAGAGCAGCACAATTCTCTTTCCACCTCAATTTTAAAAAGTTAGTTGATTGTCTCTGTACATTTTCATCGGCAAACTGAGCCTTTACCGCAATCGGAAAGTGCGATGAGAAATTCGCCACGACTACTTCAAAATCTAACGATATTTTAAGCCATTCCAGAGATGTCGCTGCAATATCAATAACAGATTGTCCTTGACCACTAATGAAAGTAAGCTCCCCCGAAGCGTCTCCTTTAGAGGCCCCATTCAACACGGATAGTCCAAAGTTTTCAAGAAATTCCGTAAGCATCCTTCCACTTCGGTTAAAGGTGTCATCTTTGGAGTTTCTGGTTGTATTAAGAGTGTTTTGCGCGAATGAGTTGAGGGTAGAAGAATTTTGATAGTTCCCGATCCTAGCATTTAAGTCTCCAATTATCATAATATTATCCAAATTGGAGTTGTTAACGAAGTCAACTAGACTTACAAAATCAAACTGCCAGTTATTGCAATTTAAGTATGTTGGAATAATCGTGTAATTTACATTATTAATAACAATATTGAATATAATTCTGTCTTCAGAGTGATACATTTTAGCGAAATTGGAGTTTAAAGACTTTTTTACACCACATAAAATTCCCCCACTAGCCCTGCCATGAACATTTGATCTTATTGCGGGTGACCATAAAATATTGAATTCCTTAAAGTATTTCAAATAATTGTTTTCATTTTTTTCTTCTACAAAAGTTTCCAATAAAATAATTATATCATAGTTTTGTATAAAATTAAAAAAATCTGGTAATAATATTTTGCTTCTGAGACCAGTAATATTATAAGATAAGATAGTTAATTGTTTAAAGTTATTTATATTAAAGTTATTATGGCAGACGACAGATTCATCCTATTGTGACTCTACCCTTAAAGGTGGCCGATGTTGATTTTGAGGTTGATGTATAGGTGGCGCGCGCCTCGGTTGAAAGTGTGCAGCAGCAGAAGAAGAAGATGATGATGGAGATGAAAGATCGCTGTCATCGAAGAATTCAGAGGATCTGTCACCGAACGATTGGTTGACAAATGTCAGTTCAGTTTTCGTTTTGATAGCCAAACCCCGTGAATATTTGTAAACAAACAAATGGCCATTAATTTGTAATTTATCGCCTTTTACAATTATTTTTACGGTTGAATTTATTTCGAGCAACTTAGATCTTATTTCGACGAGTGCTTGTCGTCTCCTTCGGTACATAAGGGATTGTTCGCGGAATACACTGATCCCCGAGCCTTTAAGCTGGTGCGCCGCGGCCATAATCTTGTCTACCATTTCTGAGGAGAGAAGTTCAATGATGACAGTGCCGCGCTGTGCGTTGTTGTTGCGAATTACCCGGGAACTTTTGATGGTCATATTCTCATCTTCGTTTATCTTGAGAAGCCCTTTGCAAGTCTGTAATGCGAATTGAGTTGCATCGGTTTCTTCATTTAAGGGAAGGTGAACGACAACGGATGACTCATTAGCCTTTCGTGAAATTATTTCCAACTGGTTTTCTAGCAGCTCACATCTTTGAGTTAGTTTGTAGTTATAAGCGGCAAGATGAATGAGTATTGAGAATTGGTATCAATCTTAAGAAATTCTAAAAGACTCAGTTAATATATTTTAAAAATTTGCACATCTTAATTAATTTAGGTTTTGTTTTGATTTCATCAATGAAGCTGAAAATCTACCCAAGGAACTTAAGGAATATCTTTGTGAGAAAATCTGGAGGTATTTTGAAGAGATTTTTCAAAACTGTAAATTGGATTTTGTTGTGCTGATTTTTTTTTTTTTTATTGTGTTATTTAATATTATTTTTAAATCAAAAATCGTGAAATATAATTTACTTGTTTTTTGTTTGGGAATCTAGGCTGCAATAATTGCTATTTAAACAAAGTAAAATACATTTTTTGATTCTTCAAATAATAACGTATACATTTTCTGAGGTTCCGACGGCATGTTTACTATTATTCTCGGTCTATAAGTTAAGATACCCATTGCTTATCAAATAAACATTTTTTTTTTAATGAAACCTAGTCACCACTTTTTATTTTCATAGAAATTATAGGCGAAAGCCAATCCAACTAACAATTTAACTTCTGTAAGGGTCTTTCGAAGTTATTTCCTAATCAGCAAATTGGACTCTATAAGGCCTTAGAGAAACACATTTGGCCCACATTGAGAAGCTCGAAAGGCTTTCAAGCAATCATTTACATGTTTATTGGAAGTACTCAATTAATTTCGCTAAGGCCTTATAGAACAAAACTACACTCAAACATTGCAAATGTAGTAGTGTAGTTTTGTTCAAGTGTTTCGATAGACACATCTGAAAACCCTTATAAAAGGCTTGTCGAGGCCTAGGAGAAGCCTAATCGAAGCACAGTGCAAAATAAAATAAAAATAAATTCTTTACTTTTATTTCTATATTTTCTCCTTTATTTGCATCCAAGTAATGATTTTCTTCTGAAACTTAATTCACAATAATTATTTATATCTGAAATACTTGAAAAATTTTACGGGAATTGAACCGAAGATGGTTGGGTTGAGAGTCGGGCACCTTAGGTATCGAGCTAGCCTGGCATATGAAAAATGAGTGCCAAATTGGAACCACTTGAAACCGAAACTAGCTTCCTAAAAACTTCCTTGCGGCTTCCTGATGAATTAAACTAATTTAAAAAATACAGGTGACCATTCGTCTGTTGCTGGCGAGGGAGTTTTTTACTTAATGTTATTTTCTTTTTAATTATTAATGTTTCCATGATTACTTTACTAGAAAAAAACATGGAAGGGGTCATACAAACATACTTTTTGTGAGACAACAAAAAAAAAAAAAACAAAAGTTCGTTTTTCGTTAAAATGAATTGTTTTTTATAAACGAAATGCTTTGATTTGAGAAAAAATATAAGAACTCTTTTATGCCTCATAAAATATGTACTTTTAATTACGTACACAAACCGTTTACTGACAATTTTATTTTGTTTCTTTTTTAGAAACACTAATTTGCCAAAATAAAAAACATAAACAATAAAGACCATTATTAAGTTGTTTTGAACTGAAAGTGGCTATGTATGTAGTATATATATTAAAAACGTTGAAAATGTAATAAGAAAACTACTGAGAAATGAAAACTTCGTACTAAGATAATTTTTGAAAACATTCGAACTTCTTAACGTGACAATATTTTTTAACGATGAAACAGGAACTATACTATGGTCACCTCGTTTGTGAATAATTCAGCCAGCAGTACCTTATTTTCACATCAATATTACTTTCCATGCGAAGTACGAGCTTTTAATGCTTTCATGTTGAGTGTGCAACCCTTCGCTAAGACCAAATAATCGGAATTATTACTTCCCGCGCATGTGCCTGAGAGGATGATTAAAATTTAGTTTGCATAACCACCTCTTCACAGGTCTTATAGAAACAAATTAGGCTGACATCACTTCGCTGAGGCAAATTCATCGAAATAAATGCTTCTCGCGCATGCGTCTGACAGAGCTCAAACAATTATTATGCTTGTGTCGGGGTTGTGTTTACTGGGTTATAAAACCAAAATTGGATGGCATGCTTAATCAGAGTTACAACTGCGATCAAATTTAATTCTGAGGGAATCATTTTTATTGGTGGGATCCGAGTTATTATTCTTTTTATAGAAATTTAATTTAAATTTTCAAAATGATACAATTTTTCCTATTTTTATTTTCATAAATAATTTGACCTGTGGTAACCCTCTCTGGGCAGTAGAAACATAGATGTGCCGACCAGTACACAAAATAATGCTTGTATCGGGCTTTTGCGCAGGGGGCTTACACAAACAAAATAAACTGACATAATACCACTGACAATTATGCTTCCATTAGACTTTCGTACACATAATAGCTTTTTTCAGCCGTTTGTAACCAGGCCCTTCAAGAGCTCTTGGCAGTGCTTCCTTGTGAAAACTTTTTCTTTGCTTTTATTTCACATGCCTGTCAAAACTAATTTCTGGGAAGCCTTACTAAAACTATAACCAAATTGTAAATATTCAGGCTTGCAGCAAATTAAAGATTCTACCTGTAATAGGTTTGTAGGAAGCTGTTTTAAAAAATATAGCTTCGAAAATTTGCAACTTCGATGTCCAAACTAAATACAAGCCTTGTAGAAATAATAACTTATAGAAATTCAAAAAATGAACCTTTTAGAGGAAAAATTGTTAGTTGGGAGGTTGAGTCGTGGAGAAGAAGAAGTAGTTGTCAAATAAAATAGGTTTACCACGCGTGCTATTGTGGATAACTACGAGATAAATTGACTAAAGTGAAATAAACGTTACCTTGGGGCTAATTTTAGAAAGGTTTGAAATTCTGTGCCCCCTAAATAAATAAAATTCTGTGCAAAATTTCATGGAAATTGGTTGTTTAAATGTTTCATACAAAACCCGTATTTGCAGTCTATTACTAAAAAAATTGATGAAAGTATAAGAGCTAATGGAAAATCTTTAAACTTTGTACATACTATATTAAAGTACCTTAAGTATAAACGTTAACCTATTTCAATGAATTTTGTTTTCTTTCGTTCTTAAAGAAATTCATACTCTTAGAAAATATTTCAACAAAATTATTTAATTTCAAAAAACCGTTACTACCCTTGTTCCTACTTTTACCAAGCCCAGCACCCAGCCCAGCACTTATTTGTCTTATATTGCACAACAATTGTGGTAGTTTAAATTGTTCCCATAAACTTTAAGTATTTTTATAGATTCGAACAGAACTAAAAGAGTATATGAGGCCCTTTTTTTCTCACAATACTATAAGGCACATAATGGGACAATGGGATATAAATAAAAAAGTTATGTTGCGCAAATGTCTTTAATTTTAATGTTTTTAATAGTTAAAAAGTTTTGTAGTTTTTCTGCAATATTTGGAAAACTAAGCGTATAATAGAGGCAAAGTCGAAGTTGACAAAGTGAAAGAAAATAATATTCCCCACAAAAATTTAAATTTCTAAGGAAATAAAATGTTTTTTTTTTTTTTTTTAATTTCTTTTTCGATATTGGTACACTCGCTTCTCTATTGCTTCCAGTAAAACTATGAGAATATCTTTTATTTGTAAGGAATTAAATTTTCTTTCACATTGACATTGCCTCTATTACGCTTAATTTTCCAAATATTGCAGAAAAACTTCAAAAGGGGACCTTAACCCCCCTCTCCTGCCCAAGACTTGTGGCCCTGGGCTGGGGACTGTGAGTATGTTGTACCTAAGGGTCAGATCTCTACCAGTCACACAGTACCTTGGGTGGCTTGCTTCGCAGGTAAAAAGAATTTATTCATTCTTTAAACTGAAGCTCAAAGAAACACGAGTACTACACACTATAATAAAAATAAAAATTATACAAAACAAAAACAATCTAAGAAATTGTCGTCGCAACTTTCAACTTTCTCAAAAACTAGAAGACATAGAACCATTCAGCATCTTATTTCCCAATAAAAAAAAATCAGAACTAAATATTCAACTTTTTGTTTTTATTTTAATTTTGAGTTTGAAAGTTTTTTTTAACCAAAACTATATATATCAGTAACTTGGTTTAAAAATAAAATAAAAAACCGCAGTTCTGGCTTTCAAAAAAAGGTAAATTTTTGTTGTTGTTGTCTTTTAATATTATTTAAAACAAAAATGTCCCTCCTCTTTAAAGGGTGGGAGAAAGAACCCCCTTTATGGTAACCAAATTTTGTATTGTGTTCCTTTAAAAAAAACGTCATCAGTTCAAGGCGTCGTATGAAAACAACTCTTGCTAATTAAATTTTGTCTAAATTAGTATTCATCAACTTTTTCGTATAGTTTCGGATATATAGAAAACAAATGAAATTTTAACTCCACTCTCAGCCTCATGACATGATGAAATAACAGTGAATGAATGTGTATTTACCATTTTTGTTTTTTCCAAGTACATTGGTCAGAAAACATTCAATATCTAAAACAATAACAGTTTTTTTTCTGATTTGCTGACTTTTCAACCCTCCGCATCTCCTTCGTTATTGACCCTAGCAAAAAAAATCATAACTTTTTTTATAGATAATTTATTTGCCTCTAATTTTGTATTATAGAGATTTTTCCGCTAGGATGCTAGGTTATGAAAATATTTACGAAAATCTAAAAAGGGGTACGTTAAACCCCCCCTCCTGAATTAAGCTCGCGGCTTTGGGCTGGGGACTTTGGGTATGTTACACCTGGGGGTAACCCCTACCATATAAAAAAAAATCCAGAAAGCACTACTTTTTGCAAGCAAAGTTCCTTCTTTGACTATGTACTATTTCTAGTGTTTTTAGATTGCATACAAATATAAATAAAATTACGGTTGTAAAAAGTTTAAATTTTTGGTATGGAACTCCCAAGTACTAATATTTTTTTTTTTTTATTTAGCGCGCGCTAAAGGGGTTGTGAATACCCTTAAATTGAAAAACACAGCACGAGCGATTAGGTAGGTTGGAGGGGATTTGAAAGTAGAAACCGATGTACATTGGTTTTGAATGTCTGTATATCACATTCGGAGGGGAAGATAGAGCTGGGTAGAGCATTCCGCATTCGTGTAGTGCGACTAAAGAAAGAATCTCTGTACTTAACAGTACGTCCGAAGTTGGGCTCAAGGGTAAACTGATGGGCATTCCTAAAAGCGCGAGTATTACGGTTGAATTGTTTAAGGGGAGGAATGCAACTGGCTATTTCACTAGAGCAATGTTTGTTAAAATAACGGTAAAACGACGAAAGGCATGAAACATTTCGACGGTGCTCCAGAGATGTAAACGTTTCCGTTATAGTTCTTTCACCTATCATTTTAAGAGCTCTCTTTTGAATTCTATCCAATATATTCAATTGGGTTATTGGAGCACCTGCCCAAATATGGGAGTTGCACTCAAGTTTTGGACGAATAAAGGCTTTGTAGATCACAGCCAGATCAGAGGGGGACAAAAATTTCTTGCATCGACGGAGAAAACCTAAACACCTAGCAGCATTTTTGGCGATGTCAAATATGTGGTCATTCCACAAAAAGTGGTCTGTGACGCACATACCGAAGACTGAAAGCTGTTCAGTTTCCTCTATGCAAGTGCCGCTCATGGATAGCAGCATTGGGGGTGGGTTCCGCTTTAACGACAGGAGACAGCATTGAGTTTTAGAAGCATTTAATTCTACACGGTTTTTTATTCCCCAGTGGACAATACTGTCAAGATCAGAATTTAATGAGCTTATCATACGCTGCCGTTCAAGTTCCACATCCGAAGGACATGGATGTGAATCTGTTAACGAATATGAGAAGCTGTAGTAGCCCGTAGCGTAATGGTTAGTGCGTTCGACTGTCACGCTGGAGGTCTGTGGTTCGCTTCCCAGCCTCGTCCACCTAAAAACTAAAAAGTTTTTTTCAGGGCTACTGCCTCTTGCGAGGAATTGACAAATCCTCCAAGAGTATCACTTGTCACGAATAAGTGCCGCTCGTCCAGCCGTTCGGATTCGGCATACAAATTGTAGGTCCCTTCCATTCCTGTCGACAGGCGCACACAGGAATG
This sequence comes from Melangyna quadrimaculata, assembly GCA_949320155.1. Classification (NCBI taxonomy): domain Eukaryota; kingdom Metazoa; phylum Arthropoda; class Insecta; order Diptera; family Syrphidae; genus Melangyna; species Melangyna quadrimaculata. The sequence goes on from OX439483.1 coordinate 39,966,899, forward strand.
GTTGCGAGTTGTTAGTCACTAGGCCCTGGTTCTTCATGAGCCGTTGTGCCACCCGATTTATTTTTTTATTTAGAGTACTATCGTCAGTGAAACAGATTAGTGGATTAGAAGTTTCAGACAAAGGATCATTTATAAAAATAAGGAAGAGGGTCGGAGACAAAACGGAGCCCTGGGGCACACCAGCATTTATTTTGTGGATTTCAGACTTGAAACTCTCCAATACAACTTGTATTGAGCGGTCCGAAAGGTAATTTCTAATCCAACAAAGAAGAGATTCATCGATACCAAATGCACGCATTTTCGATAAGAGAGCTTGATGCCAAACTCTATCAAATACTTTTGAAATATCAAGCACAATAATCTTACTTTCTCCAAAACGATGTAAAGATTTGTGCCACTGTTCGGTGAGATATACCATCAGATCACCAGTGGGCCTATTGCTACGAAAGCCCTACTGCCGGTCATTAAGAAGCTTTCGTTCTTCGAGATAAAATTAATCAGCGTTTCCATGACCCTGGAAAAAAGGGACGTAAGCGCAATTGGTCGATAGTTGGAGGGGGAAGAAGACACGCCTTTTTTAGGGACAGGCTGGACAAATGCTGTTTTCCATCCACTCGGAAAGAGACCAGTAGAGTAGGACAGATGGAAAAGCTTACGCAGTGGTTTTGCCAGCGTTGAAGAACACAACTTCAGAACAATGGGAGGGATACTATCCGGGCCAGCGGATTTGTGAACATCGAGATCTTTTAGAACTCTAGCAACTGCACGAGTGCGAAAAAAGATTTGTCCCATAAAACCATTTACGCTCTCGAGTACAGGAGGAGTCATAACACTTTCTAGCAGCGTCGAATTAACAGCAAACTGTGCTGCAAGCAAATTGGCTTTATCTAGTGAGCTGACAGAAGGAGTATCGTTTAAGACGAGCGTTGGAACCGAGGACGAGGTTGTGTTTCGTATTTTTTTACAAATGACTAAAAATGTTTACTACCTTTGGGACATTGTAGTATTTTTCGCCGTAACTTTTGATCATGTAAAAATTTGGTTCGTCGAATATGAACGTTACAGGTCTTTCTAGCTTGTTGAAACTTTTTCCGGTTTTCCTCAGTAGGGTTGGCTTTATAACAACGGAAGCTTACTTCTCTGATCCTGATAACCTCTTTACAGCTCGAATCAGACCATGAGTTTTCTTTGGGTTTGATAGATTTTACCCTATTCGGGATAAAATTTCTCATTCCACAATGAATTAAATTTGTGATCATATCTGTACTGGCATCTACATCACTATCGAGGAAGCATAGTGACCAGTTAAAGCTCCTGAAAAAATCATTGAGACCGTCCCAGTTGGCCTTCTCATATTGCCAAACGGTTCTCTTGGGAGTTTTTTCTCTAACTGGATTTTGTTGGCATGAGAAATTTGCAGATATGACACAATGGTCTGATGTATCTAGAGGCGATAATATACTTATAGTGTATTTATCAGAGTCAGAGGTAAGGAACAAGTCTAGAGTGTTAGCGGATTGACCTGCAACGTTAGGAATCCGAGTAGGCTCGTCAACAAGCTGAGTTAAGTTGTTTAACTCTGCAAAGATCTCGGCGTACCTTCCTTCGGGTGTTGTCTGACCCGAATACATTGTACATTGAAATCGCCCGTAACAACGATTTCACTGTGCGGAAAATGGGAAATAATTCTCTGGATGGAGTCGGATAGTGCATCGAGTTCATTGGAAGTCGAATTACCATCCAATATAGGACTACGATAAACAAAACAAGTATGGATGATGCGCTTATGGATGGTGAATTTAAACCACATGAAATTAAAGTTTGTATTCAAACAAGAAACATATTGTGGTTGAAGCTGTTTTAAGATAACTAAGCATTATCTTGTAAGAAAAATGGTTAAATTTTTACTTTACTACATATTTTATCAGCATAAGAAACGTTCTCAGTGGGTTTTTTTTTGTTTTTGAATACAAACAAACCGGTATAGTTGTGTTCCAAAGCTTGAAAGTATTGTTTCTGGAAGCTCGTTGTATGGACTTTGAACAAATTTAAACAATTTGCGATTTTTGTGCGATTTTGGTTAAATTTAATTTTTTGAAAAATTCGTTATTCGGCAAAGAAATTGTAAATTATTGTGCAAATTTCGGATACATTTCTTAACCTATAGGAACAATTTAAAATATGATTTTTCTGAGCAAAAAGCGAGCTTATTAATATTATCTTGTCAACCAAAAAAAAAAATTGATTTTCTTACACTGGAATTAATAAAAAAAAAATAAAGGACATTATTGCGAGATTCTATTTCGAAAAGGTTTATAGTCGCCAAAAATCGATCAGAAATTATTGATATAATTCAATTTTCTATAAAATAGAAAAATTTATATAATCTCCTTTACTCTGAATTTCTGTGATCTCCTGTGTATTTTAGTCCCAATTCTTTGACAATTTAATTTTTTGTTATATGAACTTATTGACACGACTTCGGACTAAGGGCCAGTTTATTCACAGTGGGTTAAATTTAGTTTGTGACTTTCATAGGCTTTAATTAACTAACGCTAATCAACCAAAATTGGCTGATTAGTAAAATCCATGATTAGCAACTCATACTTTGAATTTTTTAAACAAAATTTGATCAACAATAACATTTAAGGATTTCCTAGCTCCACTAATCATGGATTAAAGATAATCAGCTGTGAATAAACTGGCCCTAAGAATCACAGAAAATCAAAGTTAAGGAACAGACCTATAAATTCATATAGTAATTTGACTTAAAAATATTAACAAATAGATTTTTGAAATATCGATGGTAAAGTTAAGTTTATTCGTCTTTAGTGCTGTTAAGTATAAAAACAAGAGCTGACCTAAATAAAATATTCAAACGGTTTTGTTATTTTTAACTTTCTCTTAAAAATAGAAACGTTTCACTATTTGGTTTTTAATAATTGTCTTAAAAACGATAATGAAATCAATACTAGTCCAGTCAAATTAGGATAAAATTGAACCATATGTGGATGTTACATATAGCATCTTGGATTTTTTGGGATTCGATCAGAAATATGAAGTTGCTCCCGCTCAAAAAGGTGTGCTATTTGCAGGGAAAATCAAAACGTGCAAGAAAGTGCATTATTCACTCCCTTTTGTTATTTTCCTATACGAATATTACCTTGGAAATATGCATCTTAAGAAAAAAAAACATCAAGACAAAATTTGTTTGTTATAAAATTCTTCACAAGATGACATTTATATAAAACTTTCTGGTGTTATTTTTTGGTTGCTATACAGCTTTGAAGTGAGAAAAAAGCTATACAAAACAGTCCAATTTTACTATAAGTGTAGACTGAAGTACTTTAGGGAATTACAAAATGAAATATCGAAACCCGACTCAAATCAGTATGATAGGTTCGGCATGAGAGATAATGGTAATTAAGTGCACCGCGAAATTTTTGCGTCAATGCAGTGGTCAAAGTTAGACATTGAAACTTGTGTTGTATCATTATAATATTTATTTTATTTTTTAGTGACTTCAACGCAACAAAAATATAACATCAGAAAGTTTTATATAAATTTCATCTTGTGGAGAATTTTATAACAAACTAATTTTGACTTGATATTTTTTTTCCTGAGATGCATATTTCCAAAGTTATATAGTGAAATAACAAAGAACAGGGTGTGAATAATGCACTTTCTTGCACGTTTAAATTTTTCCTGCAAATAGCACACCTTTTTGAGGGGGGACAACTTTGTTTATATTATTTCTGATCGAATACCACACAAATCTAAGATACTATATGTTTCATCCATGCCAAAATCTAATTTGCCTGGACTATACAAGAGTACAATTTTTTTTATAAATTTTTAATAATTATAGCAATGTTGTAAATTTTAGCGTACATTTTTAATATTTGTTTGTAAGTATCAGGTTTTTCAATAAGAGCGCTACAAAAGTTTTTTTTTAAATTAAACAAAAACGGATTTAGATATCAATGAAATTCTTTATTCCTGTAAAAGTACATTTTTTTCCATTATGTATGGAACTCGATTTCTTTTGCATGGCCACCACGGGCACGCTTGCAGAAGTCCAGCCGCTGAACCCAATTTTCGACGGTTTTCAAGCATAAATCGACCGATACTGCTGCAATTTCACGTTCGATATTCGTACGAAGCTCATCAATCGTCGCTGGCTTGTTGGCATAGACCATAGACTTAACGTAGCCCCACAGGAAATAGTCTAACGGCGTCAAATCGCACGACCGAGGCGGCCAAGCGACTGGACCATTTCGTGGGATAACACTTTCTCCAAACTTGATTTCCAATAAATGGATTGTGACATTCACTGTTTGGCTTGTGGCGCCGTCCTGTTGGAACCACATGTCCTCCAAGTCCATATCATCCAATTGGGGCCAAAAATATTCGGTTATCATTGAACGGTAGCGATCCCCATTCACAGTAACGTGCCGGTCTTCGTCATCACGGAAGAAGTACGGCCCAATAAACCACACCAAACCGTAATTTTTTCGGGATGCAATGATGACTAATGGAGTACGTGTGGATTGCTGCCTGACCAATAACGCATATTTTGTTTATTGACGAAGCCATTCAGCCAGAAATGAGCCTTATCGCTGAAGATGATTTTTCGATGAAAATCCGAATCATTTTCAAGTTGTTGCTCAGCCCAATTCACGAACAAACGACGCTTCTGGTGGTCAAGCGGCTCCAGTTCTTGCGTCAATTTAATCTTGTAAGGATGTAGGCCAAGATCTTTTCGCAAAATGTTTGTCTTTGTCTCACTGGCACGGGAACATTTTGTACTGTGCCTGTGGATTCAAATTTTTCCACTAAACGCTCAATTGTTGATCTGCTGGGACGATTATGACGACCATAAATTGGACGTAGCGCTCTTAACGACTCCGACTCCACTGACTCCGAATTTCGGTAGTAAATTTTAATAATTTTGACTCGTTGTCGTTATCTTTCCATCATGCAATGGCAAACCTTACTAAAGAGAAATCTCAAAAGAGCGGCAAGAAATATGTCCCTGTTGCTCTACTTTTGTAGCGTCCCTGTTGAAAAACTCTTTATATAATTGGAGTTTTTTTTATATAATTGCATATGATATAGACAGTAGGATTTTTTGTTGTTTCGAACCAACCTATACCTACTCGCACTGAAGAATTTTAATAGATACCATCATTTCATGCAAAACACCCTGCATATGGCACATTAATTTCAGCACCAAAAGTAACGGTATCTACCATATAACAACTTGCGGTAGGAAAACGTTAGGTACTTAATGCACCTCTAGTTTTTTTTTATTATTTTCTCAATTTAAACGATTTGGAATAAAAGTTTGTTTTCAGAAACTCCTAAACTAACTGTTTTAATGATCATACATAGATAAATATATGGAAACAATTTTTTTGCAAATTCATATGCTATGCATGTACATTTACAATGTTCATTATCATTAGTGTTTACTAGTTTACTGGTTAAAGGACCGACTGATCGAAATGACGACAGTAATCGACATTTTAACAATAGAGTTTTTAACAGTAGACATTTTGATAGTCGACATTTTAATACTCCACATTTTAATAATCGACATAAACCATAATCTGATCAAAATTTCAACTATTTCTCTCACTAGTTGGTTTCGCATCGTCTTCAATATTCATTAAAGCACCTTTTCTACGATTGTTTTAACTAACTAGTCTGCAATTTGTTTTTAGAGATTATGACAGTCGATATTATATAGATTCCATAATTTAAAAGTTTAACATAATCGTATCGAATCAAATTCAAAATTTTCTTAGGAAAAAAATATCGACTAATCGATATTTAGCTCGATTTTTTCCAAGGCGAGATTTCATTATGTCGATCAAATAATTGAAGGCCTTCATAAAACGCGCAAACGATTTTAAATGTATTTAATTTCCACGCGATGGGACGCGTACAACAACTACTCATTTATTGTATAATAACCATTAAAACCGATTTAATCAAAAATCGAAGACAATGCAATTTGTCTTCTTTTTTTTTTACTTTTCTTAACATAGTTCCATTTAAAAAAATCTAATTATCGCACCACCACCGTCCTTTAAATCGATTAAATTTTTTACATGCCCCCTCCCACTACAACAATTGGCAAAACAAAAACATTTCTTCAAAAAGTGATCTAACTAAAAGGCACACACCCATTAAACGTGAAAGATGACCCTTCAACCTGTCAGTAACTCGCGCTGATATAGATATTCGCTACTGCTTAGTAGCCAGAGAAGCAAAGTTCAACAGCATCATTATCATCACCATCAAGATCATTATCGCCCGTACAATCAATTTTAACAAAACCTCGCTCCTTTTTAACGCTCTAAATTTCTATTATGGTTTCTGCTCGATCACAAAGTTTTGTTTAAACCATAAAATGGCACTTCCATTAGACATTTCATGGCACCATCATCATCGTAGCCAGCACCATAGCCACCACCAACATCAGCATCAGCATCACAAACCAGCAGCAGCCGTCAAAAACCATTAACAATTAGTACCTACTTCTGGTTTAGCCAGACAATGCCTGCGGCTGAATTTTGCGATCGTTAGCCCACTCTCTGTGGTCATTAAACGCTTTTTATCTTAAAACAGACGCGCATTTTTGACAGCCCAACGGCCCCGGCCCCGGCCCCGAACATCTCTAACGAAAAATTTTAATATAGAAAAAGAAATAATTCTGTAATTAGGAACACCTCTCTCATATACGGGGGTATACATTGCATACCCTTCACACTTCGCCATCCAAAAAAGGAACCTTTAAGTAATCTTTTGGAATAGGTAAGGTATAGATATTTACTAGACAACCAGAGTGAGCTCATAAATTCTGAATACCCATTGCTATCGGCAACATTTTTCTAAGACGACTATGACTGTTTGATAGAGCTCTCTATAGTCTCAGGTGCCTTTGGAGATAGATATGATCATGATCCGTAGCCTCTCAGTGCTGGCGGAATGCTCTACAATGTTATTATCGTTATATGTTTGTGGTCACGCCAGTCGGCCCAGCCGGGCATCCCTTGGACTAATTTACATAAAATTTTTAATGGTTACAAATCTGCATCATAGGCATATGAAGCAGCAACTTCGTCAGCTACTTCAGAAGCTGAGAAGATGGATGATTGCTGCAAATGATGGTGATGGAGTAAAATGACATTGAGAATGTGTAGCTAGCTTCTGAAGAAGGAAGCAATTTCTATATGGCGCATTTAGCTATAGTTTAAAAATCCAACAAAATCTTAAACTAGACGAGAGCTGAGATAATGGTATAACTATTCCCATATATATATTGGTGGATGCTATGGAGAGTTGTTGAAGAACGTTTTATTTTAAGAGCCATTAATTTAAGCACAGTTGAGCGTTTTAACTAGTTCAATGCCACTTAATGCGTTGAGAAGCAATTCGTTAGAGCTGTTTAAACTGACACCAATAAATTCATTTGGAGAAAAATATTGTTTTAGTAGTTCGTGAATATTGTTGTACAATAACTGCAACTGCAAACCTATAAAGTTTCGTTTTAAACCAGAAAATTAACACGGATAATAGATACTCCTACTCATTAAGCTCTTTAAAAAATGGTTGCTTCGTGTTTCATGTTTAGTTTCTATACTTTCTAGTTAAAAAGAGTGTTCATTTGTACTTGCGATATTAAAGTGTTAAGAGTTAGTTTTGCATTTCTAAATGAACCGTTGTAGAGATTTTAATCACATATTATCGTCACTGGATTAGCACAAAACTAAACTACTAAACATGTTCTTTGTTTTTTTTTTGTGTGTCTACTTGCTCCTACAAATTAATACTAAGTTTACTTTAGATGGCGCTCACAGCCCAGGATGGGCTTCGGCCTCAACTAACAAGTCTCTCTAGTCAGCTCTGTCCCTAGCTAGCCGCTTCCAGTTGCGCACACCGAGTTGGTTGATGTCGCCCTCCACTTATGCGCGCCACCTGTTACGGGTTCTTCCTCTGCTGCGTACACAATCGGGGTTGGATTCGAAGACTCGTCGGGCAGATGCGTGTACCAGCCATCTCAGCCGCTGTATTTTCAGTTTCTTGACCAGGTCAACGTCGCTGTGTGGCCCGTACAGCTCGTCGTTGAATCTTCTCCTCCACACTCCTTTTCGATATATACCGGACTGAAAATCACCCGAAGAATCTTCCTTTCAAAGCTCCCTGGCAAACTTTCATCCGATTTTTTCAATATCCATGCGTCTGGTCCATAGATCAGGACCGGGATGATTAGGGTCTTCTCTTCTATAAAATCTACTTGGTTCTCTGAGAGAGGACCTTATTACTAAAATGCCTTCTTAGACCGAAGATACAGCGGTTGGCAAGAGTAATTCTTCATTTGATCTCTGCATTCTGCGAGGTAATAGTGCAGTCCAGGTAGACAAAGTCTTTGACAATTTCGAAGTTATATCTGTCCATCGTGATATTTTGCCTGAGTCGACGATGTTGAGATTCCTTTCTCGATGACAGCACTTCGTCTTGTCCTCATTAACCGCCAATCCCATTTTAGCCACCTCCGATTCAATGCTCGCAAATGCGACAGCTCGCTTCGTTCTGCCGACAATCTCTATATCGTCTGCATACGCAAGCAATAGAACGGACTTTTGATAAATTGTACCGCTGCTGTTGACTTGTGCGTTGCATTCAATTGATTCAAGAACGATGTTAAATAGGTTGCATGATAACGCGTCGCCTTGCCTCAATCTTTTCTCAACATCAGAGGATTCTGTGGTGTTCTTACCGATTTTGACGGAAGAGTGAGATTTATCCATCGTCATCCTGCACAAGCGAACGAGTTTGGTAGGGATGCCAAGATATGACATGGCTCTGTATAATTCGTCCTTTTTCATACACGACTTTAAAATCGATAAAGAGGTGGTGTGTATCGATCTATAATTCATGGGTTTTTTCTAAAATCTGTCGAAGTGTGAACATTTGATCGACGGTTGACTTGCCTGGCCTCAAACCATACTGAAAGGGGCTGATCGTTGACAAAAGGTTTAAAGCGGTGACACAGGATAGCCGACAAGATTTTAAAAGCAACGTTTAGGAGAGTAGTTGGTGCATTTCAGAGCATCTCCTTTTTTATAAATGGGGAACAATATACCGAGGTTCCGTTCATCGGGCATATTTTCATCCGACCAAATTTTGCAGATGAGTTGGTGTATGCTCCTCACCAAATTATCTTCCGCTGATTTAAATAGTTCGGCTGCTAGGCCATCAGTACCAGCAGCCTTGTACGACTTAAGTTTTGATGGAGTGTTCTGCATTTTAAATAATTTATTAGAAATGAAATGTTATTCGTTTTTAAATATATCTAGTTTTTTAAGAAATAAATTTAATTTAATTTTAAAAATTTATTTATTTAATTACTATTAATTAAATAATTTTTAAATTTTATATTTTATGGGATAAGCTATAAAATAAATTTTTATAAATAATAAATAAAATTAAAATATTATATGTTTAGAAGTATCAATTTTTATTAAGTTTGTTATAAATTAATTTTTATGATTAAATTATTTATTTTATTTTAATAGCGGTACGTTAAAATAAATACACTTCTAAAAAAAACTAAAGACATCTTTCGCAGAACAAAATCTATATATTAATACACTTAGCTAAACCTAGTCAAAACCTAATGGTACACTTTTCTCTGTAAATTCACAACGGCACTACATAAAGTATATAACGTTAAAAATAACTTCCATAAGAATTATATAAATATTGAAGTACAGTGGACTAAGCTTTAAAATTTAAAAAAAAAGAAATATTTTGTATGTACGAGCACGTAGGGGAGAGTGAGTACGAAAGTAACAGTGGGTCGGTTGTAACATTCAACTTTTACGAAAAACTAATCCTGTATGCGTTCATTTTTTAATGTACAATTCTTGACAATTACGTGCTGAATGCTTCCACAAAAAACCAAATGTCAGCATTTATCACAGTGCCAGATAAAGTTTAAAACGTCAAATTTGAGTGCAAAGCGATTTTTTGATTTTTGGTGATTTTTTATTTTTTGATTTAATATAGTTAACTATTTATTTAAATAAAGCAACCTTCCTGTAGTTTATTTTGTGTTGATTCGTATGAAATAAGTCTTTTAATGATGTGCTTAACAGTATCATTGTAACATGTTACAACCGTCCACACTAAAAATGCAAGCTTGTCGTTTACTTTTTATATTTACAAGGAAAAGTTTATACGCGATTTTAAAGTGAGCTATGCCACGTCAACGTATAAAGTCTGATCCACATCTGTGTCGTGTGTTGTGGAGTCGTGTGTTGCTATCGCTACAATGTATTTCATGTGCGTAGAACCATATTTGTCTCGTGTGTTGTGTTGCAGTGTGGCGCATAAAATATATGGAATGACAGCGACAAACGACTCCACAACACAACACACGACACAGATGTGGATCAGGCTTAAGAAAGAGCTCTCGAGGAATAATTTCAAGAGAGGTGTTAGTATATGAAGGCAGCAGAGGAAGTCCTCAAAGTTGGGAGATCACTTCGAAACATCGGAAGGATTCATAATATGTGTCATGTGACACTTGATCGTTTTGTACGTTTGACAAAATTATTACGAGGCTCCCCTGGCGAAGCTGTTAATCCAGCTGTGGGATATCGAGCGCACAATCGAGTTTTCTCAGATGAATACGAAGTATGTTCTTAGAGTGATTGTGTATAAAAATAATAAAACTACCTGTTTTTTCCATTTTTTTATTTCAAAGTCGAAGTTGGATGCATATATTGATCGCTGAGCTGATTTATAATATGTGTTCCTTGGTTTTTTGAATTAAAAATGAAGAACAACCAATTTAATTATTTTGTTTACTATAATTTATGTGGTGTTACAATCGTCCTTGCTCTGTGTTACAACCGACACACCCTAAAGGACGTTTGTAACATTTGACTTTAGCTTCTTTTTCACAGCATTGACTTGAAACAATCACGGGTTTAGAAATTATGAAAGTAGTTTATGAAAGCCAAATGTCCTCTCATTGATATGGGCTTTCTTTCATTTCGTTACGTAATGGAGTTTTCAAATTATGGTACAAAATATCAAAAATGTTACTTTCGTACTCACTCTCCCACTCACTCTACAAGATACATATATGTATATATATAACAGGTAATATCACTATAGCGTGTTCATTTTTGCTCAGTTTTGCGCATGTTGTCAAAATCAATAGTAAACACATTGAATTTCAAACAATCACCAAAAATTTGTTTTTGTTTATTGTGAACTTACACAAAGGGCAGCCATCTTGAAATTTGAGAAGCTGCGCCTGATAATACCTTAGATATGTAAAAAAGGCGAGTTTGTGTGAAATTTACTTATTTTCCAAACCAACGCGAAACATTCAGTTCGGTGGAGCAACTTACTCCAGTCAATTTTTTTTTTGAGAGAGCCCACACAAACGCTGTGGAGAAACATTCGTATTTCAAAATTTATTTACATGGTGATAAACGAGAGTGTCCACGGCTAATGTTTCTCCGTCCCACCGAATGTTTGGCGTTTGCTTCGGGGAGCCTTCAACGTTATGTTTCAAGATCATCTTCGACTTCGTAAAAGTAAACAATCAATCAGTGCTAAAATAATTACGATCTGATTTTACTATTAAAGCACATTTTGGTAAAATTTGATATTATTGCTGAGATCAAACAAAGAGTAAAACAGATTTCAAAAGGACCATATTTGCCTGCACAAATGGGAATTGAATGTGACAGTGATTCAGGATGTTTACTTTCACTAAGACTCCAAAAAAGTAAATTCTAGAATTCAAAATTGGTAAAAGTTTGAAATGTTGAATGTTGTATAATTTAGCATTTAAACTTTCTTTTTGGATTTAAACTTTCAGGATTTAAACTCCCTTTTTGTATCCTCTATCCCGCTCATACAACTCATTTCAAGCTTGGAGAAGAGCAATGGTTGTTCAAATTTTTTTGGTATATGGGTATGCGCCAAAAAAATTCACATTAAGCACAATATTTGGTTTAACTAAAAGTAAGGGTAATGTTTGCTTGTCAAAAATATTGTATACTTTAAAAAAGGCAACAAATCAGGTTAATTATATCCGTTCCTTTTGCACTTACTAAGTGGAAACATATTTTGTTTTATTTTAAATCTATACAGTTGGTCATTTATTAAATTTTGAAATTAAAAAAAAGTACGTATACGCCAAAGTAAATTTAATTTAGAAATTCAAATTTTGATAATCCAAGCAGAACAAAATTTGGTTTACCAAGGTATTTACATTTGCTGATACGAAATTTAAGCATAAGAACTTATGTGACAGTTTATGCTTAGGAAATAGAAAAAGGTGGAACATAAGCGCTTATGTTGAACTTGAACATTTATGTTTCGTATCAGCAAACGGGCCTAAGAGAATAAGTAGTGTAGTGTGTACTTTAGATGAATAAAGGTTTACTGTTGAAAAGTTAATGAACACAAAATTTAAAAAATAACTAACTGAGCCTTATTTTTTTTTGTTTTAAAATTCATGTAACCTATATAAATTAGAAAAAAGAGAATCGATTACTTATCCATGAATTTGGTGTCCGTTTCGCTGGCCGAATATTCGGCCACTGGCGATGCTACTTTTCAATAAAAATACGTTTTAAGTCTAATATTTTTTTAATCCAATATTTCAATTTATTTTATAATTTTTGATTTTTTAAATATAATTTTAACTTGCATATTTAGTAGGGTCGATTTTTTGCTTAACACTAAAATGTGTTTTTGCCGGACAAAAGCACCAAATTATGTACAGGTAATATTAAGGTCTATAGCTTGCGATTTAGGGTAGAGCGTATCTCGAAGGTCGGCCATCTTGGATTTTATAGCCGCCATTTTGGAATGATGTATATATTATCAATATCTTGGTTTCTAAATGACTAAGGACCACAAACTTAGTCTAGGTATACTTATTTGGGGTCAGGGAATACAACCACACTATTTTTAAATGCATAAGTTTGCAAATATATGCAGGAAGCATGGGGGGAATAACAACCATGCTCCAATACATTAAATTATAATATTTGGGAGCTCAATAATTTAAAAAAATCAAAACGATAGTTCTATGGGCGAAATCGCTAATTTCCGCTTTTTAAAAAAAATGTTTTTAACGAAAACGTAGTCCTCTAGTCTAAAGTTATCAATTAAAAATAGCTGTATCTAATGTGGTGATAAAGAATAAAATATTCAGGTACACCTCTATTTGATTCTACCAAAAGTCAGAATTTCGAGATCCACTTTTCCGCTTTACGTATTATTGAAATAGAGATCGATTCTTTCTCGAAATTGATAAAGTCGTTTATAAAAGTACCAATAAATATTCAAAAAAAAAAAAATGTCAGAAAGTTTTCAAAGACTTATAGAGAAAAATGAAACTTCCTACTAAAAAACAATTCATTTCTTTAAATTTATAGGTCAATTTACCTCTAAAAGTTCTAAAAATAAAAATATTGTTTTAAAACAGCCTCGTCCTCGTTTCAGGTCTACTGCCTTTTGCGAGGAATTGACAAATCCTCCAAGAGTATGACTTGCCATGAATAATTGCTACTCGTCACTTCCATTCCTGTCGACAAGCGCACACAGGAATGGTTGCGAGTTGTTAGTCACTAGGTCCTGGTTCTTCACGAGCCGTTGCGCCGCCCAATGTAATTTATTTATTTTATTTATAAAACATTATTTTTAAATGTCTGTTATTTCACAACTCAACCCTTTTTCATTATTACCATACAGTCATCCAATCTATATTAAGATTGAAATTCAAATGTTATTCCACCTCAATTCTTGTCACATAACTCACCATCAGCTGATGGGTGCCAGTTAAGTGCGAACTTCACTTCTTCTATTAAATAAGAAACTTAAGCGACAGTGAACGTGGAAGTCGGTAGGTCTATAGGTATTCAATTCTCAATCTCATTACTACTGTGTAGCCAATAAGTCCAGCAGGAAAACTAGGAAGGGACATTGGAATGTGAACAACTTTGAAGATTCATTGCCACTTTAACAACAAAAAGAGGTCGTCAATTTGCAGAATCTTTAGCATCATCGCAGTTTTTCTTTACAAACACGAGAGAGTAAAAAACTAAGGATGAGGAGTTTTTGTCTCCCAAAACAGACATAGAAAATGTGTTGGGTGATTCACTTGCAACGCATTCCTTAGTGCATCGCATCACAAAGTCATCTTCAAGTTTCACTTAGATCGACAGATAGATAGATTTACGGTAAGGTATTGATTTTTGTTAGAGAGGTGTTTGTCTCTATATCTCGTATAGTGAAACGGTTACTAAGTACCTACTCATCTCTGTGCTGCCAAGCATCCTTGGTGTTGTTTGAGAACGAAAGGAAGGATGAAGAGGCCCACAAAACACACCTGAGATCATAGGTCTAATTGAAAAAGTGGCACTGTGTGTGAAAAAAAGATGAAAAAAAAGTTGACCAATTTCTTACCTACGAGTAGTAGAAGTGTTTTGGATACATTTTAATGTTGACATTTGAATGTAAGAACTTTGTAACTTTATAAGCATTCTAAAATGAAAGCTTTTTAACATCCAACTAGAATATAATCCTATAAGGCCCCACCACCACATCAATAATTATTGTGCCGACCTATCACATCCAGAAGTAAAACTGGATACTGGAATCACAATTTGTTAGTACCTACATTCAAAATGCATATGGAGGTCAACCTAGCTTATGCGACCTCCATCATGTAGGTAACCTTTTCCTTGTTTGATGGGAAGTGAAGATGCCACAATGTGTATGCTTGTCTTAGGTAGGTATTCAAAGACTATATAACCTGGCCAAGATCAATTTCCTCATGGTGGTTAAATAATTCACATTCCTAGAATCTTGCTGTACGCCTATTTTAGAAATTTCCCTAAGTGTGCTGCTACACACCAAACCAAACCGATCGATCGAAACGACCGACCGATGACTTCGACAACGGGACGGGAAGGTGGCAGATGGAAAAAGAAGAAGAAGAGTTACTTTTCCAGAAAAGAATTCCCCATGAACGTGCCATAAATTTTCCGACCGGGACCCCGAAGATTCCCAGATGTGATTTTATTGTACCGCAAATGGGCGGAAGTTTATTCCATCACTAAAATAATACGAAAAATCTAATGCGAGTCACCATAATCGAAATATTGGTTTTGCACTTGCATCGGATCTGCTGCGCTATAGGTACCTACGTTCGGTTCGCTGATATGGGGAGGACAACCAGGCGGTGGTGGTGGTGGATGGAGGCCGAGAGAGTGGCCTTTGGCAAGGCTTGTTCTGAGGCTTTCGGCATTCGTCGTGGTCAGGTGCGAAATAAATTCCTTTGGGATTTGTTGTTTGATTGTTGTTTTTTTGTGTGTTTTTGTCCCTGATGCATACATGTGAATGTGTGGGGTCGGTCGGTGGACAGACGATTGAAGTCGTGTTGGCGGCAAAAGATCGAGGCTTAATACATATAGCAGCAAAAAGGTTATGGTTATAGCATGAGTATAAGAATTTCTTTCGGTAGAGCGCTCACAAAGCAAGATCTTCATTTCGAGGCACAATTAAAATTATTCGCGATATGTGTGCGCATTGCGTGGAATTATTAAGAAACGAATGTTGGTCTACGATGACCGACTGACTACGTTAGCTAAGTTGCGGAAAAAGAAAGAGTGTCGCTTTTGAGTTTTGATGATTGTTGTACGGGATAAGCCAATAAATACAGAAATGGTACCCTATCTCTATACATGGAGTCTATTGTTTGGTGTAGTTTTATATTATTACTACTACAGTGTATACGCTGCATGTACATGTACTAATTTTGCTTTAATAAGTTTGTACCGAGTATGTGATATGTGCTATGTGTGCCAAATTTAATAGATAATTCCGAAAACAACGTGATTTGGTCAGGAAAAGGGACGAAATGATGCGTTTTGGTCACAGAAAATTACACAAAATTTTACAATGCGAAGGAGGAGAGGGGAAGCAGAGGTTTCAAGTCAGATCCACGTGATAAATATAAATTAATATTAAATGCATGTTTGGATGGCTCGAACATGTTCTTGTTGTCCATGGCTATAAACAACTTATTTTGAAGATATAAGGAACATGTTTATGTATAAATACGTGATGTATAATAAAGTTTTTTAAAGCAGGTCTTAGGCCAAAAAAAAGATGGTGTCAAATACAAAAATAAAAATTAGTTCGATAAGAAAAATCAAAGGCATGTAGGTTTAATTAAAAGAAGTCACAATTGTAAGGGAGGTGGAGTTCTATTTTCCTTCGTTTGTGCAGGAGGAGTAATTTTCTATTAAACTGGCAAAAACACTATTAAAAACAACAGGAAGTCATATACTACTGAGTCATGTTTTTTTTTTTACTATGTTTTAAACTAGAAACCCATTATTTTCCGTTACCTTTTGAAAAAGTAAACATTAAAAAAAGTTTAGTACCTTACCTACCTACTGATTTGGCATTAATTATTTAATGCTTTTGTAAAAATTTTAGTCGAATATAAGAAATTAGATTATAATAAGTGTTTTAATTTTTTCAGAAAATTGAAGCCTACACAAAGTTTTGAAAAACATGAAAAAAGTTTTTTTGAAGACTGAATTTTCGAAAAACGACTTTGTTAATTTTTTGAAATACCTACATGAAAAAATATTATCCCTTGAGAAAAAATATTGTTCTATAAGAACGGATCCAAAAATTTTTTTATCAGAATATGTACTTTCTTTTATAAGGGTTGTCTGGCTCCTAACCTTTAGCACCTTATATATGGGATATTCGCAAAAAAAGTATGGCATCTAAAAGGTCAATAAGTGGTCAAAAAAGGTCAACTAGTTTCAGAAATTGGTCAGCCATAGAAAACTTTTAATCAAGGGTTACATTTTTTCAAGGTCACCAACTATTTTTGGCACCTCATTTATGGGATATTCGCTAAGCAAGTATACCGTTCGAAAGGCCACCCGCTCGTGATAAAAGGTCAGCTAGTTTCAGTAATTGGTCAGCCACAGGTTTTTTTAAATGAGTTTTTAAGGTTTGGTTCAAGGTCACAGTATAAGACTTTTAGCACCTCATTTATAGAATTTATAAAAAATGAGTATGCCATCTTAAAGGTCAGTAATTGGTCAAAAAAGGTCAGCAAGGTCAGCTAGTTTCAGTAATTGGTCAGCCATAGATTTTTTTAAAAATTTTCAAGGTCAAAACTCATGCTCGAATAGCCGCTTACTATTTAACACCGGCTTTTTATTGACCTGGAGCCTGCAAAAAAACTTCTATTTATAAAAATAGCATGCACAAAATCAAATAATAAACAGTTAAGGACATTTTCTCATGAATTTAACAATTTTGCCAAAAGGAAGTAATACTCAAATTCGAGACTATCAGGACGATGGTCATAGCAGTCACTGTGAAGGTCACAACATTGCACTTAATAAGCAGCTACCTTCGATATAGGGCGAACCCAGCTGTAGGTCTGGGTTCGCTTCCCAGCCTCGTCCACCTAAAAACTAAAAAGTTTTTTTTCAGGGCTACTGCCTCTTGCGAGGAATTGACAAATCCTCCAAGAGTATCACTTGTCACGAATAAGTGCTTCTCGTCTAGCCGTTCGGATTCGGCATAAAATTGTAGGTCCCTTCCATTCCTGTCGACAGGCGCACACAGGAATGGTTGCGAATTGTAAGTCACAAGGTTCTTCATGAGCCGTTGTGCAACCCGATTTTTTTTTTTTTTCGATATAGGGTACCAGCCTGATTTCGTGGATCTTTTTTAGTTTTCAGATGATTAAAATGTGTGGCTTCACGAACAATCTGATAAAAAGTTCTTCATGAGCCGTTGTGCAACCCGATTTTTTTTTTTTCGATATAGGGTAACAGCCTGATTTCGTGGATCTTTTTTAGTTTTCAGATGATTAAAATGTGTGGCTTCACGAACAATCTGATAAAAAGAATTTTAGTGGCTTTAACTACGTTTTTACCTTTCATTTTGCTAACTGGTAATGTTGAATTTTACGCTTTTCGGAGTATGCGTTGTCTTTCTTGAGGTTTTGTAGCCATGTTCGTTAGCGGTTTGTTGTTTTTAAATGTTCTCCCTACATTGAAGGTAGCTGCATACATTGTTCAATGTCTTGACCTTCACATCGACTGCTATGACCATCGTCCTGATAGTCTCGAAATTGAGCATTTTTCTCTTCCGTTAGAACACTTCCCTTTGGCAAAATTCTTTAATTCATGAGAAAAAGTCTTTAACTGTTTATTTTTTTTTTGATTTTGTGCATACTACTTTTAACCATTTTAAACGATTTTATGAGCTATACTAGGTTGTTTTTCAAGGTGTATTTAAACGAATGACACGAAAAATAAGGTCGATTTTGTGACTAAAATTGTTCATAGGACCATTTGACTAACAATTTTTTAGAAGAATTCAAAATTCTTCCTGGATCTTAATCCCCATATTACACTTATTAAATTCTATAATTAGATTTGTCATAATTATAAAAGGTTACAGAGAAATCGTTAAAAGTTTATTGAAAATATCTGTATTGAAACGAGTGAATTGGAGTGTATTTCCTAGAAAAAACATTATAGTTTTTGAACAATATATGTACCTAGTTTAAAAAAAAAAATAATTTTCAAACTCAAAGTTTGGAAAAAAAAGTTACGTTAAAAGTTAGACACTTATTTAGTTTTTAAAATTAAAAATTTTAATTCGAATGGTCAAAACTAAGTAGACAGTCTATTTCAATTTTGTTTTAAAATTTTGAGTTTTAAATTAATTTTTCTAAACAGGTACCTAATTTAAAAATATGTATTAAAAAATATTCGAAAATGGATTTCTGGCTTTCAAACAAATTTTGACATGAAAGTCTTCTATTTTTAGAAAAATAACCCTTATTCTTTTCTTTATCTTTTTTTTTCTTTATCTGGGTAAATATTTCTTGTTCAGCAAACAAACAAAAAAAACTTACAAACAAAATTCAATTATTGCGGGTTGACCTTCTTTTCAAAATATCGGGATCAGAGGGTTGAAATCTGTAAAATTATGATTTTTTTTTAATAATTTGAAACCTCTAAGGGATGGAGTTGAGCCTTTTTCTAACTCCCAGTCTATATTCATACATTAAACCTTTTAATCCGTTTTAATAACACCCAGCTATATTCTTAATTAAGCAATGTATCGTTTTCGTATACGAATTACATTCCTATAGGAATCATAAAATATAGGCTCACATATCTTTGAATTTTATTTCCAGGACAACGATTCGATGACAATGATGTTCTTTTTTTCGAAAATGTTTTTTTTTTATCAACGGATTTCGATGAGTTTTTTTTTGCAGAAGATTCTTATTAGTAAAAGTTCTATTTTGTTCAAAAGGGGCCCTTTGAGTGAAATAGGATTTAAAAGTTATTTGGCGATACCTTCACAAATCTAGACTGGAACGAATCAAATCTCACTCAAAAGGCCAGAAAGTTGGCTAAAAGGCTGTGGTTCCAATTAATTTAAAAAAAGCCACATCAAAAAATTTATTGAAATATTAGATTCGTACCAATATTTTTTTTTTTATAAAAAGTGAAAATGACTTAATACCAACTAATTAAATAAATCTATCAAAAATTTGCTTAAGAAAGATACCTACCTATACATTATAAAATTTGTCAAACACAAATTTTGGTTGACAATAAAAATGATTTCAGCCTGACCCTTTCCTATAAGCTTTCTTTATGCTAAAGATCTATATGATCTTGAGCGATGAGGCCATATTGACAACGCAATATTTATACCATAATAAAATAAAAATAAAAAAAAAATACTACACTAAAAAGGGTATTAAAAATCACAACAACTCCAAATTAGTCAAATATGGACTTAATGAATAATAAAAACTCAGCTTACCTAAGCTTATACAATTAAAACAACTTAAAATCCAAGCCAGACATAGAAGAATTATTAATCAAATTAAAAATTAAAAAAAAAGAGGGAAACGTGTTTCAGATTAAATAAGATAAATCGAGCACACCCTGAAAAAAAAAATATTAATAATATCCAATCTGAATTGCTCGAACAAGATATTCTATAAAGGCTTAAAATATTTTAATTTTTAATAGATTTACTTTATAAATATTAATTATAAATGTTCATAATGATTATGGCAATATTTTTACTACCGCTATCAACACTAATTAGTAGGGTTTTAGCTAAGGTAACTCGTAGAAAGTTACGCATTTATAAGTATTTCTGGCCTCCTTGAACTTTATATGGTTGATGATTATAAACCTTTAAGTTTATTCTTGAGGTGCTTTGTATTAAATGGTTGACAAAAGGAAACAGATTTGTGAAAAAAAAAAGAAAACTGAGAAACTATTTGACTACTTCTGTTTCTTCTTTAAAATAATTCTTTTTTAAGAAATTTCCAATTAAATAAAATAACAAATGTGTTTTTTTTTAGATTTAAATGAATTCACAAAACTTAGATCCTATACGAAAATAAAATGAAAATTTCCATAAATTCAAGAATTAGTCTAAAAATCCACGTTTAAATGTCAAGTTTTGTAAAATCCCAAAATATTCATTTTCCAAGTTATACAAGTCGGTATAGGTAATTCAATCGAACTGAATCTAAATACAATTAAATTCGTTCCAATTGATGGCAACCTATTATAATTTTAATCCAATTCTTATCCTCTATGTTGCCTACCGAATATTAAACTTAGCTACTTCGGCGCCCTTTATACTTTCAGAATCAAATGCAATATGATATAATGTCGCTTGAACTACAGGGAAGAAGAATTTCACGGTTTTCTTTTCTTTAGTGTTTTAATAAATAATAAAATATTCAAGATACCTTACCTATGTGTATTATCAAATGAATTTGACCATCAGACAATAACAACAAAACGTTTTTAACGCCCAATTGTGCACGAATGAATAAATTTGTGAGAATACCTATTTTATTAGATTTTGTTGTTTTGTTTTCTTTAAAATTAAAATTTAGGCGATGTAATCTTAAGATTTTATATATTTTTTGTGTTCGTTATGTGAAGTGTGTGATACGAGGTAGATATCATAAAAAGTAATAAACACACCTGTCATATACATTTTAATAATTTTTATAATTTTAATAATTTTTTTAAAGCCACCAAGTTAGATATAGTTTTGGTCAAAAACCGCACTTGGCTTTAAAACAGTAGTGACCCAAATGCATTTAATTCGTGAGAAATCTGGAAACAGAGGCTTAATATGGCAAAGATGGAAATTCATAGTTGTATAGTTCTCTATATTACTTACATATAAATGAGAAAAATATATGTAAAGATTGTCGAAATGTGGTATGGAGATAGCTAACATATTTTGGATAATGCAATCTAACTGATCATCAATAGATTTAACATTCTAGGTGAGATTAGCTAATTTGATTAAATGACAGAGCGCATAGTTTAATGATGGGTTCAAAATGAATAACGTTTGATTAGAGCGATCGACCGCCTGGTCAGCAGTTATTTGAAAGTTATACAAATTTTTAGGACTGATCTCTTCTTTTTTTTAACGAACATGCTATTTTACTGGATTTTTGATATCTACTGTTAAGTAAATATAAGGTACCTATGAATATTCAAGCAAAACTTTACTGTGAAACTTTCATTTGTTTAAATTTGTTTCCAACAATTATTTAAACGAGCAGCTACAAATATTAATAATAACAATAAACTATACAATTTTTATCTTGTTCTTATAAATAGCTCCATTATGGCTCGCAAGTAAGTCGCAAATCAAACGTTCGACTCAAGTCGAAAGTTTTTGAAATCAGGTATGCCGTTGTTTTTCGATGTTTGGATGGCACAACACAAATTAAGTAAGTTTAGCTGTAAACGGTTATGCCAATAATCATATTCGCGAAATACTTCTTGCGACTCGCGGGTCATAAAAGATGCCAAAATGTGTATTATTATAGTAGGACCTATGTACTATATATACTGCTATCTATCAAATGAAGTTATGTCATATACAAAAAACAAAATTTTACACTGATTAACTGTCTGATTGTAACAATTTTGCATATAAAATTTTTCAAAAAAATTATTTTTGGATTTTTTAAAAAAATATTGAAATTTTTTTGTTTGAAAATTCAATATCTTGAAAACGGCTTAACTATTTTTTTTTTAAATTTTGTGAAAAATTGTATTTTATTAAATACTAAAAGTTGGCATACCAAATTTAATTTTTTTAAATTTTCAAGAATTTTTATAAAAATTTTTCAAGTTGTAATCTACGAGAGCAAGTTTGTGCGATCCAGTCGTGCCCATTTTTTTAATCGCTGCGCCGCCGCCGGCCGCCGCGTCTGTGAATGCGTCTTTCTGATGTGGTCGCATACAATATATTAATATGCAAAATATGGTGATTTAAAGAAACTAATTTTATGCAGTGCGTTTTATTCAAATTCTTAATCAACATTTTTTTTTTTTACCTCCTCAAAAAGTTAGAAGAAATGTTTAAATTTGTATCAGAAAATGCAACCGATTTATCCGCGTTCGGATAAATATTAAAGTGCGGCAACCCAAAGTTTTAACCAAGTTTTTGTAGAAATCCTGGTAGGTACTACCATGCTAGTATAGGGGAATTATCTGCATTTTGATGTTAATTTCAGTGAAAATTCCAAAGGGTACAGAAATAAAAATAAAACAACCTAAATTAAAAAATAAAAAATATTTTTCAAAAAATTCACTTTGCTAAAACCAAAGCTTTGGATTAAAATTTGGCAGATACCTATTATTTTTTTATTAATCAGCTTTATAACAACATAACATTTATTTCAATAAAACCTCACACATTTTTTCTCAAACATCTATTTGGCCGTTTTTGACTTTCAAACGTTCATATCTCGAGTCGTTAGTTTTTAACAATTTTATGTGTTTAATAAAATCTATCTTTACTATAAGTTTTCGAGCTTTTAATATGTTCTTCCTACTTAAATTTAAAATTTCAAAAAGTCCCGTATTTGAAAATTTTTAAATTAAATTTCCTTACCACAATATGCAAAAATTATACATGCAAAAATTGATCTTTAAAGCGTGGCAAACCTATAAAGGGCTCACATTTTTATCACTATCTAAGAAAGTGTATACCTCTTATCTGGTAAAGAGATGAGGGTAGGTCGTCCTATGGCGGGCTCCCCGACTATTAGGTATACCAACCTTTTTGAAAAAAAAACTATTTTTTGAACCTATAAAAATCATTTTAAGTTTTTTAAAAACGAACTTGCACATTTTTTGAAAATTGGTACAAGGTGATTTTTTAAAATTTTATATAACTTAAAAAAAATCACATACCTAGAACTAGAATAAAAAAGACCGGTATAAATATTATACAAACCGTTAAGAAAAGTCTTATTTTTCTTGAAAACGTCTCCAACAATTTTTATAAATAATTTTCATGCTTTGAGTTATTTTTTTTTTACACAGAAAATTCTTAAAAATATAGATAATATTTGTATAACAATTTGTATATCTATAGGTGTTTTTGATTTGAATTTTTTTTTTTTTTTGAAAATTCAATATTTTAAAAATGAGCTTACTAAAATGGCGTTTCAATTTTTTTCTTACATACATTCAAATCAGTTCAAAAAATAAAGTGGCATTTTTTTTGTTGAGCTCAAATTACTATAGCTTAGTTATTTAAGCAATTTAAAAATTTTTTCATGCTTTTGAACATTTTGCAAGAATTATTAAATTTCCTGAGAAGTTTGGATACCTAAATTATTTTGAACTTAATTTTATGTTTATATGTATTTTTTACTAGATACTTTCCCGATTTTTCACATCTTAAAACTTTGTTTTGAAAATTTCACAAGTTTTGATATTTTTTTTCAGAAAATGGCACAAAAATAAATAAGCAGTTATTTCAGTTCACAAGAAGATGCGTTTTCATATCCACGTTCAGTCGAATCATGTAGGTATCATAATTTTATTTAAATCACTTTATCCCACTGAGTTAAAATTAAAATCAAACTTGGTACATTTAAGGGCACTATCCTTATTAGAGAACGCCATGTCGTTGCTTCGCCAGCGTTCGTGAGAAGATGAAACAAATTTTAATTAGAGAGCGATCGTTTGGTCCAATATATCCACAGTCCATTGCAGTATAGTGCATAAACGTTTATACGGAACAGGACTTTAAAATCATTTCTCCTTTGGTATAGCCCTTCTTTTGGTTTCAGGTGTTAATTGGCTTGCGTGTAATGATTTAAAATTATTAGGTGAAGTTAAACATAATACACCACTCAATATGCATGCGCATGTATATGAATTTGTTGCTATAATCAATATTATAAATTTTTAAATTGTTTGATTAGATGAAGACAACAATTTCATTCACTAGTTAGTGACCGAAGGATACAAAGTTTTTTTTTCAATAAATTGTTGAATCATGTCGACAGGAACTCACTCATTGAACAAGGGCATCATCTATGGATCTCACAATATCTATGTATATAAAACCATTTTTTTATAAATACAACAAAAAAAAAAAAAACTGTACAAAAAATCAGAAAACACAATAAATTTGGCAAACATTGCACAGCTGGATATCTGTCCCTCAACCAAAACCAATGCATGTTAGCTATTTTATTTAAGATCTTGTGATATTTTGATGCTTTAATTGAAAGAACATTTTTATGCCATCACACTATGGGGGGCTTTTGTTTGTTTTGTGTGTGAGTTTTTTTTTTTAATTAAATTGAAAGTCGTATCGGATGACAAGGCAAGAAAAAGAGTTGATTCAAAACTTTGCTCGTGATGATGACACCTAAAAATATTATAAATTTGTGTTTAATGTTAATTTTGAGGAATAATTCATTTTATTTATTTGTATTTATTTTTAGATTTATAGTTTCTTGTTCAAATAGATTGTAAAATTTGAAAGAAAATGTTGGATTCTAACTGAGTTCCATAAAAAATTATATTAAACGACTTTATCCCAAGAAATACTCAGTGATTATTTTGTAGGCCAATAAGTTATTTCCTAGTATATGTACATAAGTAATTTTCTATTATTTTCCTAGGAAAATTTTTCAGTCCTTCCTGCGCCGCAACCGTTCCTTAAAACAATTTCAAGTTTCGCTTTGACCGACGGTGACGGAAGCATTTCAGCAACAAGCGGCCTTACGAAGCATCAGGATTAACATCCCTGCTAAAATACTGACAAGCAACCTTAGGAACCGACGAAATAATTATTTCTATCAATGCCGAAGAGGTTTTCCAATTCTACGAGAACGCAGTGCCAAACTACCATCGTGGCTAAGAGCTATACTCCTACCACATATCCCACCATAAAGGCAACCGGGTATGAATTTAAGACGATTTAAGGGTGCTGGATCATCATCTGTTTTCTTAAATGGTAATGAGATTGTTTCTCAGTATACAGTCATTTTTGACTGAGAGAATGCCAAATCCAGTGAATTAAATTTTAACACCCAGTTTCACAGTTCCGTTTAAACCTTGAAATGAGTTCATTTATACTGGTGATCTGGAGTTTAAACTAAAAGTGGAGTTTAAACTTCCACTGTGAAACTGGGGGTAAGAGGTTTTGTTTTGCATCCAGCATTAAGTTGAATATTAAGAAGGGTTTCCAACCCAATATCCATTGATTTCTGCTATTCAGCTGGGTCCAAATCAAGTCATTGCTTGTATGATGGCACGGTACTGTTGTTGAAGAGATTAAAAAGGTACACAATTTATTTCGTTTTATTTTCGGGCGCATACACGTACAAAGCGGTAGGTTTGCTGATACGTTTGCAACGTTTGATTGACGAAACAAACAGGACACCTTATATTCCTTCCTTGGGCCAACATGAACTAGTTACAGCTTAACCATTGCACCACCGAAACATCGTTTATGACTTCGTAAATCTTTCAACGTGCAATTTAGCACTTCCAATGCACGTTTGTGACCCATTGTGCATTCTTCCAGATGATAATATTACAGGCAATACTTTCGTCATCGCAGAGTTCTTTGAAATGTTGCACGTAGATTCTTCATTTTATTTTATCTGACCGCACCGCAAGTCCAATTCAAATTGGAATGATGGAACGAACAGGACACCTCATATTTTTTCCTTGGGCCAACACGAACCCATCGATCCCAAAATCGTGAACATCGAACAATCCTTTCTGGTGTTACGCACTAAAAACACGATCTTCCCATTGCAGTTTGTCTCGACATTTTATGGGATTTCCTCCAGCATCATATGTCCTTCTTATGGCCAATACGAAGTCATCAAGCACAAAATCATTAAAATCGATCTTTCTGTTCTCCAGTTATGCACTTAAAACAGGATATTACCGGATTTCTAATTTAACTGAAAATTTTCCGGTATTTCCTTGGGCCAATACGAATTTATCACGCCCAAAATTGTGAAAATCGAACGATCCGTTCTCGAGTTATGCGTGCACACACGGACGACATTTCTCCTTTAAACAAATACAATATATATATATATTGAGATGAAGAATTAAGAGAAAATAAATTTCTAGCGAACCTATAACAGTGAAAATATAACACACAAAAACACATCTCACTGAACCTGCACATAACATACGAATCACCTTGAATTTGGTCAACACTAGATTTTTGAGTATTTACTTACTGTGTGAAAAGTGTGAAGGTTAACCACAAGGAACCATCAAAATGCAGAAATATAATAACAACTGCTTTCAACAGCATCACGCCATCATAATTCGGATATTAAAATATATTTCCAATGAACCAATATGGCCTATAAGTCATTTTACTATATAAATAATCTATAAGACGATAATCCTTCAAGGTGACAATTTAAATGGGAAACGCATATTCAATGCCCTATGACAAAACCGATGCTACATCATGAAACAGGTGTTTTGATTTTATCAAAAAACCAATCTTCGACTTTTGCTTTTACAAGATCAACCCATTAAGATAAAATTTAAGATTGAAAATCCATAAGATACATAAGTTGTAAGTATATACTTATTATAAAACCGATTGGCCCCCCAGAAGGTCACAAATCGATGTCATTTAACCATGGAGTTGAGATAATAATTATATAGCTTAAGCACATCACATCCCCTCGAAGTGAATGTGCGGGATCGAAACTGAATTGATGTTGACAGTGACCTGTGCCTTTTTGTTCTAACAGGTGTTCCGCTCTTGCTATGTTAAACATGAAAATGAGTTTTTTGTCATTTTCGTGTTGTTTTTTTTTGTAAAATTGCTGATGCAGTAGTGGAAATGATTCTCAATCTAACTAAACCGGAGGCATTCGCAGAGCTAACATTACATCGCTAATAAAACTGCATATTGTGAAGAATTCCCGCACTGTGAGTAAATCACTCTACGTGAAATCCACACCATCAGACTGAGAACCTGTGAGTTGGAGGCACCCCCAACCGCAATAATACATTTATTACAACAAATTAAATATTTCGAAAGCGTGTAGACATCTATGACTAGAATCTAGGTGTATATATAGTGAAAGAGGGAGAGCAGCAGCAATTAGTAAGTGTCGGCTGGCCACCGTATATGCAATCATCGTACCCACTAGGACACGCATATAACCAATCTGTAAGATAGTTCTTCAGTTGTTATAGCCGCAGATAAACCGATTTTAGCAACAATGCCGAATGCTGCACCGATATAACGAACAGGATTGCGCGCATTGGTATACAATAGGTTGCAAATTCAAGAAGTGCTGCTGATTGCAATTTCTAGGAACATTAATCCTGACACCCAATTGGTCTACGACCAGCAGCGTAGACAGCGTGGAAAATTTATTCTGTCAACATGGAAGACAAATCAATTATTATACCTTGTGGAGTGGTCCTTTGGTGCTGCTCGCCTTTGACCAGAGTTTTTAGAGTACAGCAAAGTTATATCAAGTATGAGTAATCTCAAACCTATACCGTGGGTATATGAATTATTTTTTTATTTTCAAATTGGCGATGGCGTGGATTGAATTTCGATGCTCTAGCGAAATTTATAAATTGCTTAATTAAAATATCAACTAAGTCGATTTGATATCCACATGAGGGCTTGATACCTGATTTGAGAATGTGATGACAAATTGATATTTCTCAATGCATCCTCATTTCGAATAAAGCTGATTTATGTAGTCCAAGAGGGCACGAATTATTGTCAAACATTTAAATATAGTTGTATACGTATATTTCTTGAGATAATACAGGGCGGTTCGCATAATATGTAAACAAAAGCTACAGAGCGCGTAGGTTGGGTCGACGCAAAACAAAAATCGTATGACGGTGGGGCTAGAGGGTTTTTTTTTTTCATCACTGTATTAAAAATAAAAATAAATGGCAATACTTACAATATTGCATTATTGTCAATAATTCTTTTATTTGAATTTTTTAAATAAAGTTATTTTAGTGAATAGTTTTCGAATAATTCGTTCTCGAGCTAAAAATTGCTTAATCAAATTTTTTTTTATTTTTCAAACAATATCTTTTGGAGAATTTTACATTATTGATTGCTATTTTGAATTTTAATACTCAATTTTCTTCTGAGGAAATAAGTCAAAAATTTTAAACCAGATGGTTCTAATAGGTTTACTTTTTCAAATATTTAAAAGCAAAGGAACCAACTTTCTAATAAGAAAGAATCTGGCTTAATAATCATTACAGCAACACTAGCTTGAATTTGCGATCACCTTAATTTTTTCTTATTATTATTAAGAAGTTGGTTTCTTTATAATTGAAAATACATATTCGCAACCAGACTTCTTTCTAGTTTTCAGCTATGGATAGCTCTCAAAAATTGGAATAAGCGTTTTAAAAACCGCAATGTCTTCCAAGGCATATTTGCGAATCTGTAGACATCCAAAGAAAACCAAGGTTTCAAAACTCAAAAAAATTACTTTGGATACAAATATTCCAAAAACTACACCTTGTAGAAGGGTTTGCTTTGGATGTGCTGGTAGCATTTGACAATACCTTTCTCTTTATACGCATTTCAATGGGCTCCAGAGACTTGGATAGTTTTTTGGGCCATGCTTTTTTGGTCCATGCTTTTTTTAAAAATCAATTGAAAAAAAAAATTGCTCCAATCAATAAAATTTTGAACGACAAAGTAGAGGCCCGTCCGTTCTCTATTCAACAACGTCAACCGCAACCTTTTAAGAGCCGTTTTTGAAAAGTTATAGCCATATAAAGACTTAGTTTCGGGTCGAAAATAATGGAATTACTTTGAATTTCTCTATTATATATGTATTTAAAAAAAAACTTTCTGAGACCATACAGTTTTCAGTGTTTGATTTAAAATTAAAAAGATCATTGAATATTAAAATCCCAAATAAAGTAAAATTTTCAAAAAAAAAAAATAACAGTTTGCATTCGAAAACTTCTTGTTTTGAAACAAAATTTTACCAATCAATTTGATTTAGAAAGAAAATTAAAGGTCCATTCTTTCTGAAAAAAAATGATATAAAATTATATTTTATTCCGTTAAAATTTTTGTTAAATTTGATTCGAGTTAAATTTGATTCGTTTTTATAGGGGTGGATAAAATTGATCTTGATAGCTAAAATTGCATTTTGGCAGTGGCAGTCATGGACCTAGTATACCTGGACTGCTCATACAAAAGTTGCATTGAAGATGGTGGTACACATTATCAAACCTGTTTGACAAATCTGTTCACGTTTGATAGTGTGTACTATCTGTTTGACAAACACGTTCCTTGTTCACAAATTTTGTTGATACTGTTGAGTGTTTGACATCAAACAGGTTTGTCAAACGGGTTTGATAATGTGTAACCCACTTTAATTAATGATTATTGAAACTGGGAAATCGTCGAATGTGTTTATTGTAGATCAAACTGTTTTCAAAAAATCCAAAGTATGTGTTCATTATCATGGATATTGCTAATAAGCCATTTTTGGTTGATAAGCATAAGTTCGTTAGAGCGTGTGAAAGTCACATACTAAATTTAACCCACTGTGAACAAACTAAGTCGTTTTCAAATAACCACTAGTGTATCGATTTTTTTAAAATAAAGTTGGCTCCTAGCAGTACAGGTATAAATGGTATAAGTAATGTGCAAGAAGTTTAATAGAAACACCAACATGTATATCCTATAGTTACAAGTTAAACGAGCTCCTGAGCTGGTTAAATTTTGGCACTTTTAACGCAATTCACACACGGCATAAGTGTTGCCATTGATTTTGAATATTTTTTTTTGAGTCGCCCCCTGCTTAAACTGAGGAAAGTAGACCCACCTTAAGTACGACTTTTCTCTTGTTCTGACGGAACCTACATGACTAAGCTTTTTCTTACATCTTATGTGAATCAACCTGTATGAGAAAAGGGACAATAAGCATGTAAATCCAGTTCAAATTAAATTGTATAATCTTAGCTCATTTGACTTTTTGATTTAAAAGAATAATTTTTGCATCTAAAACTTTTGTGATTATTATAAAGATATAATTTAAGGCAAAGCCAAAATAAATTTCATTCTCGCTTTTTAAATTGCGAAAAATTAGAAAATTAAAAACAAACAATATTTTGTTTTTTTTTACCACCAATTTCACCAATTTCTGTAGCTTTTCAATTTTTCGTTGCAACTTTTGTGTCAAAAAAACAGGCCACCCATTTTACCGAGGGCGGCAAATTGGGCAACATGAAATTAAAAAAAAAGATTTACCTACCTGCTCGCTTTTTTATAATTTTTTATTAATCAATTATTCTTCCAATTAAATTAATTAATTTGTTCAGCCCAAAGAATCCAATCAAAAATTGTCCCAGTGGTTTCATAACCTAGTCATTAATCGAACTTTGATTGTGTTAAACGTTGCTCAACAAAAATATTACCAACCACATCAAATGGTACTGTACAAACATGTGCATACAAATACAAGACTGCTAAGTTAAAGGTTAAATAATTTCAAAAGAAAAGCATTGCAAAGGAATTCAAATTAACTTTCGAGTGACGCGATTTTTTGAATTGAAAATTTTGACAAATTTTCACGTTTTGAGGTTTCTAGAATCTAGTACGTACGTTCAGGGTACTTTTTTCTTCAACCATGTCTTGAGAACGAATATAGATATCGACTACCTAACGTGCCATTTTTTAACTACAGCAATTAAAAAAGGAGCTGTAAAATGCCATTCGTCTCGAATATCTCAAGAACGAAAAAAGATATCGACTAAAAACTAATGTTATTCTACATAATTACGCTATTTAGAATAAGTAAAAATTAAAAAAATTCAACAGATACTTTTTTTTTAACTAAGAGAAATTGAAGTTGAAAAATAATTTTCGTTTCAAATATTTCAAGAACAAATAATGATTCCGAACCCAGTTTTTTCAACAACTGGTAATCTTTTCAAAGAAGAATTTTTTCGGAGCAAAAGAACTAAAAAAAAAACTATTAACTCTCAAAACATGATTTTCAAATAAAATATCTTGAAAACGAACAATGATATCGACTTCAAATTTGTTCCAAAAATATAAACGAATACCTTCTATACTCGTATATGCTGAAATTCAATGAATTTTATTCATTCACTCCACTTAAAACAGAAGTACTTTCAATATTTTAATATTTAAATTTCTTCATATTCTTACTCGTATATGTATACTGTGAAATTTTGAGATTTTTAAAAGTACCATTTGAAAATATTAAAATCAAAATGTTGCCAAGAACGAATTTAAAAAAAAGTATTAAATCCAAATTTGGCATGCGTGACACTTAAATTGTCTTTTTATATTCTGTGTAACCATGATACTTTTTTTAAAGTAAAAATATAGGGGCGGCAAAAAAGGTCTCTGCCAAAAAGCCACGATACGCCTTTGCAATGACCATAGGCTTTGAAAATTGAATCGTGCTAGTACCTTCTCAAAGTTTTATCTTTTGGGTACTTTATGTCTATACCCTAATTCTACACCAAAGTTTAAAAAGAGTTATTCAATGTCTGCACATATATATACATACCTATATTGGACTTTTCTAAGTTTAAAAGAAGTTTCCAACAGTTTTTGAATAGCTATTCTTTTCTAAACCCATAAGTTTCTTATTTTCTATTGGGTTATATTAAATGTCTGCATTTATTGTTTGTACTTCATATGCTCTTTTGTTTCTCGATAGTATTTGTATGTACATAAATATAATAAATATTTTTGAAAGATATTTTATCTATATATTAATACGCTTAGCAAATTCTAAGCATAACCTAACGGTACACTTTTCTCTGTAAATACTCAACGGAACTACATAAATTATATAACGTTAGAAAGGTTTTGCCCCACAGATGTGCACAAACCAAAAAAAAAAATATGTAGCTGTTAAAGCATTTAATGGACATTTCAATTTTTCCAGATAAATCATTTTTATCATTTTAAGCAGTAAGTTTAGAATTCTGAAATTTCGGGAGATAATGAATCTTATTAATTTGGATTTTTGGTGAAAAATTGGAAATTCTAACCCGGCAATAGTAACAGTTTTATAAATGTTTGTGCAAAAATCACTCCTGTAAGATACATAATTGTAAAGTAAACGTAACTTAAAAAGCTTGAGAAATAATTTATTTATTTTAAAAACAAAAAAAGGAAAGCATCAAATACAAACTCAAACTTTTTGGTAAGTTCAATCTTTTGCTATTATGTTTCAAAAAATAAACACATGGATTTAAAAAATTAAAGCAATTCGACTGCAAGAGCATAAGCAAAAGAAAAAAAAATATAAAGAAATTTCTTTAATTTGGTAAGTACAACACTTTGTTTTTAATATTCATGAAAAAAACACACATTTACATAAGTGTTTTTTGAAGCTTGCATCAAGCGACTTGCATACACGTAAGCAGAAACGAAAAAAAGCCAAACAAAAGGTTTTACTTAAAGAAAGAAACAAGAAAAGAAAACAAAAAAAAAATATACAAAATTATTTCATTTGGTAAATCCTTTATTTTTTTTAATTTTGAAAAATAAATAAAAGGATTCTAGCGTTTTTGAAGATTACAACCACGAACAAAAGATTTACGAAAAAAACATACATAGCAGGAACGAAAAAAAAAAAAAAAACAAACAAAAGGTTTTACTAAAAAGAGGGAAAAGAAGAAAAAAAAACTATACCTACAATCTTTTTGTAAAATAAGGTAAAATAGGTCAAATATTTTTTTTTTTAATATGGGGCATTTCACGAATATTTTATGTAGCCCGTAGCGTAATGGTTAGTGCGTTCTACTGTCACGCTGGAGGTCTGGGATCGCTTCCCAGCCTCGTTCACCTAAAAACTAAAAAGTTTTTTTCAGGGCTACTGCCTCTTGCGAGGAATTGAAAAATCCTCCAAGATTATCACTTGTCACGAATAAGTGCTTCTCGTCTAGCCGTTCGGATTCGGCATAAAATTGTAGGTCCCTTCCATTCCTGTCGAACGGCGCATACAGGAATGGTTGCGAGTTGTTAGTCACTAGGCCCTGGTTCTTCATGAGCCGTTGTGCCACCCGATTTATTTTTTTTGTTAAATATTTATGTACTTATAATCTGTCCAATAAATATGTGCAGTACAGGGAAGATAAGATAGAAAAATGCAAAAAAATCAGAAGGGCTTCCGTCTATGCCAATATCTATAAAATGCATTTTACAAAAATCGTTAACTGAATTCTTAATTTTTTTTTTTATCAAAATAATTATATCTCGGATATCTTAAATGTAAAAATCTGAAAAATGTCAAGATTTTCTAAGTCAGAGTTTTTAGACATATGTCAACTGAAATAAATTGATCTTATCTTTTTCGACACCACCAAGCTGTAAGATAATAGTCGAGTTTTAAGGGTATCCCCAGTAGGCCTGATATTG
Organism: Melangyna quadrimaculata; assembly: GCA_949320155.1. Taxonomy (NCBI): domain Eukaryota; kingdom Metazoa; phylum Arthropoda; class Insecta; order Diptera; family Syrphidae; genus Melangyna; species Melangyna quadrimaculata. Next base: position 40,000,778 of record OX439483.1, read on the forward strand.
TGTGTATCTATAATGCATCCGTGAATTTTTGTTTTTTTTTTTTGCTGGCCGAATTCGGCCACTGGCGGTACTCGTTTTTATTATTGGTCACTAAAATATACCATCATTGTAACGTACTCCGTGTTCGTTGCTCCATATCAAATAACCGTTGGGACCATTTAACGCTCAAGTTATGTGCCACAAAAACATAAATTCAAATCCCAAAATCTTATCTTAAATTTCATACCAAGATCGCACTAAACTTTAATTTTACGTGTGTCAAAGGAATTTATATTTCTTAATTTTCACCTATCTCTAGACAATCAAATGTCTTTTAATTTGATGTTGTTTGTATATTTATTTATTCAAACTGCTCTCAATCAAATCGTTGTTATCATACTAATCACCAAATCATCTGAATAGCTTACAGCGCTACACACAACATACCTTCACAGATACATCTATATTAAAATGAGTTCTCTGTTAATTAAGGCTACTTTACTTGCCCACATTAACTGCATCTTAATAGGCTAATCTCATGCTAAGGGGTCTTCTGGTCTTGATATCTCACATCAATTACTTGTAATCATGTGGCGCCCATCACTAACTATACCAACATCAACAGTAGACATCTGCTCATCGTCTGCCTCAATTAGATGTCAACTTGTCTGTCTGACAAGATCAGCGCAGTCTGCCTGCATCCCAACCATCATCATCATCATATTCATATGCGTTCATTAATTCAGGTGTAAATGAATGATTTGTAGCAACGATGGAGAAATTAAAACGCTGCTTAATTAAAGCAGCATCAACTGAAGAAGAAGAAGAACTTTGGTTTATAGTTCCCTGGTGGTTGTTGATTTGTCAACAACACAGTCCTCATACAGGAGGGTTTCTATGGCAATCCATAAAACTGCACTCGTTTAGACAAACCACACAGCAAATAAGGAGAGAAAAAAACCACGGCGCTGTCCAGGTCCAGGATTGCGCTTCTTAGAAAGTCTCACTCTTAAAGTGTATCACATGACCATGATCATAGTACAGCACTATGGAGAATCACAGCATGGTGATAATCAAAGGACCAAGCTGAACCAAAGAACAAGATTGTTGTTCATATAAGATCGGTAGTTGTGTCAGAGTCATCGTGTCATCATATCGCCACTAATCCGGTATAGCGCATCCGATGTTTGGATTCCAATACGAAACCGTATGGCATCATGGGTATACCTGAATCGTGGATGCAGGAGCAGGAGCACACAGGCCTCACGCGTGCAGTAGTCTTAAAGTGCATATACAGCTCAGCATGACGATGTTCGAGCATATTGGGTATCATAACATAATCTGATTAAAAATATGAGAATATAAGATTTGTGAGAAATGGTTCATCTCGTGGTGAAATATGTTTATGGTTTTAATTTTAATTGGTCAGGACATGGGTGCAAAATCAAATACAACAGATATGGTATGCCCATGGTCCATGGGCAATGGCTATTCTGATCTTGATTTTACAGCATGATGTGGGTACGAATGATGCGAAATGTTGACGTGGTACCTGTAGGCTGTTACTTAAAAATTTCTATACACTCTCAATGTGAAAATAGTTTTTTTTTTTATTAAATTAGTCTTTTATTGAAAGAACTTACATATTTTGACTCATTGACGATATGAAGTGTTAAACTTATGGTAAACTCTTTATCAGAAGAAATTATACAATCATTATCATACTAAAGGATATCAAATTAGATCAACAATCCGTTTAATACTCTCATAACGTGAATAGAACTTGAATGTAGGGAAAAAATACATACTAGGGACATTTTTCTGCACATGGAAGTTTAAGAAGTCGTTTCGATTTTTGGTTCCGCGTCAACAAAATTAAGGTTTTCTTTAAATCTATCTCATCTCATCATTATCGAGAAGGCAAAAGAAGTGGTTAAAGTCATAACTTCCGTTAGTTTGTATAATTTAAATTGAGCTACATAGCTATAGGGCGTGTTCGTAATCGTCTGACTAACTTAGATCTGCAAAGTTTGTGTTCGTAAACAAAAATTTAAATCTGACTTCAGTAGGCCTGCAAAACAAATTATGTTCGTAAACATCAAAAGTACGCAGAAATCAAGTCGGCGCGGCGGCGTCGGGCAGTTTGTGCAGAAAAAAAAACATTCTGCAGAAAAAAAAATTCAAATTAAAACAGGAAAACATTTACATAGGTATAGAGAGTGGGTCATTTTGGACCATTTTTCTTCGAAAATGAGGCTGGGAACAACGTTTCGGTCAACAATGGTCGTTACAGTGCCATGTTAACCAACTTTTTTTTTTACTAAAATTAAAGACATGGATTTGGACAACCTCTGGTTCATGCAGGATGGTGTGCCATGCGACACAGCCCATACCACAATCGATCGCACCAAATTTCAAAATCTTGTTCTTATCAGCCGTCTTTGCGATGTCAATTGGCCGCCTCGGAGCTCCGATTTGACCCCTTTGAACTTTTTTTTTTGTTGGGAACCGTAAAGGACCGATGTTATGCCAACAACAATTTTATTGCATTTTTAAAAAGAAACTTGTATTTGACCCTGTATATGAAATGGCTTTGAATTGGGTACATACATATATACATCATCAAGATATTTGTCTAACATAGCATATTTTTTTTCCAAATTTCACCAAAAAGCCATAAAATCACCTTTTACCCTGCAAAAATTTAATATCAAAACAAAATTTGTTTTTCTTTAATAATCGCGATTTTTTACAAATAATTTTCTGCGCTGCGATTTTTTCGAATACAATTTATTTTAAAAACTGCCGCCTGCTTACAGAAGAAGGCAGAAGAAAAATAAAATCGATACGCAGAAGCTAAGCAGACATGCGGCAGATCTGTCGCAGATTTCTGCGATTACGAACACGCCCATAGTCCAAGCATGTAAGCCGATATGCTCCAAATTTGATATATATGGCGCTTTTGAATTTTTGTTTTAGATAATCAAGAACGGGTAGCTTAGGGGTGTCTCTTAAATTTTTTTCTCGGATATTCAAAATAGACAGCGGCGATCTTGTAGAGGACACCCACACAAGTATTTCTACGTGCCGGAAATTTTTAAAAATGGTACTTCCTTTTTATTATGTTTTTTTTTTTTAAGTCAAAAAATTATCGCGTATCAAGCGTGGTTTTACCGACTTAAAAAGATTTATTTTGGCTCTCCAGGGATGCTGTTATTAAAATAGCATAAATTACTACCCCTTAAAATTTAAAAACATGCCTTTTTACTCGATAAATGGCTGAAAAACCTCAAGGAATTTGTTGTTTTTTTAAGCTTTTCTCGATTTTAAAGGCCTACACAGGTTCGGGAATGAGCAAGTATTACTTGTGGTAATCTCGTAAGCTGAACTCAAATCCGGCATCCATTTTCCGCTATCGGCCCTAGTTTTTGAGATATTCTTATCTGAAAAGGGAATATAACCATTTTTGTCCCTATTTTTGAGATTTTGTAAAAATTGCAAATGCTTTCTTCAACAAAAATGTACCGATTCATCAAAGCATTCCACTATAACTCATGTTCATGGATGAATCAGGGCATATTTTTTTTTTGAAAAAAAAAAAAAAAAAAAAGGATTTCGAATTTTTACAAAGCTCAAAAATAGGGAACAAAATGGTTATATTCCATTTTCAGACTGGAATATCTCAAAAACTAGAGCTGATACCAGAAAAAGGATGATGGATTTGAGCTCACCACATGATACTACCTCTGGAATGAGTCTTACTAGCTCGTTCCCGAAACCGCGGAGGCCTTTAAAATGACGAAGAGCTTAAAAACCAACAAATTTGTCGGGGGTTTTCAGCAATTTATCGAGTAAAAAAGGCATGTTTTTAAATTTAAAGGGATAGTAATTTGTGCTTTTTTATTTACATTTCTGCCGCTTTTTCAATAGCGTAAATCTCAGCTTGAAAGCCACTACACTCATCTGGGAGTTTATATGATTCTCTTATATTGAGAGTTTCACAGAACAACCATGCCCCTATTCCTTCTTCCAATTTTGACCCATCGGTGTAGAACGGGATACCTTGTTCACTGATTAGTGAGTAAGGTTCCCGTCCATGTCTTTCGGGAATTAAAATAAAGAAGTGTATTTTAAAATCTATTATGGGTAGTACGTAGTCAGTCGTCACATCAAGTTCGGCCACTGTGTCATACCTTTGCACTGTGCATCTTATGTACTCTTCCAGTGAGTGCTGGAATATTGAGAATAATTTCCAGCCCTGCTTGTGGCGTAGAGCCCTGTACCTCCGTTATTCCTACACAAGATAGTCTCTGTAACTTGTTCCAGGTTTTTGAGATAGCTTAGGTTGTATACCCCAAAGGGTACCAAAAGTTTTCTTGCATGTGAAGAAAGCACAGAGTGCTCTTTTCATTCTTTCCTCTGTGTTAAGTTTCCATTTTAGCTTGGAATCAAGGAGTACTCCATACCCAGCCCATACAAAATAAATTGTTTCTGTTTTATTCAGATTGAGATTTTTGTAAAATGTATTACTTTTAATTTTGAATTTTCAAAAATAGTCGAAAAGTGTTAAATCATCACCTAGGTTTTGTAAGCTTGGCCAATAAAATTATATCCAAGTGAGTTCAAAAATGTTCTTCAGTCTTGTATGGTTCGATTTAAAATACGTATTTCTGAACTGAATGGTATTTGTTTGACATAATTAAAGAATATGTTCAAACATTTTTACAGAATTTTATTAGGTCTCCATGCAGAGATAACGGTGACTATATCGATATGTATACACTTCCATATCCAACAAAAAACTCATACCGTTACACAAAAATACATATTCCATACCTATAGCTATTTGTATACCACATGCTGACTTAAATGTTTTATTTAAATTTGTTCTGCAAATAAAAGCATTAACACATCAAAAATAATTTCCACCATTAAAACAAAAATGAAAGAAATCAAATAAAATTGAATCACATTTTGTTTTAAATGAAATCGTATCTCTTTTGTCCAAGAATCATCGTCATTATTGGTGCGCACTCAGTATGATACTGAATTCTCAGCAGGATAACATTTTTACGATGACAAATATACGCGTTTATTACGTATACGAATGACGGACGATTATTTTATAAGTTTATTGCGCATAAACTGCGAGGAGCAAAGAATTTCTCTGATCGGAAAATAAGCTGCATACATAAATGAAAGAAGGAGGATGCAGTTTTAATTGGAGCATCATATCCCATAGAACTATGTTGTATACTCTCACACATACATTTATATGATTATAGGTATGTTTATGCAAACGATTTATAATAGTAATAAATAATTTAATTTTCTCTCATCATATAATATAAATTTGACCCTTCTGTATCTTATCATCGATCTTATAACATTTTTTTTAGGTCAACGTACTTCTACAACCAACCATCATCATCACGGAAACTCAACGAGGACGACACAACGATCTCATTTTACGCGTTCTTAATTAGTAAACATAAGAAACCTCAGCGGAATATAAAATTATTCTCCCAGTTAAAGTTATCTCTTGGCATAATCATTTGTATCTGCGTTAATTAAATTCTGCGAAATGACTCTCATTCTCTCGGATATGGTTTGGGGTAGGTAGTCATTTAAATTAAGGCAACCCATTCAAGCGCCAAACAAAACCAATAAATTATTCTCTCTGGCTTGTTGATGTTGGTTGACCATGATGCGAAAATATATGTATAGGTAAACTCGCAGATGCTCGCTTGCGCTTTTGGACCAATTAGTATCTATATCACCGAAAAGGTTAACAAAATAAAAAAAAATAATAAATATAAAAAAAAACGCTAACATCATTAGTGCTAACTTAACATGTCCACAACCATGTTTGAACAGTGTCCATTTGTCATTGCCGGTTATAAATTCTCAGAGCATAAGCAAAGCATAGCCTTTGGCGATTTTGTCAAACTTGTGTATAGGCAAAGTAGGTGCGCTAGAGTTATGGTAGGTTTTTCGTTAAATTTTTAGTTTTTGAGCTCGATGTTTTTTAAATGTATGAATAAATTAGTTGAACGTTACTGATTTTATGAATATGGCAGGGTGATTTAAGCTTTGGTCTAATAAGAACAAAAAAAAAAAAAAAAAGATGGGACAGACGACAGACCGTTCGCTCTCCTTTTTGTTTAATAGTGCTATTTCGTAACGGTCTTTAAAATTATGAAGGTAAAATTAGATAACGGTAAATATATGAAATACATGACTTGATCATATGAACTTGTTCTTTCGATTCTAGTCCAAGGCCATAATGTGGTTTTAAGGCATTGAAGACTTAAGCTAATTATCATTATTTATAATTAATAGAATTAGTCTGTTAGAACATAAAATACACGGCTGGATCGTACTTACTTGCTCTTATATGTATGTTCAAGTGGGTTATGCAAGATTTCAAAATATATCATAATTAGTCCAGTAACCTTGACGTTTATATGGGAGAAACTGTTTGCGTCAAATCTGGTAGTTTTGATTTTTTGCTGAGTTGTTGAGGATGTTGGCATAAGAAATAACCTACGGTTTCAACCCCGATCGGTGACCGCTTCATATGGTAAAAAATCAGAAAAACCGCGATTTTTGTCGCGCTTTTTTCAGTTATTTGCAATTTCCAAATGCAATTGTAAATAAGAAAAACCTTCATTTGGATAGGCACGATCAGGTAATCTCGGTGGTGCAATGCGTAGTGCAACGGCCTCTGAGGTAGCTTGGCCTAGGTTCGAATCCAGTTGACGGCAAAAACTATTTATAAATTAAAATTGGAACTATAGACTAAGCACCACTAAAAAAGGAATATGATGATTGGTGTGGCAGCCATGAAATTGCAATAATTCCAGCAAAATGTAGTACTCGGTGGTAACCAACACAAGTGGTTGTTGTTCATTCAAAACTTTCAATGTTAAATATGACGGAGCGAAAGCTATGCAGCCTAACTGCAAGTGTTGTCACGAGAAAACACCTTTGAATGAAATTTCTAAAAAAGTTATTTATTAGGCAAACACCCTGAAAAACCTCGCAAAAAATCAGAACTACCGGATTTGACGCATACGTGGGTGTTTATAGTTACTGTACTAAGAGCCAACGACACAAAAAGTTAAGTCATTTGCTTAATGTTGGAACCCATACAAATACATAGCTTTGCAAGAGTAAAACCAGTATTACGTTGTCTGTGGTCTTTTTTTTAAATCTCCGTATTAAAACTAGGAGCTGTATCATTAGGGATGGCCATGAGACGAGAAAAGTCTCGGTCTCGCATGAAGACGAGACTACCTTTTAAGCAACCGAGACGAGACCGAGACGAGACTGTATATTTGGACCGAAATTTACAGAGAGTCTAAAAATCCAATTTAAATTTTTTTTACTATTATATGAATACGCCCCTTAATTTAATTTTTTAAAAAATATTGAGTTTTCAGAAATGAAAATTTGAACTTTTGCTGAAAATTCGCAAACAAATTTTAGTTTTTTAAATTTTGGTGTATATAACACTATGGAAAATTGTTAAGAGCTGCTGAAAAAATTATCGGCACCGTTTTCAATAAAACCAAACCAAAAAATGGTTCGACAAGAGGTACCATAATAACCATTTTTTAAGAATTAATTGTTAACCAAAAATCATTTCTCTCTATTCTGCCCATAATCTCGTAAAGGCCCTATCTACAAAAAATCCGATTTTGAGTATTTTGCATATTTGGGGTTAGGGCAATGTCTCCGATTTTTGTGTATCAATTTCTTAACATTAAACCTTCAAATAAGCCAGAAAATCACAATTTTTAGAAGATCTATCTACAAATCATATGCATAAAAATTTATAAAAAGCCCTAACCAACCATATAGGGCCTTTGTTTGTTTTAAAAAGCCCTATGTGGTAGTTAGGGCTTTTAAAAATATTCGTTTCTACAATTTGAAATACGATTTTATGCTTAAATTTTATAAAAAAATGGTTTGAAATTAATCAATATAATTTAAAATTTCTTGTTTTTTTTGTTATAAAAAAGATATTTAATTAAGTTTTACGTGCATTTTTGTACATAAGGCCTTTTTATTTTTTTTTTTGTCAAAGCTTTACAAAAAATATTTTTTGGTAATTTTCACTTTTTATCTTCAGGTTGCGGTAAGCGATTTAGTGTTTTCATCATTATCTCTAAATAAAGAAAATGTTAGTTAGGACCCTTACGAGATTATGGGCAGTATTAAATAGTTGATTTTTTTTATAAAAATCCTTGGAGTCGCTTTGGAGAAAAATAATATTCCCCTTAGTACCGTTTTATTCTTATAAAAAAAGCTTACACAATGTTATTTTTCAACCAAAATTCTCACATTTCCTGCCATAAAGAATCGTGGCTAATATCTATTGCAAAATGTTCACGTTTTGAGATTTAAAAAAATGTCTTAACAATATTTAAATTTCTATTTTAAGGTCCTCTTGCAATTTCGGCATAAGCTTTTTAAATATGGAAAACAAATTGCATTATTCGTTGGTGTTAGCTTGTCATAACAATATGGTAAAACGTTTCCATCAGTTTATTTATTTTTTTTTTTTCAAAAAAGAGTAAATAAATTATAATAATTAATCTTCTCCTTCTACACGCTTAAGTAATGCAGCATAGTCTTTTACAAAAAATATCTATTTGCTTTTTTTAAATTCTACAAATAATATAAGTTAATATAAGTTTCTAAAATTATAAAAAACGGGCTGTTTTACATTTTCTAAATATGTACTATATTATTGCTTAGAGACTTTTTTTTTAAATAGAGTTTAAAAGTACCTACATTATTTAAAAAATAGAATTTTGAAAATCATAATCTGAAAAATAATTTTGACCGTTCAAAAGTTCGACCCACCCAATATGGAAATTTATGAAAATTTTTGAGAAAATTTGTCTATTTTTGTGCAATTTTGTTCAAATTTTACACATTGTTTTTTCTAAGTATAGTCGACACCGCTAATAGCGACCGCCAATGGACCAACCAAATATGCTCGCAATAGCCAGCGGTCGTTATGTCAGACTTACCACCAAAACGATCGAAAAGCAAAAACATTTACATTTAAAAACATACATTAGATATAAATAGTTAGGGAGTTAAGGCCATGTTTTAGGTCAAACCTTGCATTTCATTCTGGCGGGATGAGCTTTGGAACACTAATAGTCCACATCCTAAGTTAACATTTAAGAAGTGTTTACACGGTGGCAACACTGGCAGACCGAAAATATAAGGGTTGCCTTCTACAAGTTTTTGGAGGGGTTTACTGGTAATAGTAATTTACTTTTCTCTTTCACTCAAAAAACACCCTTTAGCCCCCGAAATTTGTATGGACTCTTTTGATTCTTATTTTTTACGACAAATGAGACATGTGTGCCAAGTTTCATCACCATACCATAGAAATTTGGTAATATTATTCTCGATTCACTAAAAATTTAGTCATCATTTTATAAAAAGGTTATAACTTTTTGTAGGGAAATTATATTGAAATTATTTTGATTGCATATCGTTGGGCATTATTACCCAAAGGTCATGTGCCATAAACTTAGATTATACCAAAATAAATCTTTATAGTCGTTTGATATACTTCCACCTTCCCCTCTTCTCATTTTGAAAGCGATTATACAAAAAACGGTATGTTCTAGATAGAGTATGAAATTCTACGTCGACACTCATCTTAAAATTTTATGAATATTCATTTCATAACCATTATTTTCTGACAAATAAAAGCCCTTATCCACCGAGGGTATTTTGCTTTAGGAACAGAATAATAAAGAACTTGGTAAAATGTATTCGCATAGAAACGAATTTCTTTTCTTTATTAAAATAATAATATTGATATTTATATTATAATATGTTTTTGTATACATTTAAATTTCTTTAAGAAATTTGACAGCATTTTTTTAAAAGTTTTAAACTATCCTTAAGATTTTTAATTCAAATAAGTAATTCTATATTTTTTTTTCACTTTTACCACCGTTTATTTTCTTAAGGTTATGAGAACAAACGAATAAGATATTTGTAACTTATCGCATCGATTTCTTTTATCCCATAAGGCCGAATATACTAAATGTGTCTTGCTTAGAACATAACAAACCTCTATTGACTCACTGATACAAAATAAAATCCATGTTTGAAATTGAGATAAATATGTCCACTTAAGCAGACACACCTTAGAAATGTTAATTGATATTGATCGCACTCATGTAAGTAGATTTATATGAATTGATTGAAATAGAGGCGCCAAGTTAAGAGCATACAATACAATACACACATTATAATGTTAAATATATCACAATGCGTCATACATAATGCAGTATGTATACTGTATAATGTATCGTAAAGTGTGATGACAGATTTGAGTAATGATCTGACCATGTCTTGAATGAAATTGCCTTTTTTTTAATTAAAATTGTTCTTTATTTTCAAAATTAGTATACAATATTCCTAGTTTAAAAAGAGATTATAATCAAATTATACATTTCAATTGCATTTATAGATCAAATTAATTAGTGGGTTTATAAACATTTTATTAGTCATTTCTTTTCTAAATTCTACTTCCAAAACTTCAAACTATTTTAAATATTTCTATAGGCTATATGATATATTTTCTTAGTGCTTATGCTAAATTTAAAGGCATTTAAGAAGGCATTTAAGTAGTAAGGCCCTCTCTCAGAGAACCAAGGAGACTTTATACAAAACCCTAATCATCCCGGTCCTGCTTTATGGGTCAGAAGCATGGACACTGAAAGATTCGGATAAAAATCTGCTAGGGTGATTTGAGAGGAAGATTCTCCGTGTGATTTTCGTTCCGGTGTGTATCGAAGGAGTATGGAGGAGAAGATTCAACGACGAGCTATACGGGCTATACAGCGACGTTGACCTGGTCAAAAAGCTGAAAATACAGCGGCTGAGATGGCTGGGGCACGTGGAGCGTATGGACAGCAACGCACCTGCCCGACGGGTCTTCGAATCCAACCACGATGGTGTAGGTACGCAGCAGAGGAAGAACCCGTAACAGGTGGCGCAATCAAGTGAATGACGACATCAAAGCACTCGGTGTGCGCAACTGGAAGCGGCTAGCTATGGACAGAGCTGGCTGGAGGGGCTTGTTAGTTGAGGCCGAAACCCATCCTGGGCTGTGAGCGCCATCAAAAGTAAGTAAGTAAGTTATGCTAAATTTAAAAACCACTATTATAGAAAATAAATGTTTTAGATACAACAATTCCTCCATTTTATAACAAGTGTGGCCTCGTTGTAAATCTCGCTGTAAATGACATGACATATTTCGAACAAAAAAATGCTGTCAATAGTGCCAATAGGAGAATTTTAACGAATAGGGAACATTTTTCGCCCGAAACTCACAATAAGGGAAATGTGAAATGTAATTTCTTTCACGCAGAACCCACAATAGAACTGATTGTCTAATATATTTCGTGAACTCAAGTGTATTGATGTTAATAAGGGTAGTGGCTCTGATGGTATTCACCGACATTCTTACGGAAAACTGCTGATAATATAGTCAAACCCTTATATGAACTTTTCAACCTTTCTCTTTCAAGTCGTATTTTCCCAAGGAATGGCGTAATTCTTTTCTGACACCAATTTTTAAAAATGGTGATAAGCTTGTATAAATAATTATCGGGGTATTACAATCTGATCAGCGATTCCCAAACTATTTGAAAAAATTGTTACTGGTAAGTTGAGTGTGGAATTAAAGGCGGTCATTAGTGAGCATCAACATGGTTTCATTAAAGTTAGATCCACGACTACTAATCTTGCGGATTACTTCTTATATTCTTCTAGAAATGGAAAAAAAGGAACCAGGTTGATGCTATCTACACTGATTTTAGCAATTCGTTTGATAAATTCGACCACGGTCTTCTTATGTTTAAATTAAAATAATATGCCATACATGGAAACTTGCTTAATCCTTTCGGGACGGAATGGTAAAAAACAAAGAATATTTATATGAAATTGTACCACATCCGTACCGAAAGGGTTAAGTGGATTGTATCAAATGTTTTCGAATCATACTCGTTTTGTGATGTCACTTCTCGTCAAATTTATGTCACCTCTGGGGTACCCCACGGTAGTCATTTTGGCCCCCTTTTATTTTTATTATTATTTATAATACAAAAATTGCCAGGGTGGCAAAAAAATTGCCGGGCGCCAAAAATTTTACCATGGTGGCACAAATTTTGTCAGGGTGGAAAAAAAATTGCCAGGGTGGCAAAAAAATTTGCTAGGGTGCCAAAAATTTTTGCCAGGGTGGGAAAAATTATTCCATGGTTGCTAAAAAATTGCCAGGTGGCAAAAAAATTGGCAGGTGGCAAAAATTTTGTCAGGGCAATTTTGCCAGGGTAGCAAAAATGTTGCCAGGGTGGCAAAAAAATTTCGATGTTTATTAAGGTTAATAAAACAATTGAATTAATGTACGAACACTAATTTATGTAGATTATAAATATGTACATATGTATAGTATATTAAAAATATCAGATCTATGAAAATCTTAATAGAATAAATACAAATGTACATTCAGTTTTTTCTAAGCTTAAACGTGAGCTTAAAGCAACTACATACGACGCATTTTGTGTTTTAGTTTAAATATGAATTCTTTACATAGACTACAAAAATAATAATGGTACAAATTAAAGAAAATATTTTCTTGTTAGTTTAAATGAAAGAGCTGAAGCCAAAACTTTGTTATAGAAAGTTTTTAAAATGTTTGTATTTATATAAACTTTATTAAAATTTATTAATAAAATCGCTTTTTAGGAATCAAAAATGGTAAATCTCTATTTTTAAAATGTAGGTTTAAGGAGAGAATTAAGTGTAGGAAGGGCAAGGATATCTGAATAAATAAAATAAATCAATTAAGAAAAATATAAACGGAGAGATTTATTTTTTTGAGAATTTATTAAATTGAGAATATTATTTATTTTCCTCTCCCTATAAGCTTTTTTACTTATTTTATAAAATATGGTGATAAATTTTATAGTCTGAACCAGAAATTATAATTCTAATTAAATATAAATAATCCTCTTTATTTCAAAACAAACACCCAAGAAATTACTTTCCCAGCGATAAGTAGAGACAAATAATATATACTTGCTCACCAACTCACAAATGTCCGCATCCATCCAACACCAAAAGTCCAGAATGTAGGCATAACTTTTGTCTCGATTTCGCCACACGGGGGAATTTCTCACTCGTGCTGCTATAGACATCATTAATGGCCAGGATCAGGGTGTCCTGCTGTGAATTTAAGCTGAATTCGACATTCCCATCTGAAATGGTATAGTGTGCACACTTCCACACTATGTGCAATCGCTGTCGCTTCGTGCTGTTTTCAATATTCACTCGCCTTGCCCTGCGTTAAACATTCAGTTTCAGTTTATAAGAGTATATACGAACAAAAAAATGGATGTGAATTGTATGTGGTGCGGTAAAGTGTGTGTGATTTGTGCCCACACTTCGGCTTGTCGATGACATCCTGACCCTGCCCAGAATGCTGCCCTCTCATTTGGATGGTGTTCGCTAGGCTTGTTGACTTGAATCACGGTCGACAACAAGTACTACAGTCAGTTATGGATAGACGGACGAACGAACGAAGCGATCTGGTTGTCGTTTTATTTTTATTTTCGTCGCTCATGATCATCGCGCTGGCATTCACACAATTCACCTCCCTTCGGTATTTCTTCGCCCTGTGCATATAGCTCTAGATGGTCTGGAACACGAATATAAACATAAGCTTTCTTGCCCCCCAAACAGATCAGTGAGGTGCTCCCTAGGCATTTGGGTAGTTTTGAGATGAAACATGAGGTACGTCCTCGGAACAAGATCTCCTTGTTGGGATAACTGATTCCAATCGAGGACAGTAACAAATTTGTGATGATCTCTAAGGTTCGTGAAATTATTGAGTTGATTTGGACTTTTGAACTGAAGATTTGATTAACGTTCTGGGTCTCCATCTGAACCATCACTGAGTAACAGAGACCGAATGATTGTTATAAATTTATTTATTTATTAGGTATAGCTATTTTATCGACAATAAATGCAGGGTGAACTTATGGAGGTACATATTATATAATAGTGTTTTGTCAGCCGGGGTGAAAAGTTTTCAATTAACATAACTTGAAATTGTTTTGAATTTTGAAGTGCAATGGGGGTAATAAGAAAATGACTTATTAAATTTGTTTATATGATAGCGGAATATTGCGTTGCTGCCTGTGTATAAGTTGAATATCAGGATGAGTGCAGTTTTTTTCTCAAAACATTTATGGTTTATTGGAGCTATAATTTTAAATGTTATAATATACAGTTTCCGTATTATACAAGTTGCAATGAATAAAAATATATTAGTGTTCTGTAAATCAGGTTGCATATCAGGTAACATTTATCAATCGAAGAGCTATATTTGGAGAGCTATCCAAAGCTTAAAACTAGAGCATTCTAAGAGGTATGGTTGCGAAAATATTTGAATTTAAATTAATACTTTTATTTTTGACCCAAACCTAAAAGTTTTTATATAGCTATAGCTTTCCAAAAAAGGCTCGTATGAGGTTCCGGTTGATGTTGTTGAATAGGGAACGGACAGGCCTTTGCATTGTCTTTCAAAATTTTACTCATTTCAACAATTTTGTTTTTAAATCTATTTTTGAAAAAAGCATGGACTACCCCCTTTATGCCCAAAAAACCATTGTTTAAGGAAAGTTTTTGGAACCAATTGAACTGTACATAAATAGAAAGGTATTGTCAAATGCTATCAGCACATCCAAAGCAAATCCTTCTACAAGGTCTAGTTTTTGATATATTTGAATGCAAATTTATTTTTTTGGGTTTTGAAACCTTTGGTTTTCTTTGGATGCCCACAGTTCCGCAAATAATGCTCGGAAGACATTGCGGGTTTTAAAATGCTTGATCAGTTTTTTGAGAGCTATCCACGACTTAAAACTAGAACATTCTACGAGGTGTGGTTGTGAAGATATTTGAATTCAAAGTAATTCTTTTATTTTTGACCCAAAACTAAAAGTCTTTATATGAAGAGGTCGTAGGAGGTTGCGGTTAATGTTGTCGAATAGAGAACGGAGGCCTTTGCATTGTCGTTCAAAATGTTATTGATTTAAGCAATTTTTTTTTTAATCGATTTAAAAAAAAAAGCATGGACTACCCCATTATGCCCAAAAAAAACATTTTTCACTAAAGTCTCTGGAACCCATTGAAATGTACACAAACAGAAAGGTATTGTCAAATAATGCAATCAACACATCCAAAGCAAACCGTTTTATAAGGTCTAGTTATTGAAATATTTGCATGCAAATTTATTTTTTTGGAGTTTTGAAACCTTTGGTTTTCTTTCGATGCTCGCAAATAAGGCTCGGAAGACATAGCGGTTTTTAAAATGCTTAATCAATTTTTCGAGACCTATCCATGACTTAAAACTAGAACATTCTACGAGGTGTGGTTGTGAAGATATTTGAATTCAAAGTAATTCTTTTATTTTCGACCTAAAACTAAAAGTCTCCAAGAAGAGCTCGTAGGAGGTTGCGGTTGATGTTGTTGAATAGAGAACAGACAGGCCTTTGTATTGTCGTTCAAAATTTTACTGATTTAAGCAATTTTTTTTCAATCGATTTAAAAAAAAGGCATGGACTTACCCCCTTATGCCAAAAAAAACATTTTTCACGAAAGTCTCTGGAACCCATTGAAATGTACACAAACAGAAAGGTATTGTCAAATAATGCAATCAGCACATCCAAAGCAAACCGTTTTATAAGGTCTAGTTTTTAAAATATTTTCATGCAAAGTTATTTTTTTTTTTGAGTTTTGAAACTTTGGTTTTCCTTTGATGCCTACAGTTCTACAAATAAAGCTCAGAAGACATTGCGGTTTTTAAAACCCTTAATCAGATTTGTGAGAGCTATCCATTAATGAAAACTAGAACATTTTATGCGGTCTGGTATCTGGTTCTTTGCTTTTAGATGCTGAACATTTATTTAAATCTTAGAAATTATACTGAGTAATCGATGTGCGTTCTTTTTGGATTCACATCTATCTCTTTTTTATCGTTAAGAAATTTATACAAATTTTTCTGGCATCACTTTGGAAGAATCCTTCGTTTTAGTTTTCACCATTTATATTAGTTTTCCGTGACATAAGTTGAGTGCAATTCTGCGTCTAATCTCTCCTTCAAATTCTTTCAATTTAAGTATATTCATACAGACTTTCAATTTCTTAATGGACAAAGTGACTTACGGATGCAAGCATATGCACGTTAAATATCTCCAACTTGTTTTTTTTAAATAATTTTTCCTTGATTAAGATTGATGAGAGTCTCTTTGATCGCACGTTCCTATTTGACAAGTTGCAATAAATCTCCATTTATATAGACTCAATTCCAACATGATAATTATACCCGATGCATAAAATATTCAACTTACCCGCACGCTAATTAGGCGTACTTAATGGTGACTTGAAAGAGCAAATTACCCGGTTTTTGAGGCTGTGAAGCCTCTGGCCTGGCCTGACCAGCGCCATAAGTTGTGCATCTAGATATTTTTTTGCAACTTTACGACATCTTTCTAGCATATGCCATCATGATGATGCGATGACAACATCTGGATAAGAACGAAAGTTCAAGTAACGATCCTTTGCTTATAGTTGTAGGTTTTAGTTTAATCCTAAAATAAACGAAAGAATCTTTCAATGTTATGAACAAATTAAAGTCAGAATCTTACAATTGGAAAGATCATCCTCAATCGGTTTCGGTTGGTTTGGTTGTCGTTCTTCCGTAGCGTATATAGCTCGCTGATGGTTACCAAGTCATCGTCTTTTCGTAAACCTACTAGTAGTTGGTTTAGACTTTTCTTCGTCTTCATGTGGTGTGTATATCCCGTTTATATAAACGTCCCGATTCCACAGACAACGCACAGCAGCTAAACCAGCAATTACAACCGTCATGCGTCTCCGTGTTACGATATCGCCAAACAGTAACATGAGGTCCGCATGTTATCGGTTGCTCCTTCTCCGATTTTATTGATTTTCCACAATTGCTCCTATGAGCAGATTTTTATCGCACGCCAGTGTGTGTTGACGTATACGAAACGTAATTTATCGGGTAATTAGGATGGTCGCGACTACAATGTTTACCACGGGTATGGATTCACCTCCTCAACATGCCACCAGCCATACACATACAAAACACAACATCAGACCGGGTTATATGTTTTGCCACGGTATTTTGAGACCTCGCTACACGGGTTTGGTTTTATGTTTTTGTTTTGTTGTTGCCAACGAATGTCTGGGATTGGACCTCCTTTGCTGATTTTTGTCAAATAGAACAACTTGCGTAACGTGTAATCAAAAAGTCACAAGTGTCAACGGTGAGAACTTTTATATACGACAATTAGCCTTACACTAAATGGTAGTTTGTTTATTTTTTGAAATTAGATCTGATTTTTTTTTTTCAGAAGCTTGTTTCGGGTGAATAAGTGAAATAGGTTTATCTAAGATTTATTGTTCTGAAGTTTAAAGAATTATTTTTTATGGATAGATACCTAATGTGGTTCAAAAAATTAAACAAATTTGGTCTTAGCAATCGATTTATTTTAATTTATTTAAATTATCAAATTTCATTTAATTTTTGAGACTCATCTAGAAATGCATTTTTTATAAAAAAGATCAAACAGTTAAAAGATGTGGACAATAACGAAAGGGTTCTTAAGGACTCAAACACTAATTAAAATGCTTTTTTCAAAAGGAAATATAGAATTATTTTCAACGCCATTTTATAGCTTTTATAATCAAATCTAAAATTAAGATGATGAAGAAGTCCAAAAAAACGACTTTAGTCGGCATGACTTTTGTCAAAGACCCACAGCAAATTTGTAGGTGTGAAATTGAACAAAAAAAAAAGTATATGAGTCGAAAGGTGTGGTTAGGCTAATGTAAGAAATGCAAGTCTTACAGTCCCTGGTGGTGCCTTAAGTGCGTTAAAGCATTTCAAAAAACCAAAAAAAAAAAAAAAAAAAAAAATCAACTAGGGGTATAATTGTATAAACAAATTATTTTTTTTACCCCATTTTTTAACTACCATCCACTGATTACAGATCCGAATATCATTAATAAAACCCAAAAGATTTAAAACACGATGCAACGGGTGAATTAGCATGAGATGCAACAAAGATTGACGATGTATAGTTGGATTAACACAAAAGAAAAACTATGTAGAAGATTGTCTATGGTTCCCCGTTTAGGTGAGAGGGGAAATTATATAAGATATTGACGTAAAAGAAAAAAAAACACAAATTATAAAAAAAAAAACATCAGTTAAATAAGCAATGTCCTATTATTTTTTAAGTAAAGTCAAAAATCTCTTCTTTCATTTCCTTTAAAAAAAAAGTTCTTTTAATGACAGTTTTTGAAATATTAGTTTAGGTAGTAAGGTACCATTTTTTGTTTTCGAAATTCAATGCTCTACTCATAATACAATACTCATAATCAAATACAGAAAACCGGATGGTTCTATGAGTATTACTTTTCAAGATATTAAAAAATAAAGAAATAAAACTTCTCTTAAAACTTAGAAGAATGCGGGTAAGTGATCATTTTAGCAACCTTGATAATCATCAACGTTTTTTCTTGTTTTTACTAAGAAGTTAGTATTAGTCCTAGAACCATTCCATTTGCAGTGTTTGACTGACAATAAATAAGAGCATTGAATTTTGAAAACATATTATAGTACCGTGTTATCTCTCAAAGAGGTGCGATCACAATTGGCCACCGAGATCTTGTGGGTTAACACCTTGCGACTTCCACCTTCGGCGCCACGAGAAAGATAAGGTCTACGCCAACAGCCCAGCATCGATTCAAGACCTAAAAGATGGAATTCGTGAAGCAATTGAGGGCACACAGGAAGCATTTTCATGAAAAGGATATTGTTGTATAAGCGTAGCCGTGTCGGCGATTTGGCTGATATTGATTTCCGTTATCAATGGCATTAATGGCACTTTCCTCTACATTGAAATAAACATCCGATCATGTATCTCAAAAATGCCATTTTTCTTTGAATATCAAAATAACACCCCTTATTGCAAAACCCTTTATACAATTTTTTTTTTTTTAAATTAAAAGCTTTAATTGTGTTTAGTGCTGCCAAGTTGGCATTTCTATAGAAGTTGTAATCGAAAATTTAGCAAAATTAAATATTTAAATATTTAAAATTTTGAAACTATTCACTAAAAATATGCATTTGTTTTAAAAATATGTGCAATAAACCAAAAATTGCATTTTTATGTATTTATAGTAAAATATGGAAAAATATGCTCTAACGATTGAATGCCATTTTTAAGGAAATTAAACTAGTGTAATTGTCTTCTACTTTATTTATCCAAAAAAAATATGTTTTAACATAGAAAACCTTGCCCTGCTAATAACGGTTATTAACGGTACATGTCATTACCCGTGTTTTGATTTTTAAATTTTGCGTTAACGGTTTCACTGATTTCAACCAAGTGCAGCAGATCCTCCTCAATTTGAACAATTATGAATACATAAATTTTCAAAAACAATAATTTTTGGATTTAAAAAAAACATGATTTTTTTTGAAAATTCAATAACTTGAAAGCGGTTCAATTAAATTTTTTCAATTAAGGCCGCTCCCTGACTTGTCGGTACGGTATCGGTAAGCGGGTTTTCTTACCGTACCGAAAGCATACCGATACCGCTTCTGTCTCTTCACTTGTATTTAATCTAAAAACTCAGAATCCGGAAAAAATGACGTCCTCAGAACAAGATGCAATTGCAAAGAAAAAAATACTGGCGACATCCATATATTGAAAAAAATTTGTTTTGTCGACTGTTTGTTGCGGCCAAAGAACTTTCACAAGATGATGAAAGGTTCCAATCCATGTACAAAATGAAAAAGAATACCTATAATGAGCTTTTCCTTCTCGTTGCTCCATTGCTCACAAAACAAGACACCAGATTCAGGGAATGCATAAGCGCTGAAGAGAGGTTGCTGATTACTTTGAGGTAAGTACCACATTTTCATTAAAAAAAACTAATATTGTTTATATGTAGTTAAATAAATATGTTTTGTTTAAATAATATAAGGATTAAAGATATAAAAAAGTGACTCGAATCCAGCGAATCCAAATGGGTTTATCTTATGCAACATCAATATCAGAACTGGAGCATGAGCACGCATCCGAAAGCGCTAGAGCATGAGCATGAGGAGGATTCCTATGTTCGTATGAACTTCCTTGAGATTGATAAGGATGTTCAATATCATTATGTGCTGATGAAGGCGATGACGGAGAATAAATTAGATATTCGGGCTGTTTAATCTCATCGGCAAGTTGCAAAACTCTAATTTTAAAAGTCCTGATTTGTTGTTCTGTCATATCAATTAATTCGGGCAGTAGACTCAAAAAAAAAAAAATGGTTTATAGGATGATTTTCCTTTGGTTCTGCCTTCTTTTCAGTTTTCTGTTTAAAGTATTTAATCATTGCAGCGTTAATATCATTATTTATCCTCTTGCGTCGACGTTCACCATGTACAATTTTTTTTGCGGAAGACGCTACTGGTGTAACTTGTGGTGAAGGGTATGAAGCCGGTTGTTGATGAATGTCTTGTGAATTATCTGCAACTGAATTTGGAACTTGTTCTTCTTCTATGGCGTCCTCGTCAATTAAACTTTCTTCGTATTCTTGCGTTGGTGGAATATTACCACAATTTTGAGTATCGTTGATTGCTTTCACGTATGGTAAAAGGAAAGTAAGATATTCTGTGAGATAATAGGGCTTTTTTGGTTTGTAACCACTCGGTTTTGTTTTTATACTTCTCGAAAAAGTACTTCTTATATTGCGCCATTTCTCTTTGCAGTCATTCACTAAAATAAAACAAAAGAAACACATTTTAGTCATAAAAGCATTAACATAGTGTAAATATTAAGTTCAATTTAGTAAACATGTATAATAACTTTTTTTTAGATATCTCGCTACAGGAAGTACATTCAAATCATTGGCCTTGTACTTTGCCAGAGGTGAAATCGAATATAGTAGCTGAGACTACGGATGCTATTTGGACGATCTTGAATACGGAACACATGGCAATACCATCCAAAAATAAATGGGAAGATATAGCCAACGGTTTTTATGAGCTTTGGAATATGCATAATGGCAAGCACATAAGGATTCAACAGCTGCCAAACTCAGGGTCAACAAATTTTAACTATAAGGGCTATCACTCAATCATCTTATTCGCAGTGTGTGAAGCCGATGGTTTGTTAACCATGATTAACACAGGCTTTGCTGGACGGAATAGCGATGGCGGAGTTTTTCGTGCTTCGTCTCTGAGCTACTGGCTGGAAGAGGATGGTCTTTATATACCCATAGCATCGGAACTACCTCATGATGACACGCAGCAGTTAGTGCCATATTTTTTCGTTGCAGACAATGCATTTCCCTTAAAACGGAATATAATGCGACATTATCCGATGAACGGTATTGATAATATCAAAAGGATCTACAATTATAGACACTCACGATCACGAAAGACAATAGAGTGTGCGTTTGGAATGATGACACAAAAGTTTCCAGTCCTTTTAACCCCTTTTCGTTGCTTAAACTTCCACACAGTTAATAATATTATTAAATCGGTTTGTGTTTTACACAATTTCATAAGGAAACAAGATGGAGCACCATTTTCTGCATCAGAGTTTGAGGTTTCACAGACTCGTTCATTTAACTTTGCACAAGATATTGTTGATGTAAATTCCAGATCATCTGGACCAACAATTCGAAAATATTTGACAAATTATTTTATTTTGCCTAGAGCATCACTTCCATGGCAATATAACCATTGCATTTAATAATAAAAAAAAGAATTATTACAAAGAATACATACCTGATATTTTTATTTTGTTGGCGATTTCACTCTATGCCTTGTCCGTAAGATCTTTTCTTGAATATTCTTTTAATTTGTAATTCTATAAAAACTCGTATTTTTCCACTTCCAATACAATTTTAACGTGGAAGTCCATATCTGACGATGACATTTTACACAATACACGCGGTATTACCGATTGCTTACTGCCCATTTGTACCGCGGCTCGGTATACCGCATGTATACCGTACCGCTACCGTACCGATACCGCCTAATCAGCATGAACCCATTGAAATACATGTATTCGGTACACAAGCGGTACGTCAGATTTTACCATACCGATACCGTACCGCTACCGTACCGACAAGTCAGGGAGCGGCCTTAGTGTTAAATTGTATTACTAAAAGTTGATGTACCAGGTTATATTTTATTTTAAAATGTTCAAAATATTTTCTACATACAAAATTTATTTTTTAGAAAACCGCTTAACCGATTTTTGAATTTTTTTATTCATAAATTCATATTTATCAAACGCATAGTTTTTTTTTAGCTCAATCTGATTAAAATAGTATTTTTAGATATTTAAATAATAAATTTATACATAAATAATTAAATAATAATTTATATTTTAACTTCTTTTAACACTTTATTTCTTACAATTAAAAAGTACAAGTTACCAAAACTCCATAAATCAATGTGTTTCGCCTACTTGTACTTTCTAAGTTACATAATTATATTCAATCACAACATAAATATCCGTAAGTTCAACATAACTTAGGTCGCACAAAAAGTACCCCTTAAGAGATTTATGTTGTAAATAAGCTTACATTTATGTTTTTTTTTTTGTAATATTTTCAAAGAATAGCTAAGTGACAGCTTCAAAATTAACATCAATTTTTTTGTATGCATGTTGGACTGCCCAAATAGTTTTTAGATGCTTTTTTATATTTATATATACATATATATGTGCATACATATTCAGTCACCAACATTCAAGGAAATGACATATATTTTTGTTATTCTAAAGCCTGATCCACATCTGTGTCGTGTGTTGTGTTGTAGAGCCGTGTGTCGCTGTCATTCCATATATTGTATGCGCCACACTGCAACACAACACATTATAGCGATAGTGACACACGACTACACAACACAACACACGACACAGTTGTGGATCAGTCTTAAGCCAGAAGATTCACGACAACAAAACTTCACAATTTAAATTTTACAGATATACAAAAAAATAACTCCAAACCGTGTTTTAATTGTCAGGTTTAATGAAGAACCATATTTAAAATCAAATAATTAGTTAAACTGTTGACCACACGTCCAAAAAACGCCTCAAAATGCAAAATACTAGAAACAGATTTGACTTTTCACATAAAATTGACGCTTTGACAGCAATTTCTCCTATGAGAGTAATGCATTGCTAAGTAGATCATAAATATTTTCTAGCAACAGAGAATAAATTAAGTTGAACATACAAACTATGTTGAACTTAGCTATGATGTAGATTTATGTTTCGTATCAACAAACGGGCCTTAATGTTTTAATATTTAATTTTCTTCATCCACTATCCATGAGTGGCACTTGCATTGTGAAAACCGAAAAGCTTTCAGTACTCGGTATGTGTATCACAGACCACCTTGTGTGGAATGATCACATATTTGATGTAAGCAGTGCTCTACTAAAATAGCCAGTTGCATTCCGCCCCTAAAAGAATTTAACCGTAATACTCGTACTTTCAGGAATGCACATCAGTTTACCCTTGAGCCCAACTTCGGATGTACGGTCAAGTATAGAGATTTTTTTTTTTAGCCGAACTACCCGAATGTGGAATGCTTTACCCGGCTCTATTTTTGCCTTCCATTTCGATATTCAAAGGTTCAAAACCAATGTGCATCGGCATCTCCTCTTTAATCCTTCCCTGTTTTCCTAACGCTCGCACTGTGTTTAATTTAACAATTTAAGGGTACCAAAAACCCCTTGAGTGCGCATACTAAAAAAAAAAAAAAAAATCTTCATTTATTTTGTAAGACTTCTTTGTTAAAAATGTTAGCTACGAGAGCAAATTTTGTGCGGTCCAGTCGTGCAGTTTATTTTTGTTGGTAGTTATTGTTTAAGAACTAAAGCAATTTAGTTTAATGTTTTTTGAAGTAGCTCATTAGCAGTTTTAATTCTTTTGCAAAAAAAAAATTTTTTGATACTTTCATGTTGAATTTTCGAATATGGCTAAATGATGTTTATACTGAAACTTGGCATACCGATTTTTTTTTTGAAGTGTAGTTAATTTTATACATACTTAGGCTCGTTTCACACACATTCGGTTTCATTCGGTTCGGTCTCTATTCGGTTTGTATTTGGCTGTGCCTGATATGTGTGAAACGATAACACGGAAAAAATAAAAACCTAATAGAAACCGTATAGCATCGAACGATCCCTGGACACGAATCGGTTTCATTCGGTTTCAAAACGGCACGTATTCGGGTCTAGGGCACACAAAGTAAGCGTAGCGTTCACACATATTCGGTTTGTTTTCGGTTTTTATAAATTTTTTTTAATACATTTTATTTAATTTTAATTATTAGTGAGTACAAACCGAATATGAACCGTCTGCGTGTGAAGGGGTCTTGACGGAAACCGAAATCGAACCGAATACAGACCGAACCGAATGAAACCGAATGTGTGTGAAACGAGTCTTATAATATTTTTTTTCACTTTGATTATGATTTTTTCGTTTATATTTACTCGTCCAGTAAAAATAAATAAAATTATGGAAGGCAATCGAGATAGCAGGTACCTAAGTTAACGTTAAAAAACTCTGATTTTTTATCAAAAATGTCGAATTTCTTGTAATGATTTGACATTAAAAGATAATAAATGCAGAATACTTCCAAGTAGTAACAAATGGCTGTTGTAAGAGAACTAGCTACTTAAGTAAATGAATGTTTCAACAAATGTGATGATTTTCAAAACCTATATAAGCAAAGCTAGGCCAGACATACTCAATTTTTAGTGCTAGATTAATAGTTTAATATTAATTTAGTCTTAAGAACCATTACACCTGTTGAAATCATAGTATACTACTTACGTGTCATTACATTATTTTATCATCTAGTAGAGCGAGAGAGATGACTTTCAATCAAAACATTAATTTCCATGCCCATTTTATGCCAATGCGATTAGCCTTTTCCAGAATACAATGTTTTTGAAATTATGTTCAGTGCGCATATTTTTTTTTTGTTTTTCAAATCAATTTTAAAATTATGGCGCTAGTAATGGTCATTACAATGATGATAGTGCCGGTGGCAGAAAGAGGTGAAAAACTAGCAATGGAGGTGGCGATAATAACAATTAATCGCAACGACTTGGACTTGCATTTGAAAGAGGGGGGTATAGGTAGTCTGTGGCACGTCGATTTGGCGGGCTGATACCACAAGTTTACAGAGTTTGTTTCTGCGCACTAGCAGTGGTGGTGTGCTGTGTCAATAAGACGGCATTAAAATCCATCGAATGATATACGATACGACCGCCTTTCGATTTCTCAACGAAAGCCATCTTTGGCGGTGGTCGTTCGTCGCGTCGCATCGTCGTCGTTGTCGTGCGATCTTCGTCGTCGTCATGAGAAGCATTTATTATATATTGCGGTGCGGTGCTATAGTGGTAGCAAATGCCCGTCGTTGTAGTTCTCGTTCTTCGCCGGTCAAATCTCAAGTTTGTGCTGGTATTTAGCACTCGTGCTATATGTGCAATTATTTACGTTAACAAAAAATAAAATGCTAATGTAGACTATTGAGATGAAAAAAAGCAAACAAACACGACCACATATCAAATGAAGCTCAATGTTTATTGGTCAATCAAATAATATTGCTTCAGGCATCTTTAGATATTTTTTAATAATAAACTCAATTCACAATTTGAATGCAAGTTAAGAGTAACTATATACTATAAGTAATGATCTGGAATATGACGGTGCATTTTGGGAAGATGTTTTTTTATGCTGATTGATTTTTGCTATAAGTTTGGCATTGGCATAGATATATATAAGTTTTAAAGAAGGGACAGTCAAAGAACATGAAGAAAGAGAACACCACTCATGCGAATTCGTATTTTATATATTTAAAGTAGAATGTTGAAAAATTTAAGAAGAAACTGCCTATGCTCTATGAAGCACAGAAAAAGTTATAAAAATTCTATTGTCAAAGTATCTTTTATATAGGTACATACAAAAAAATTACATTTCACTTTTTTACTTGTTTTTAAAACGCAACCAGAGTCCAATAACGTACGTGTCAAGTTTTGATAAATTTATCACTTCACAGATTTGATTTGGAATTGTGGGTTCTTCAATTATGTCAGTCTGTTTGTACCTCGATCCTCGACTTGTAGCCTAAACCACTGAAGCGATTTTTTTCAAACTTTGGACTTAAGGTTCTTATGGGATTGTCTAGAGGGAAAATTATGTTTTTTAGATCAAAAAATAACGGTACCTGCCATACAACCAATACACAAAAATTGATTTATTTCAAAAATGGCTCTAACGATTTTGAAAACAAAACTACGAGCTACTATAATTCCTACAATAAATATTTTGGTAGAAAAAAATGTATAATGGTTATTTACGATACCAGTCATAGAAACGATGTTTTGATTTTCAAATTTCTCATTAACGGCTACACCGATTTCAACCAATTTTTTAATTTAAAAAGTCCTTTACAATTTTGCATAAAATACAATTTTTTAAAAAAATAATTTTTGGATTTTTAAAAAAAAATTTCATTTTTAAAAGTGTTCAAGAACTTCTATATATAAAAAAATATTTTTTCTGAAAACCGCTCTAACGATTTTTGAATTTTTTTTTTTTATAAATTCATATTAAACAAATCAGACATACCTTATTTTGAACTCTATCTTTTTTAGCCATTAAAATAACAAATTTATAGTAATACATATATTATTTTTTTTTTTATTATTTTTTTTAATGACATCATAATATTATGAAACGAATACACACATGTACGTACAATTTCTACCTACATGCAAGTTGTTAGCTACGAGAGCAAGTTTGTGCGATCCAGTCGTGCCCATTTTTTTTTTAAACTTCATAATTTTTGAACTTTTTATAGAATAACTGAAAAAAGTTTAATTCTTTTTCATAACTGGATAAACTTAAAACTGGATAAATTTAAAGTTTGCTTTTTAGTTACAGGCGTAACTACTTATACAAAATTTCAAAAAAAAAATTGGATTTTCCAAAAACGACTCGCTGAATTTTTTAAAAATAATAATTACATATGTATAAGTTTAAATTGGAGTTACAAATTTGTATAAAATAAATATAAATTGGGTGGCGCAACGACTCGTGAAGAACCAGGGCCTAGTGACTAACAACTCGCAACCATTCCTGTGCGCGTGTCGATAGGAATGGAAGGGACCTACAATTTTATGCAGAATCTTTTTTTTTTTTTGCAGAAATTTATATAGTTTCAAGAAATAATGCAGATGAATTTTTTAAAACTCTTATCAACTTGACATTACTCCATTATTTGCGTTGTATAAAATTTAGTCGAAGTCAACAGAAAATCTAGTTTTATTTATATGCTGACGATTTAGTTATTCCGATAGCCCACATACACTTCAGCTTCAAACTAATAAGCTCAAGCTATATTGTGACACCTGGGACCTAAAAATCAACACCGCGAAATCGAAAATAATGATATTTCAGCACACTGCAAGCAGAAGGCAAACGACAGAAAATTGGCAACTAGCTGGTGAGCCGATTGAGGTGGTTAGTGAATTTAAATATTTAGGGTTTTTGCTATCATACAATCTAAAT
The DNA here is from genome assembly GCA_949320155.1 of Melangyna quadrimaculata. Taxonomy (NCBI): domain Eukaryota; kingdom Metazoa; phylum Arthropoda; class Insecta; order Diptera; family Syrphidae; genus Melangyna; species Melangyna quadrimaculata. The sequence goes on from OX439483.1 coordinate 40,028,494, forward strand.
TTGCGACCACATGTAGAACAAAAGGTGATCAATGCAAAAACTGCAATAAATCTCATGTGGCCAAGGTTCTATTGTAACAAAAATGTAGATAATGCATCTAAATTTAAAGTATTTAACGCTACTATCAATGCATGCCTCTGATATGCAAATCAGGTTTTTGGCTTTAAGAAAGTCAAAGAATTTGAATGCTTGCAATGTTTTTTCTTCAAGCGTATATTCAAGCTCCCAACTACAATCCCCACGTACGATATTCATGTGGAAACCGGCATCCCTCAAATTTACTTGAAGAACCTGAAAGCTAACGCAAACTTTAAAGTCAAAGTACTGAACCGTTCTAATAGACCGAGAGGCGGGAGCAGATTTTGGTCATGAAAGGAAACCAAAAGATATGAATAGTATACGTAGTCTTGAGGGCCTATTTCTCCGCTACTACATCAGCTACAATGTAGTAGTATAACAGTTGTATTACATCATTTTTGTTTCAAACATACATTGGGTTTTCAGGTGTAGTACATCAATGTAGCATTGGATAATCGACTGGAAATATTGGAAAAAAGTATGATTCTGTTTCACAGCTTTTGATACTACATTGTTGTAGTACAACTTACTGTAATTTTTTGTTACATTTTCACAATAAAAATATTTGCTGTAACAGAATAAAATTGCTGCATTTAAAAGAAAATATACGAATGTAAGTATTTTTTTTTTGTATTTAAACATAAGAAATTCAAAAAATGTATGATTTATCTTTTGATTTTTTGTATAGCCGGTGAAAATTGACTCGTTGTAAATACACTTTCGGTCTTCTTTCAATTCTTATTTTGAATTCAAAATCTTCGTCGAATGTATTTATACTGAAATCCATTTTTGATTTGCTTTTTTTTTATTTGTGTCTCTTCAAAGTTCAAATATCTCACTTCTAAAAAAAAAAAACAATATAAATGGCCTCGTTCACTTTGCACTGAGATATGTTATCTCGAACAATTCAACGTAAAATGTAAATTTGAAGCCAGCTGTTGTTGACATTTCTCTTCAGACGTTCTAAATATATATTTTGCCTTCTTTGAACTCTTAAGGCAAGACCGCACTCAACTTCAGCGGAACTACACTTCACGTATCTTCAGAATAGATATTTATTTCTCACTTTTGTTCTTTTGTACAAAAGTAGGCCTATGTAGTTAAGCCTTTATTTTGAATTATTAATTTTCTATCGTTATTTTGACGTTCATGGATTTTGGGGTTATTTTGTGATAAAACAAAAAGTTTTTTAATCACTTCATTCTCAAAGACCCTGTTTAGATTGGGAAGCTTGTGCACGGATTTACGCCAGTTTGTAGGAAAGAGACGTGCGGAGTAAGTGGTCTCGTGAGGCATGTAGAAAATATAAACACCGGACTCACGAGTCAGCTTTGTTGTTCTTTCAATATGGAAGTTGTTGTTGTTTCAATGCATTTTGAGGCACCTCATAGTTTGTAATGTAAACACGGTGGTACTCACCAGTCCGTACTCAATCTTCCCAATCTAAACAGGGTCAATTATACTCGTATATAAATTATACTCAATTACAAGGAACTATTATCCAATTCAATCATTTGTATCCAAATCGTATCTTGCTAACTTATGGTGGATTTACATGTATTTGCGTTTTTATAATGCAGAAAGTAGAGCAGGACAGATGCATACAAAAAATCCGAGCGAGTGAAAGGGAACCATTAAAAACATGAACATGTTCTTCTTCATTTTAGCATTATGGCACTTTCCTATCATGCAGAAACAAAGTTCTTCTGCATTTTGATCTTTTCTCTCTATCTAACAAATATACATTTTGTATTTGGCATCCCTTTTTTTGTGCAGAAACCAAATGCAGATACATGTAAATCCACCATTAAAGACGAAAGATAAAACAACCGAAAAAAAGAATGGTGTAGTCGGGGTCTAGGTCTACATCATCCAGCTACATCATACAACACTTCCAGTGGGATATGTGAAACAGAAAAATGTAGCTGGTGTAGTTGTAGAAAGTAGTTGTATGATGTAGTTGATGTAACTGATGTAGTAGCGCTGAAATAGGCCCCTGGTGAAGGTGATAACAAATACGTTCATTTGCCAGCATGAAGTGGCCCCGTTACCACGTAAAAGTGCATCAAAAGTACAACTTTTATGAAAATTGAAATCGGGTGGGAAACCATTTCACATGTAATACAACTTGACGCCATGAACTCCCTGATTGCAAAACTGGTTTCGACAGACGTGTAGGTGGCCCCAAAACCCAGACAGACGTCCCCGAAAACGCGTTTTTTTCTCGTTTTTAGGCTTTTGGGAAACCACTTGAAATTGATCACAACTTTTAGCCATGGACTCCCTGAGTGTGAATATGTACGTGACAGACGTCTAAGTGGCCCCGAAACCACCGATAGACGTCCTTGAAAACGCGTTTTTCTTGTGCGTTTTTTGTCAAAAAGGAAACCACTTGAAATTTATCACAAACGAAAGATCTTGACCTCCTGAGTGCGAATATGTACATGACAGACGTCTAAGTGGCCCCAAAACCCCGACAGACGCGATTAGTGTCGCGGATGTATCGGATGTATCGCAATCGGAAGGTCTTGACTACCAGAGTATGAATGTATAAAAAAAAGGAGTTTATAGTGTCACCCAACAGCTGGAAAATCTTGAAATAAACCGCGGATTTTTTCTTTTTAGTAAGAGGATTTTGAGGGAAACCACTTGAAATGTATCCTAATCAAAAGATCTTAACCCAAAAAAAAAAATAAAATGTAAGTGACAGACGTTTGAGTGGCCCCAAACAACTGACAGCCGCGATATAATTCGCGGAAGTTATTATTTTTTTTTAAATTGTATATAAGTGGTAGCTTCTTCAAATGTTTACCAATTAAAAGGTTTTGACTCAAGAAAGTGACAATATAAATAACAGGCGTTTGAGTTACGCCAAACTGCTGAAAAGCGCGATAAAAGTCGCGGATGTAATTACTAGCTTATTAATTAGATTATCAATACAAATCTCTTGAAATGTATCTCAATTTATAGGGCTTGACTCCCTGAGTTGGGAAATTTAACCGACAGACGTTTTGAGTTACGCCAAACAATTAAAATCCACGATATAACTCGCCTTCAAATATTATTATTATTTTGTCTTTCAATTTACCTAATTAAAAGGTTTTGACTATCTGAAAAAGAAATTTTGAAGGAAACACGTTTTAAACACACCAAACCATTCAAATAAGCGATATAAGTGGCTTATACATTATTCTTTTCTTTATGAAATGTGAAATTGCACTCACACTCAATTCACGTTTTCGTAATTGTAGTAAGCTCGCTACGACATAGCTTTCTTATATTGCTTATTTGAATCGCGTCTGTCGGGGGTTTTGGGCCCACTTAGACGTCTGTCATGTACATATTCGCTCTCAGGAGGTCAAGATCTTTCGTTTGTGATACATTTCAAGTGGTTTCCTCTTTGACAAAAAACACAAAAAAAAAACGTTTTCAGGGAGGTCTATCGGTGGTTTCGGGGCCACCTAGAAGTCTGTCACGTACATATTCACACTCAGGGAGTCCATGGCTAAAAGTTGTGATTAATTTCAAGTGGTTTCCCAAAAGCCTAAAAACGCGAAAAAAAACGCGTTTTCAGGGACGTCTGTCTGGGTTGAGGGGCCACCTACACGTCTGTCGAAACCAGTTTTGTAATCAGGGAGTTCATGGCGTCAAGTTGTATTACATTTTAAATGGTTTCCCACCCGATTTCAATTTTCAGAAAAGTTGTACTTTTGATGCACTTTTACGTGGTAACGGGGCCACTACATGCTGGCAGACGAACGTATTCGTTATCTCCTTCACCAGGACTACGTATACTATTCATATCTTTTGGTTTCCTTTCACGACCAAAATCTGCTCCCGGCTTTTAGACTATAACATTAATCTTCAGAACCAACTAATTCGATATGCTTTTAGGTGCAATTTATCTCCATTTAAAGATTGGCTCGACTTGGCTGCGGAGCACGGAGTGGAACTTCATTTAACTCTAGACAACGTAGTTGATTGGCAAAATAAGTTTTACGACTGCATCGCGCAGATAGATCAACATTTCTATGAAAGTTGTCTAAATAGGGTGCGATCATCTGAGTCCAGATATTTGTACAGAACTTTATACCATTCTCTAGGTTCAAATAATTATTTTAGTAACAGTCTGACAAACTACGAAATCAGCATTATATTTAAATTGAGGACCGAAAGTTTATGTCTCAATTTAATGCCACACAGACAGGATCTCAGGATATCATGTAGTCTCTGTAATCTGAATGTAACTGAAGGCATTTTCCACTTCATCGCAGAATGTTTAATTCTACTTGAATTAAGAAGACTATACTTATCCAAAAGCTTTCTCACGCTTCAAGATACTTCGGATCTTTTAAATGGTGTTTACGATTGGAAGATATTATCGCAATATGGTTTTCATGCCTATAAGTATCGCAATAGTTTTTTGGAATAAGTTTTGTTATCATTTCCAATAATTTGTATGTACATAGGTATGTCATATTATGAATATTGTACTTTTTTATCTTGTTAAATAAATTTTGTTAGTTACATACTTTCTTTCGTTTTTTTTTTTTTCTTAATATATAATTTCACGGCAAAATAGAGCCATGCTTTTTTCTTATATAAAAATTGTAATTATATAAATCTAAGTTGATTAATAAAGAAGATTAATAATAATAATAAATAATAATAATTATCACAAGAATAAAATATATCCGAATTCGGTATAGTTATTCATTCTTAAGATATGATAAATGAACCACGAACGTTCGTGCACTCACAGACATCTTTCTAAAAATAAAAGTTTCGGATGAATTGATTGTCTCTAATTTAAAAATTTTTCTTCTACTCGTAGGTATATTGGTATTTTATTTTTTAACGACAAAAGTCAATTTCTTTTTAAACTAGTATTATTGATCAATGAACAAAACAAGGTTCTCATCGTTGAAAATTAGCCACACCATAGTCTCTCAAAATCTATAAGTACCCTTCTCTATGGAAAATCTTTATTACGTTTATAACAAAAAATGTATGCCTACAATTCCTTGGCGCATATAAATTTCCTACGATGGGAACTCAATAATTTTACGTCGCATATTTTTGCCCTGCCCGTGAACTCTGTGCACACAACATAGACCTGCAATCAATGATGTCCATCGAAGGCACCTTCATCACCTTTGATGCGATGCTCTATAACCTGACACTGATGCAAAAAAAAGTCTATGTATGTATATTTTCTTCGTCGCCTGATATCTGAGGGTATCAATAGATCACATCGATCAAATCCGATCAATGTTTCACGCCGGCATCGAACACACTAGCCGCCCTGACCATAATCAGCCAAATCGAAAGGCTGTAGTTGTAGTCCGCTGCGGTCACAGCGGTGCGGTGGCGTACACTACACACATATCGCCAGGTTGGCGGTCAGGAGGCCGAATGATGGATTCCGTCACTGCCAATTGGCAGCTCAATCGGTGCAAGCATGTTGGCTTGGACAGTATTTTTGTTTTTGTTGTTGTTTAAGGTAACATGAGATGCAATCGAAGAGTTCGATCCGGACCGGAGATGAAAGTCGCAATTTCACAATTTAAGATTTGCACGGCCAATCAGCAGGTCACACACATCATCCACGAAGTGTCCATAGAGAGGTTTCAAAAGGTTTTCGAGGTTTTGGCTTGTTGTTGTTTTTTCGAAGATTTTTCCATGATTTGTTTTGTGGATTTTCCCGGTAATTTGCAATCGCCTAGATTTGTGTATAATATTAGTGATGAGATCGATAGGAAACCAAAGAAAAATCTGATGATTGAATGGATTATGTGAATAATTGGCCTTGGGAACGCTGTCGAAAGGTGATATGATGATGCTGGCACGAATGGTGGTGATGCTTTGTTCAAATTTAAAAAAGAAACCAACTTTAACAAATGTGAAATCGATTTTTATTAAATAAAAGCAACTAAGATATCATACAACTTAATTGTATTTTTTATTATTTTTTGTGCATTTTTTATTTAAAGTCCGTAAGTGAGAAAATGGTGCGTGGAGTGGCCATTTTAGTGAACCTTATTTCAATTTTTTGTCTCGTTCATATAAGCAAAAACTAAAAACTTCATCAAAATCTCTATAGTCGTTTCCGAGTAACCAATTTTTATATGGTATGGTAGGTAACTAGGCGTCCGAGCTTCGCTCGTATTTTCCGGTGGGAGTATAGGTATATTTGCTGAAAATTATTTACAACATATGCGTTAAGGCCCGAACATAAAAGGCATTTGCATTTGCCATAAGTATGTAAAATATTTTATGTATCAGATCTGATAAATAATTTGAGCAGCGCCAGCAATTCAAAACGCGAGGAAATCTAAGCTTGTGTTGATGGTGGAGCTTCAAAAGCATCAAAAATAAAACATTCATCTCACAGACCGGCTTCCTTATCACGGTGGTATAGGAAAACTGTAAATAAATAAATAAATAAAATAAAGTGTAAATAAAACTTTTAAACGAAATAAAAAAAAAATACAAAATACATGGATTATGTGGACTAAAAGATAAAAATTTAAAACAAAATATTTTTTGTTTGATTTTATTTATCTCGGTAAAAATGGCGTAAGGATATAACGCTCAGTAAAAAGTGCCCAAATCGAATTGGAATTATCGCACAAATATTTTTTATCGCCCAAAAAACAAAGAAGAAATTGGAAAAATGGGAATGTCATTCAAATATTTTATATGTAATTTTTTTGTTTGCAAGATTTGGGCTTCCTTCCTCAATTTTGGGCGATTTTTCCAAACAAAATTTCAACGGAATTAATTGTTAATAGTTTTCTTTAACAAGAGTACCTTCAATGGCACCTCTATACTCTCTGTCCAACTCACGTGACTCCATCGCTCCACTTAGAAATTTAAGTTTTCAGCCATGCAGGCGCCTATGTAAACAGTTTTCTTTGGGCGATATTTCCTTGCTTTTTGGCGTAACTTCAGTATTTTGTAATTGTTTTTGACAATATTTCCTTGTTTTGGGCCTTTTTGTCAGTTTTTTATTTCAACTTTAAATTTTGGGCATTGTTTCATCTCGATACAAAATGCAAACAATGGAAAGAACGCCCAAAACTGAAAACAAATTACAACAAAACATTTTTTCAGATTTTTTTTTTCAAGCAATATTTCCAAATCGTTGAAAGCGTTTTTTCCCTGGGTGTTATTGCCTAACGGCAAAAAAAAGTTCAAACAAATTTCAGAGGCAATATTTTTTGGCTTCCGTAGAAATTTCGGACTGCAAAACTTTAACAAAAGCAATTGAGCCAAAATTTCAAATTTCAAACAAATTTCAGAGGCAATATTTTTTGGCTTCCGTAGAAATTTCGGACTGCAAAACTTTAACAAAAGCAATTGAGCCATTGATGACATATACGGGAATATGTATGTCAACAAAATAAGCAATTTGCTCAAAAAACCTCAAAACTTTATTTCCGCCATTGGAATTTTTTTTTGTCAAGAACCTGGTATGCTGTATTTTTGAAAGTGTTCATCAAAATCATTTAAGCCGTTTTCGAGCTTTTCAGTTTAGTGCACTAAAACAAAAAATTGAATTATTCCTTTAATCACAAAAAAAAAAATGCTTCACATCAAATTTGAAGCAAATCCGTTCAACAGTCCCTAGTTCAATGTACCTAAGAACATGATACACAAAACAGACGCACAGCACAGGCCGACAAACGTGTTGTCGAAAATAGCTTATTTTCACTTCTCCACCATCGTGATGTTATAGTTCTAATTAAAAACTCTACAACTTGTTGATACGAAACCAATATGTAGGTACTTTAAAGGATATTTTGTGTGATAATACACATGATTTTAGCTCCGTCATATGAACAACAATCACTTGAGCTGGCTGCCATCAAGTATTGCATTAGGCTGGAATTAAATTAAACAAAAATAATAAAATTGGTGTCAGTGAGCGGATATTAGTTATAGTATGTATATTCAAAATTATTCGCTCATAAGAAAAAAAAAAAAGAAAATTTCATCAAAATCATTAGAGCCGTTTCCGAGAATCCAAAAAAATCTGTAAAGTTGGCGTGTCAGTGTGAGCGAAAGTTAAAATACTTTAGATTTTTCTTTGTTCATAAGAACACACTAAAAAATTCATCAAAATAGTTGGAACCGTTTCCGAGGAACATTTAAGTGTAAAAAGTGGGCGTGGCAGCAGGTGGATTTAACAAAAACAATTTTTCGATTTTTGTCTTGCTCATATAAACAGACATTATATAAATTTCACCATAATCTTTTGAGCCGTTTTCGAGAAATCAAAAAAATAATAAAAGGGGGCGAGGTAGTGGGCGGATTTGCTTATACAGGGTGGGCTACATACAAGTTTCTTTTTAAAAATGCAATAAGATTAACAAAATTAACTTTGACCATGTATTATGGCTTTATTGGTGAGATCAAACATGTAATTATGGAACACATGCGTCGGTCGTTCAAGTGACTGCCTCGGCTAGCTTCGCACTAGTGCATTCTGTCACTCCAATTTTCCAAGACCTTGTTGGTGGTTTCGGGCTGTGGCTCAGTGCTTAAATCGTTTCCGGATTGTTGGCATAACATCAGTCCAGCACGGTTCCCCACAAAAAAGGGTCAAATCGCAGCTCCGAGGCGGCCAATTGACATTACCGAGACCGCTAATAACATCACGATTGGGGAATTGGGTGTGCAAAAGATCGATTGTGGCATGGCGCGCCATCCTGCATGAACCAGAGGTCGTCCAAATCCATGTCTTCAATTTCAGTAAAAAAAAGTCGGTTAACTTGGCTCCAGTAACGCCCACCGTTGACAGAAACGTTGTTCCCAGCCTAATTTACGAAGAAAAATGGTCTAATCAAGCCATATCACTCCACAATCCGCACCAAACTGGTCACTCTCTGTGGATGCATTAGCTTGCGACAGTAACGTGCGGGTTTTTTGAGCCCTAGATGCGCCAATTTTGTTTCTTAACGTAACTGCCTCACTCACATTGGAAATAAGTTTTCAATATTTCCCAACGTTGTGCAAGCGTAAATCGTAAATCGACTGATTTCGTTCTGCAAAGGTATGATATTGACTTTCTGTCAAGATTTCGAGCGGGAAAGAACTTCAGTGTCAAATAACCTATGATTTAAAAAGAAACCATTAGATGGATCAAATTTAACCAAAAGTATTTCTTTTTTTTTAATTTATTCTCGTCTATAAGAACAAGCTGTGAAAATTGCATACAAATCGTAGCAGCCGTTTCCATAAACAAAATATGTATACGGTACCGAACCATTTATGTGCAGATTTATTATTTTATTGTTATGTGAAACATACAAGGACAAAGCAATCAACGAATATTAAAAAAAAAAAAACATTCTCTTACTAATTTTAAGTCCACATTATTATTTAATAAATATCTTAACACACAGAAACCATCAGACACGCCAGTCTTAACAATTTGACTGCTGTTAATAATTTTAAATCATAGTCTATTTAATCAATATTTATATTAATTCAGGTCTTCCCATATTATTTCTGTCCAGTTCCCACAGTATTATTATTTAATAAAAACAAAAAAAAAAACACTTCATGGTTTGATAAATTTATAGTTTGAACCATTAAATCGATCACTCGAGGGCGTATACTTAACCGAAAAAATAAAATTTCTATTCCATCATCTTTTATATTTCTACCATGGTTAGATGTTATTTCAATCATCATCAAAGGCAATCGCTGGTAGGGGAAAATGGCGGTATTTATACCCATTTTTCCTGAGACCAATCAAAATTTCACATCACCTACGAGTATTTCTAAGGAGTTTTTAGTTGCGTCAGGAATTTTAATACTGAAAACCAACCGAAATAAAAAGACAAAAAAAAACTTGTTAAAAAAGTGTTAAAGGACAAAAAAAAACATTTTAAATATTAAAAGAAAATAAATTAGACTTTTTAGCGAATATAATTTTTAACCTAATATTAAGATTTTCACCGAAAAAACAAAATAAATAGAAAGGTTTTGTCAAATGCTATCAGCACATCCAAAGCAAGGTCTAGTTTTCGGTACATTTGCATTCAAAGTATTTTTTTTTATGAGTTTTGAAAGCTTGTTCCGTAAATAAGGCTTGGAAGGGCGTTATAGTTTTTTAAACGCTTAAACAGTTGTTTGAGAGCTATCCAAAGCTGAAAACAAGAACAATCTATAAGGTCTGGTTGCAAAGATATTTGAATTCAAAGTAAATCCATTATTTTCGAGTTTTTTTTAGTTTTGATAGTTTGGATAACTTTGGATGCCTACAGTTCCGCAAATAAGGCTCGGAAGACATTATGGTTTTCTTAAGAGTTATCCATGGCTGAAAACTAGAACATTCTACGAGGTCCGTTTGCGAAGATATTTGAATTCAAAGTAATTCTTTTATTTTCGAACCAAAAATATAAGTCTTTATTTGGCTATAACTTTCCAAAAAGGCTCGCAGGAGGTAGCGGTTTGCGTTGTTGAATAGAGAATGAACAGGCCTTTGCATTGTCATTCAAAATTTAACTTATTTTTTTTAATCGATTTTCGAAAAAAGCATGTATACCCCCTTACCACCAAATAACGGTTTTTTCACGAAGTTTTCTGGAACCCATTGAAACGTACCTACAAATAATTTGTTTTTAACTAGACCATTCAACCAACCATAGACCACTTGTAAATTAGACTGGGATTGGGATTTGGGATCCCCTGAAAACACTTTTTGGCGAGCGCACATGCTCCCAGTCCGAATGGCTGTATAGTGGCACAGGGCCAATTTCGCCAACTACTTCCAAATTAGGAATATCGTATCTCACTTGTAACAGTCCAATATGTTCGTTTCGATTACGAACGACAGACAGCATTAGCCCAGTAGGCGAGAGTGGCCATAGCCACAATGGTGATTGACCAAAAATAAAAAAAAAAATAAAATAAAACCTTCTTCTTCTTCTCTGGGAATTCAAATTTTCAAAGACTGACTGGTTGGTATATATGGCCTACTACCTGATGCCTGATCGGATCACTCTGCTACCACAGAGTTGTACATAATTGCTTTTGCTTCTGGCCAATGTAATAAATTACATCTCATGATACGCTTGTTGCTATTATGGTCCATTATACTTTGAATTGATTGTCAAAAGTGCGATTAGGTTGAGAATATAATTTTTTTTTTCTGTCTGTATTCGGGATGATTTGCCTATAAAAATACAACAACTGTTAGTTTGGTCTGCGTTTGCATAAAGTGCCAACATATAAAATTGTGTCGATATGATTAATGTTAGGTATGAATATATGGGGAAGCTTTCACGTGATGGTTTGGTATATTTTGTCTGATGCTAAAAGCAGAAATATGAATAATGGCAATAATATGGGGGTCGATGTGTGCCACTGATTTTTGCAGAGATGTAGAATATGGTTTCGATTGGAATTTAATTGGCAAGTGTTAGGATTTGAGTTCTAATTGCTATGGTTTAAGCCGCAGAATCAAATTTTGTAGTTTATAATTATGATTTCATAATTGATGGTATAGAAAATTAAATATTATAAGACAACATTAAAAAATACTTATTTGTTATTAACGAAAATTCCACGGCCTTTTCAGAAATCTGGTGATGTTTGAATTTTTTTTATTAAATTAAAATAAGAAGCATTTAAATGAAGATTTTTCAAACATGAAAAAAGGGGGAGGGGGGGAGAAATACGTGCAATTCCAAAATGAGCTCGACGTGATATATATTTATCTTGTATTGTAAATATATCTTTCATGGCTTTTTTTTTAAGTTGAGCACGCACTTAAGGGACTTTTACTACTCTTAAAATATTTAAACAATATAAGGAAAGGAATTAATAGGAAATACCTATGTACACTGGCCTTGAACCTCTGAATATCAAAATGGCAAACAAAAACCGGGTAAATCATTCCACATCCGGGTAGTACGACAAAAAAGAAATCTTTATACTTGTCAGTACGTCCAAAATTGGTTTCGAGGGTAAGCTGATGTGCATTCCCATAAATATGAGTATTACGGTTGAATTATTTTAGGGAATGAATGCAACTGGATATTTCACTAGAACACTGTTTGTAAAAATAACGCGGTAAGAAATGAAGGAATATAAACATTGTGGGGGTATTAAAGAGAGGCAAATAATGCTTCCGTATGATATTTGTATGTGATAATCTACTAGGAAAGTGAAGTGTTGGAAATCCGCATGCTGCGTTTGATGAGGATTGCCTTTCTACCTTCTATATATTTAAAAATGAATTGTTGTTCGTTTGTGTTCTTATATCTCAAGTTTAGTAGCTCCGAATTATTCGATGAATTTTTTTTTGTTGGAAAGGTATTGTTCTGTAGCAGGTTTGTATGTTAAAAAAAAAAATGACTGTGACCGCTTACCATTTTTATGAAAAAAAAAAAATTCAAAACGAAGAAAAATCAAACAACATTATTGTTTATAGACTCAAAACGGAAATTCAGATTTTATAAATCATGAAAGCTGTTTATGATGAGAAAGGTGGATTTTATTTTTTTGGATGCACCTCGAGGTACCGGAAAGACATTTTTAATTTCACTGATTTTATGATGTATTTGGTCAACAAAAAAAAAACAAATTAGCATTGGCGCTCGCTTTATCGGGAATTGCTGCTACCTTATTGGAAGGTGGTCAAACTGCACATTCTGCACTGTAGGCGGATTCTGGAAAGCGCGGCGGATCACTTTCATTGGCGGATTTTTATTTTCTTATTCTCAAAAGCTCTTTTTCTTTCCATTTTTTGTTTGAAATCGATCATAAACATTTCGATCAGCCAGAAACCTATCATTTTAAAACAAAAACTGGAAAGCTGAAGCCTTTTTAAGACTAAGAAAATACAAGTCCGCCAATATAAGCTATCCGCCGCGCTTTTCAGAATCGGCCTACTGAAGTTACCATATTGAACATTCATATTAATGAAACACCCATCACATGTAACATTCGAAAGAATTTGGAAACAGCACAGGTATTACAACAATGTAAGATTATTGTGTGGGATGAATGCACGATGGCTCATAAGAAGTCATTGGAAGCTTTGAATATCTTCAAAACAATCAAAATTTATTTGGTGGTTTCTTTATATTATTGGCCGGTGATTTTCGACAAACATTGCGCGTAGTTCCACAATCAACTCGAGGGGATGAAATAAAGGCATGTTTGAAATCACCTAATTTGTTGAGATTAAAACGAAAACCACCCCCCATGCAACTATCCATGAGTGGCACTTGCATTGAGGAAACCGAAAAGCTTTCAGTCCTCGGTATGTGTGTCACAGACCACCTTTTATGGAACGACCACATATTCGACATCGCCAAAAATGCTGCTAAGTGTTTAGGTTTTCTCATTCGATGCAAGAAATTTGTCTCCCCTTCTGATCTGGCTGTGATCTACAAAGCCTTTATTCGTTCAAAACTTGAGTACAACTCCCACATTTGGGCAGGTGCTCCAATAACCCACTTGAGTTTATTGGATGGAATTGAAAAGAGAGCTCTTAAAATGATAAGCGAAAGAACTATAACGGAAACATTCTCATCTCTTGAGCATCGTCGAAATGTTTCATGTCTTTCGTTATTTTACCGTTATTCCATAAACAATGCTCTAGTGAAATAGCCAGTTGCATTCCTCCCCTTAAACAATTCAACCGTAATACTCGCGCTTCTAGGAATGCCCATCAGTTTACCCTTGAGCCCAATTTCGGACGTACTGTTAAGTACAGAGATTCTTTCTTTAGTCGCACTACTCGAATGTGGAATGCTCTACCCAGCTCAATTTTCCCCTCCCATTGTGATCTACAGACGTTCAAAACCAATGTGCATCGGTATCTCCTTTTTTTAATCCCCTCCAATCTACCTAATCGCTCGTGCTGTGTATATCATCTTAAGGGTAGTCACAACCCCTTTTGCACGCCCTAAATATAAAAAAAAAAGATATGCCAAAACAATCCGATTGAAAATAAATATGAGTGTCCAATTGCAAAACGATTCATCGGCCGTTGTTTTCAAAGCAGTTTTTGAATATTGGTGATGGCAAAATGCCCATTGATGATGGATTAATAACATTTCTGGAAAATTTTTGTGAGATTACCCAAACTAAAGAAGAATTAAATTAAAGGTTAAAAAAGTTTTTCCAAATATTGGACAGCGATAGAAAGATCATGCTTGGTTGAGAAAACAAAGATGTTAACGATGTTAATTGGGATATTCAAAATGGAATAATTGGTGAATTAGTATCATAAGTCAATCGATTCTTTTATAGGCGAAGATGGCGTAGTGAACTATCCAACAGAATTTCTGAATTCACTAGATTTACTAGGAATGCCACTCCATAATTTACGATTAAAAGTCAGTGTGCTAATCATCATGCTTTGGAATAAAAATCAAAAAAAAACTTTGCAACGGAACTAGACATGCTGTTAAGCGCCTAATGAATAATGTAATCGAAGCCACAATTTTAAAAGGAAAGTATAAGGTAGAATACGTTTTTATTCCTCGAATTCCGCTATTTCTATCTGATATACCATTCAATTTCAAACGGATTCAATTTCCAATTCGCCTTGCTTTAACAATGACAGTCTTTAGAAGTGTGTGGCATAGACTTAGAATACCCAGTTTTTCACATGGGCAGTTATATGTTGCATGCTCTAGAGTAGGCAAACCATCAGCGTTATTTATATATTCCATAAATAGAAAGACAAAAAATGTTGTATACCAAAGAGCGTTACAATAGATAAACATTTTGAAGAGAACTTAGAGTTTTTATTAACGACCAGCGAAGCGATCGCGGGCACCCTAGTCATTTCCATAAATCTTCTTTCGGTTCTATCTGTCAAGCACTTGCCTAAATATGAGATTTGTACTCGAGTTTTGGAGGAATAAAGGCTTTATAATTCACAGCCAGATCAGAAAAACTTCTTGGATCTTCGAAGAAAACTTAAACACTTCGCAGCGTTTTTGGGGACGTCGAATATGTGATCATTTCACAGAAGGTTTGTATGTGATAGAAATACCGAGTACTGAAATCTTTACGGTTTCCTCAACGCCAGCGCCTCTCATGGATAGCGGCTTCGGGGTGGGTTTTGTTTTAAGGACAGTAGACATAATTGAGGTTTTGAAGCTTTAAATTCTACGCGGTTATTGATTCTCCATTAGACTTAGAGAATAGAATTTAATGAGAAAACGAATATGAGAAGCTGAGGGTGCTGTCGTCAGTGAAACAGTTAAATGGATTAGAAGTTTCAGACAAAAGATCATTTATGAATATTAGGAAGAGAGTCAGAGACAAAAGGGAGCCCTGTGGCATACCAGCATTTATTTTGTGGATTTCAGACTTGAAACCGTCCAATACAACTTGTATTGAGCGGTCCGAAAGGTAATTTCTAATCCAACGAAGAAGAGATTTATTAATACTAAATGTGCGCATTTTCGATAAGAGAATTTGATGCCAAACTCTATCCAACGCTTTAAAAATATCAAACGCAATAATCTTACTTTCTCCAAAACGTTATAAAGATTTGTTCCACAGTGTTTCCTATGACTATGAAAGCCGCACTACTGGTCTTTAAGATAAGCTTTCGTTCTTCGAGATATTTCTTGAGCTGGAAATTAATCAGTGTTTCCATGACTTTGGAAAGAAGAGACATTAGTGCAATTGGACGATAGTTTGAGGCCAAAGAAGATACGCCTATTTTAGAGACTGACTGAACAAATGATATTTTGCTTCCCCTCAGAAGAGATTAGTAGAGTAGGAAAGATGATAAAGCTTTACGCAGTGGTTTCGCCAGCTTTGAAGAAGACCTCTTCAGAGCATTGGGATATGGATACTATCCGGGCTGGGGGGTCTGTGAATGTCGAGATCTCTCAGAAGTCTAGCAACTGCATGAGTGCGAAAGAAGATTTGTCCCATACGATCTTTTAGTATAAAAGGAGTCATATCACTTACTGGCAGCGTGGAATTGGCAGCAAACTGTGCTGCTAGCAAATTTTGAGCTCACAACGAATGTGTCATTGAACATTAAAGACCATAGACGAAGTAGTATTTTGACTGCTTTTTGCAAATGACCAAACAGTTTTACTACTATTGGGAAACTGTAGTATTTTTGACTTAATTCGTATGATAATGCAAAAATTTGGCTCTGCGAATATGACCGTTACAGGTTTTTCTGGCGAATTGAAACTTCTTCAGTTTTCCTAAGTAGGGTTGGCTTTATAACAACGGAAACTTACTTCTCTGATTCTAATAACCTCTGTACCAGCTCGAATCAGACCATGAGTTTTTTTATGTTTCATAAATTTTACCCTATAAAATCTCTAATTCCCCAAAAATTAAGTTTGTGATCATATCGGCAATGGAGTCTACGTCACAATCTAGGAATTATAGTGACCAGTTAAAGCTTCTGAAGAAATTATTGAGACCGTCTTAGTTGACTTTCTCATATTGGCAAACGATTCTCTTTAGAGTTTTATCTAACTGGGTTTTGTTGCTAAGTTGTTTTGTTTTTACTTGTCAATCCAAAATAACCATTTAAATTTCAAGTTTTTGCAATAAAAACGAGTTAGTTCACTGCAATCAGGTGCTATTTCAACCAATTTTAATTTCAATCTGGTTTTTGGTATCACACAACCATAATAACTTATCTTTTCTCCCCCACATCTGAACTCGAAGACATATAAAAAGAAACTTTGGAAAAAAAGTAACGCACCTATTTGAAATTTAATACTCTGTTTCATGCAATTATCAAACATTTTCACTATGATAACGACCACCACGCATCGGCATATCCTAGATTCAAACTAACATGGCCATTAAAAATACTGTACTTACTATACCTAACTTGAGAGAGGTATATTTTGATTCTGGATCTGATAACTGCCCGCACATCTTCTTTCATATAGTAGTATATTCATATATAGGTGTGACCACAAGACAGAGGTATAGACTCATCATCATCAGTGCATTCATTGCACCGTTCGTCTCCACCTCCAATCCATTCATATACTGAAATTGCCTCATAACATAGTATAAATAATTAAAATTGAAAATTTCCTCGCCATATACCTATGGTCTCGGGCTCGAGATAGAGAGAGAGCTTCATTGAAGCAACCCACCTCAATCTATCGGGGGACGCAACAAAGTCACTGATTTAGCGTCGTCCATTTTCGCATTCCATAATTGTGAACATATCTCCAATTATGAGGTTGATTGCCGGCACAGTGAGATGGCGTAAAAGAGTAGATATCTACTCAGCTCTAGTGTGTCTATGAGGAAATTCATCCAAAAAAAAAAAAAAAAAACAAACCTTCAACCACTCATATTCCACCATCATGCCGCAAATCGCAACGACCAGACTATGAGGCTTTATGGACAAGGAGCGCATCTTTCCAGTGATGATGTAGGCCAAAACTGCAATAAGCCAACCAGCGCAACGAACTAACAAAACTGCAACACTGGATCATAAATCTTTTTAATGCTTCCTTGCAATGTTCAAAATTTCGTTGCTCACATAGCTCAAATAGCCAGAGCTTCTTATTCTGCCCATATGATGGTTACACAGTTTGTATAGACTTGAGGTCATAAACAGCGAGTTCCATAGCAATGCGGCATAGAGTGGCACCAACCATCAACATCAGCACCACCATCGATGAGACTCCTTACTTAACCTAAAGAAAGCGAAAAAGCTAATTTAAAACAATTAAGTTGAACGAACTATCTTTATTAGCAAATGAATATACTCAAAGCGAAAAAAAAAAAAAATACATACCTTCATACATAGATTTTTTGTAAAAGACAACAACCAAACCCTGGATGCCTGATGATGTGAGCTTATTTAACAAAATGCCATAAAACTGCAGGACTGCTAAAAACAGCCCATATCGAAATGAAACCCAATTTTCTAGCCGCTTTGTTATGGTGCTGCTCCTTTTGACTTCCTCACGGCTCCTTTTGAAAATGTTATAATTATTTCTGCTCGTAAATTAAACCGTCAAGAAATCTGTAAGATTGCCAATCTATCACTCATCAAGCTTGAAATGAGGGTATAAATCTGGGTGAACGAAATGACTGGCGTCGTTGTCGTTCATTTTGTTCGTCTGCGTTCGGTATGTCTAGGAAATATACATGTAATCAAGTGAAACTCCACATTTTTTAATGCACGTATGTAACTTTATGGTCGGTACTATTCGAAGTACCTGAATTCATTACGCCTTCCTGTATAAAACGTTTTTTTTTGTTTTAATTGAAAAACACTTGTAGATAAAGGATTGGTGTGTTGAAAAATCAAAATACATAACATGTCACGCTAAATCTATTTGAAAAGCTATACTTTTGCATTATATTGGTCTGTAAAGTTGCCCTTATAATGTCTTCTAAGAGTAGTTAAAAAAATATCATAGCACGTTAATAAGGAACAATAAGTTAAAATGAATTTTAAGTGAATTAAATGTTAGTAGAAATGCGTCAAATTAACGAAAAATTAATCTAGCTATTTTATGAGTATTCCTTTTCAATACGAAAATTAAAAAAAATGGTAGGTACAAGAAATCACAGTACGAGTAAACTTTTATAGCTAAGGTAATATTTTAAGCATTTAAACATATGGGGGCATATTCATAGTCATTTTAGATCTGGGTCTAAGTTAAACATAGCTTTGGTTGAATTTTCGGACGTTGATTCTATTTTTTTAAGGTTATCATTTCAAAATATTTGAAGCTATTTGTGTAGTATACCAAGTTAATTATCTTATTAAAATATAAAAACAACAATTTGTAATTAAACATAGCTTTGGTTGAATTTTCAGACGTTGATTCTATTTTTTTAAGGTTATCATTTCAAAATATTTGAAGCTATTTGTGTAGTATACCAAGTTAATTATCTTATAAAAATATAAAAACAACAATTTGTAATTAAAATCGGTCTGTATTCATTGAGTCAAAATTGTCTTAAACTGTAGTTTAGTTAAACCTGGGTCTATCTGCGACTATGAATATGCCCCATGGAAAATAATATTACAAAAATAGAATGGGAGCCCAATTTACAGATTGATTGACTTTTTAATATATGAACATTATTGTAAATAAAACAGCGTTGTTTCACAAATAGTCCAGTGCATTTATAGTCTGACCCAGCAGTTTGTACCACCCCCAAATTTTTTTTTATTCGATTGAGAGTTGATCGTATATGATAAATCTCAGTTTTCCCATTTTTAACATTTACCGTTTTGCCGCCATGTTGGATTTCACTTTCTACTAAATATCTCGGTTCATATTAGTTTTGTGAAAAAAAATTGTAAAACATAATATGCGTGGAATAAAATATCGTATTTTATCTGTTTAACATTTTTTTGTTATTGATAATATTTAAATAGTTACAGGCCAACAAAAAATAAAATAAAGTATTTTCCTAAATTTAGGCCATTTTTAATCAAAAAGGAGAATGGGCAAAGTGGTTTACCCACTCAACAGTAATGTGTTGTATGTCGTTGAAAAGGTAATTTTACTTACTTCATTTCATTGAACGACCATTAAGCTCTAAACTATGGGGTTCGTGAGATATTCGGAATCAAAGCACCGAAAAAGACAATAATGCATTTCTTCATTGGTAGTGTGTCCTCATACCTACATTAATCTGTGATACATCGTTGAAAAGATAATTTTGTGTATTTTATTTTGGTATATAGCCGTGAAGACGTAGATCATAGGGTGCAAGAGATATGTGGGCATACAAATCGGCAAATATAACAACAATGCAATTCTTCATTTGGCACTCGTCTACCGACTCAACAGTAATGAGTCATACGTCGCTGTAAAGGTTATGGCATTTGCTTCATTTCATTATATGGCAGTTAAGCTCTTAACAATGGGGTTCGTAAGATATTCGGCTGTTAAGCACAAAAAACAGCTATAATGCAATTCTGCATTGGTAACTTATCAACCAAGTCAGCAACTATGAGTCATGTGTTGTTGAAAAGGCTGTTGCGTGTACTTCTTTTTAGTATATGACCGTTAAAGTTTAAATAATGGGATTCGAGAGATATGTGCCAAAAACGCTGAAAAGTGCAGTAATGCAATTCCGCACTGGTAGCTGGTCTTTCAACTCAACAGAAATCTCTCTTATATCTTTGAAAACGCTATTGCATGTACTTCATTTTGCAATATGCCGTTAAGCTGTAGACCGTGGGGTTTAAGAGGTATTTGGATACAAAATATAAACATAAATAAAAAAAACCCATGGTTTAGAGCTTAACTGCTATATAATGAAATGAAGCAGATGCCATAAGCTTTTCAACGACGTATGACTCATCACTGTTGAGTTGGTAGACCATTACCCAATGAAGATGTGCATTTTTGTTATATTTGCCTATTTTGATGGCCAAATACCTCTTGAACCCCACGGTCTACAGCTAAACGGCATATTGCAAAATGAAGTACATGCAATAGCGTTTTCAAAGATATAAGAGAGATTTCTGTTGAGTTGAAAGACCAGCTACCAGTGCGGAATTGCATTACTGCACTTTTCAGCGTTTTTGGCACATATCTCTCGAATCCCATTATTTAAACTTTAACGGTCATATACTAAAAAGAAGTACACGCAACAGCCTTTTCAACAACACATGACTCATAGTTGCTGACTTGGTTGATAAGTTACCAATGCAGAATTGCATTATAGCTGTTTTTTGTGCTTAACAGCCGAATATCGTACGAACCCCATTGTTGAGAGCTTAACTGCCATATAATGAAATGAAGCAAATGCCATAACCTTTACAACGACGTATGACTCATTACTGTTGAGTCGGTAGACGAGTGCCAAATGAAGAATTGCATTGTTGTTATATTTGCCGATTTGTATGCCCACATATCTCTTGCACCCTATGATCTACGTCTTCACGGCTATATACCAAAATAAAATACACAAAATTATCTTTTCAACGATGTATCACAGATTAATGTAGGTATAAGGACACACTACCAATGAAGAAATGCATTATTGTCTTTTTCGGTGCTTTGATTCCAAATATCTCACGAACCCCATAGTTTAGAGCTTAATGGTCATACAATGAAATGAAGTCAGTAAAATTACCTTTCCAACGACATACAACACATTACTGTTGAGTGGGTAGACCACTTTGCCCATTCTCCTTTATATAAATAATTTTTTTTACGAAAAAAAAAAATAAAATCAAATATGTATTTTTTTTTTTATTTTTTTTTCCGAATTTGTTTGTATTAAATTCAAAAATTTAAAATTGCTATTTTAACATGTTTTTTTTACTTTATCGTTTACAATATAAGAATTCACTATGTCTACACCATCAATGTCTAGCTACATTCTAGTTGTTAGGTACTAGAGCAGGTTCGTGCATTCAGTCGTGCATATTTTTTAATTTTGGAAGTGATTTTGGGATTTTGAAAATTCTAAATAATTAATATGCGACATAGGTTCAACGCAGTGTTTATAAGTGTTAAGTTGTATGTCCAAAATATCCGTACTTACCATCAATGAATTAGATACTCGTTTCTACTTCAGTTGAATAGAATAGTAACTTTATGTGCAGACAATTTCATTTAAATGAGAAACGAGAGTATTTACATTTTTGCTCAAAAATAGCATTAACTAACATAATTTCGGTTTAGGTGCAGGAAAATAATTCCACGGGAATCTGCTCCACATAAGCATTTATTTCACTTTACGTGGGAATCTGCTCCACTTTTCAAAGTGCAGTTGATTCCTACTGAGGAAGAGAATTTATTTCACTTTTTACTGAGCATGAATTTCATTTTGAAATGTGGTGTTTCTGCCCCACTTAGTGTGAGAAATAATTACACTTAGTGTTTTTGTTCTCAAAAACTAAGAACTGCACACCTAGTATTAAATCTTCTTAAATCAGTTATAAGGTTTAACATTACAAACAAAATCCCGTGATTTTTAATATTTTTTGAATTATGCTCCAGTTTTCAAAATGTTGTTCTTTAAATATAAGAACTGCATGTCTAGTTTTCAATATTTTGAAATCAGGTTTATGGATTGAGATTTTGAAAAAGGCTTTAGGCAGTAAGGCCCAAGGAAAAATCACCCACATCGACGCCAATATCGGCCGAAAAAACTCTGAACACCTCTGGTGGTGCTTATGTTGTTAGTTGGTGAACTTTAAGTTTATGTGTAATAAAGAGTAACTTGGGTGGCCCGCTTCGCGGGTTCAAGGATTTTAACTCCCTTTTTGGATACTTTGTCCCGCTCACGCGACTCCATCGCTCCTATTAGGGTATGCTTAGTAACCAGGCAGCCGCCCATGTTGTCAGAAGGTGTACTTCAGTTGAAAGTTGAAAGCACACCAACTGACAATATAGGCGACTGCCTGGCGACTGAGCCTAAGCGGAGCGACGGAGTCACGTGAGCGGGACAGAGGACCCAAAAAGAGAGTTAAAATTCTTGAACCTTTGTTGCCCTTCCTGGCAACTGACCCCACCCTAAGTGGAGCAACGAAGTATTATGCAAAAAATATTATAGAGGTGAAATATATTCTCGCTCTCCACTTTGAGAAGTGGAGCAGATTCCCACTAAAAGTTAAATAAATTCCTATGTGCAGCACGTTCCTGTGGAATTATTTCCCTGCACCTTCGGTTTATTGTAATTTTTTTAAATTATTAATAACTTAGAAATTTTATTAATTACCAAAGATGGTTGCTAGAGAGGGGAAAGCAGCAGGGGCAATGGAGTAAAATTTCTTATAGTTACAAATTTACAAACAACAATAACAATGCACCCAAACTGATTCTTAAATTATTGTTCGTATAAAGAAGCAGTTTACGAAATAACTTTTATAGTAAATTAGATTACTCCAAAATGTTCTACGAAAGGTACATTCTGTTCAAGGCGGTTTGATTGTATCATACATTTATAAGTATGTATAATATATATATATATATATATATATATATATATATACATATACATACTATTATTTCAAAGCAAACAAAAAATTGATGTTCGATGGATTGATGTGTCAGTGTTACTGCTACTGATGCTTCTTCAAACAATATTCCCCCGGGTTGTATTTTTAGAAATAATTTTCTCATCCTCCCAGCTCGAATGCACTAATGATTCGGCTACCAGAGAGACGCAGACAAACGAAAAGTCATGCAAAATATGCTGAAACTCTAGCCTCTATACATTTTCCCATCGACATAATCGTCTATATACCGGGCTATAATACCACATTCACGCCTGGACACGGACGGACACATAGTGTGCTTGAAATATTCGTTCTTCGCAGCTATAACGGTGTGTGGTGTGCGCAATGTTGGCTAAATGTAACCTCAAGCAATACGTTTTAAATCATTCATACCGCACGATGCAGATTAGATTTAGAAGAAGAAGACGACGACCATGACGATGGTGATGGTGATGCCATTCAAACACTGTCCCATCACGCCATCTTATAATGGCTCGTTTATTTCCGGCTAAGCAAAGCGGATGTGAAAAATGGAATTTTGATCACCTCTGGTATTTTGACTGAATGTGTTAAAGTCTATTTTTGTTTCTTTAATTAAAAGATCAAAATCCACCGCTCAGAATATATCAGAATAAATAAACGGACACACTGTTGACTTGAGAAAGGCAATCGTGTTTCTATATCGCTCTGCATCGCATTTTCATCATCATTGAATCTGACTTGGCGTGGCCAAAATACAAGATCTATGTAAACTTTATATTTTCAGAACTCTGTTTGTCGTGATCAATTGAGAGCAATTTATTATGGAATGAGGGTGAATTATACATCCATAAAGCGATTCACCAAGTCTGCCTCTTGCAGCCCTTCCGCCTTGCCCTCGATATATCATTCAAGAGAGGCCAATCGATCGATACTCACGCCAGGCATTTCCAGTTCAATTTTCCGCAATCTCAATGGATAGATGGCAGCACGGTCGGAGTGGTGATGGTGGCGGTGCATGTCGTTTGCGTGCGATATTTCTGGCTGTTAAACATGGGAATTAAGGTATCTGCACTGAATATGTTCACCCGAGAGTTCAAGCATTGTCGTCAGGTTTCGTGCATTCATGAGCTGAACTGAAGCTATGATGTTGTGATGATATAGGCGAGCAGCATCATTTCTGAACCAGATTTATTTCATCGGCTTTTAAGTGAATGGAACAGAAAACACTTCCACCATCACCATCAGCTCTCCATCCACATCCATATCCATAGCTTCATCGTATTTATAATTTAAAAATAATAGTGGCATGGATCATTGGCATTCGTTAAATTGAATTTAATGCGGCACGTTAATAAAATATCAGCTCAAAAGTGATTGCTGGCTGCCTCCTTATGCGAAGACCCCATCAAATGATGGCGATGGTCTCTATGGGCTTATGATTTATTTACAGGGGCTGCGGTTAATGGGCAGCACGAAGTTCTTTAATCATAAACCAAGTACACAATATACAGATACACACATCGATCACAGTTTGAGGTATTGAAATGATGAATAGATGTTGAATACAAATATTATAGCTTTTTAAGTTGAAGGTTATTTTGGAATGTACTACTCGTATAAGAGAAGTTGAAATTTGATTTGATGTCGTAATATGGTTCTGGATACTTTTGCCTGATTGAGCAAAGTTCTCATTACAGATACATTAAACAAAATTAAACTCACATTTTAACAAAGGTCTTAATTCAGTGACGTACATAGGTTTTTACGAAAGGTGGATATGTGAAATACCAGGCGATCGATATACCGCAATATTAAAGGGAGAGAGGAATAATTTTGTTTAAGGGTTTTTATTATTGAACAATGAACATATGTGTGGAATATAAGCTCCCAAAACACACAGAACATATATTTGGTATAACTCGAAAACTAATTGCACCCGGATTAAAGATTCTTAGTATACATTTGTTCTTAGCTACCCGAATGTCTGTTCGCAGAAAAACTCTTAGCTTTGACGAAATAACGTATGTCTGGCGGCCCTGGGCTCTTAGCCATTAACTTAAAAGTCTTTTATAAAAAGTGTTTTATAAAATTAGGAAATTATCTAAAATATAAAGGGTGGGCCACCTAGTGGTTTCTTTTTAAATCATAGGTTATTTTGACACTGACAGCTCTTTCCTGCTCGAAATCTTGGCGGAAAGTCAGTACCTCCACGGAACGAAATGAGTCGCTTTAAGCTTAAATAACGTTGGGAAATATTGAAATTTTAAAAATTATTTCCACAGTAAGTTTGGGCGAAAAATCATCTCTTCTGACGAGGTGGGTTTTTATCTCGGCGGCTACGTTAACAAACAAAATTGCCATATGTGGGCCTCGGAAAACCTGCAGTTTGTGACCGGGAAGCCGAGTTGCATCCACAGAGAGTGACTGTTTGGTGCGGATTGTGGAGTGGTGGCATCATTGGAGACCATTTTTCTTCGAAAATGTGGCTGGGAAGAACGTTTCGGTCAACGGTGGGTGTTACAGGGCCATGTAAACCAACTTTTTTTTAACTAAAATTAAAGACATGGGGGCATATTCATAGTCGCAGATAGACCCGGGTTTAACTTAATTACAGTTCAAGACATTTTTGGCTCAATGAATACAGATCGATTTTAATTACAAATTGTTGGTTTTATATTTTTATAAGATTGTTAACTTGGTAAACTACACAATCTGGGCCCTATTATGCCCTTTTTAGCAGGAGCAAACATTCCCAAAACACAACGGCGTTCAAGGGGCTGCCTCGACTGGCTTCGCAGTAGCACATTTTGTCACTTCAATTTTCCAATACCTTTTTGATGGTTTCGCGCTGTAGCTCACGGATTGCTCAGATGATACTGGCCTTAAGTGCTTGAATCGTTTCCGGATTGTTGGCATAATATCGGTCGCAGCACCGAGTCGGCCAATTAACAACGCCAATCGATTTGGCAATTTGGTGTGCAAAAAGTCGATTGTGGCATGGGTTGTGCGGCATGGCGCGTTATACTACCTGAACCAGAGGTCGTCCCACTCCATGGGGCGTATTCATAGTCATTTTAAACCTAGACATATTTATTAAGTCAATTAGATTTACTTTTGCATCAAAATAATCATATATTTTTCCTTCGAATCCTCTCAAAATTGACAATTAATATTTTAAATGATGGTTTTCAATGAAAGCTATAACTGGCCCCTTAGGTGCCAGTTATAGCTATCATTGGAAACCATCATTGAAAAAGTTAGCTGTTTATTTTAAGACCATTGGAAAGTGTTATCATCGAATATTTTAATGCAGAAATATAGCTTACGACTTCAAAATTATTTCTCCTCCAAAATAAATTCACTTTGACCCATGTCTTCCCCTTAACGTAACTTTTAATTTTTTCAATGATCATTGGCAAGGTAGTTCATCATTGAAATAATAAAAGTCATTTAATGAGAAAAGTTGTGCCAAATTGAATTTTGTTTTACCTAGAAATAATTATTAAGTCAATTAGCTTCACTTTGGCATCAAAATAATCATTTATTTTTTCTTCAAAATCTCTCAAAATTGACAATTAATATTTTCAATGATGGTTTTCAATGACATCTATAACTGGCCCCTTACATGGAAACACTTAAATTTTTTCACTTATTGCATTTTTAAAAAGAAACTTGTATTTTGCCCACCCTGTATGTTCAAAGCAATTTAACACAGCTTTTTTATCTGAATGTAGGAAATGGCGCTCAAACCAAATTTCCAAAAAAATATTGGAATATCACATATCTCTACTTTCTCGCTCTCATGGTGGTTTTGACTCTCTAATTTTTAGTTGATGATGATTCATTGAAAAAAACTATATAAATTCCGCATACAAAAATGTTGTTTCTAATTTTGTACATAATCAATTACACCATATGATCAAGGAAACATCAATATTTCACTATGATGAGCTTGTTCAAATTCACAACACAGCTAAGAAGATTAATTTACAAAACACTCTTTTCCAAGAAGACTTATTGCTGAACAATCCTAACATCACTATAACTTATCCACTTTGATCAAAACCAATAATAATGCATCTTTTGCATAAATACATTTTTCCTTCTCATAGATTCTTTAGCTATTCGCATCAGAATAGAAGACACACGCAATGACTGATCATTTTTGTGAATTATTGAAATACATTTAAAAGTAAAAACTCAACTGCCATATTCTGCGTTTTGCTGTACGTCCAAAGTCGTTTGGTATCGATGCAGATGGTCTAGTTGGTCCGTCTATTTACATATATACTGCGAGGTGCGTTCGTCGTTCGTTCATTACACGCAATATACTCAGAGCTATTTTAAATGAATGTGAGCCCACATTAACCCTGTAATTGCTAAGCAATCATTTCTGTTGTTGATTGGATGTAGGTCTTTAAATGCAGTTGAACTTCCTTCCAAAGCTTAAAACATCTTTTGCGGAAAGTGTTTTGTGTAATACCTACGAGTATATTGAATGGTATATGTGAACAATTGTACATAATCTTCATAGGTGAGTAAATTTGTGAGCTGTTTCCACCTTGTTACCTGAAATCAACTCATAAACCTTTTCCATATTGGGCGTTTTAATTGATCCAATAAATTTCAGCAGTGACTCAGAATTTGAAAAACAAAAATTAATAAATAAGATCTAATGGAAAATGAAGTGCTATTAGGACAGTGGTGTCAAAAATGTGGAATTTGTATACAAATATTTTTTAAATTCGTATTAGATGGGTTTGCTGAAAATTTGTAAAGTAGTAGTACTCTCTTGAGAAATTATCAATTTGGATTTTTCTTAAGTTATTTTTAATAAGCCAAAATCCATAGAGGGCTTTTTAAATTTTTGAACTGAATTCTCAGTTATTGCATTTCGCCCAGATTTGGCAATGGACTCTTGAGTTAGACTTTGCGGCTTAGAAGGATTTGAAAGTCATATTAAAGAACAAACTGTCATATCTGGCCAAAACGAAATAATTTATGGAGTTGGGTCAGTTGTTTTTTTTTCAATTGAATTGTATCTATTTCTGTATAGCATCTCAGATTTTATGTTAGGATAACCAATCTTGCAAACTAGTGGATTCACTGTAATATTGCGTTTCCACCAGCAGGGCCGGACCAACCATTTGTGCAAGATGTGCAAATGCACAGGGCGCAAAATTCTAGGGGCGCATTACCAGGAGCAAGGAAAAGTAATCTGATCTTGCGCAAACAAGATACTGAATCATGTGGGCTAGAACGTGCAGGTTTTGTACTATGTGTGCTATTACACCATGCATCTAAACGCGTGGAACTTCTTCAAACTTTTTCGAATTATCTTGTTGCACGAATATTTTACCCAAGCGACACACAGATTTTCTTCCGTTTCATCTTTTCGAATTTGTTTTCTCTTTTGCACTTTCATTTGTTCGAAAAGTTTGCATTGTGTAGTAGCAGACTGCGATGGCGACCGCGATGGCGACCGCGACGGCGACTGCGAAGACGACCGCGACGGCGATCGCGATGGCGACTGCGATGGCGACCGCGACGGCAACCGCGACGGCAACCGCGACGACGACTGCGACCGCGACGGCGACTGTGACGGCGACCGCGACGGCGACTGCGACTACGACGGCGATAGCGACGGCGACCGCGACGGCGACCGCGACGGCAACCGCGACGGCGACCGCGACCGCGACGGCAACCGCGACGACGACTGCGACCGCGACGCCGACTGCGACGGCGACCGCGACGGCGACTGCGACCGCGACGGTGACTGCGACGGCGACTGCGACGGCGACCGCGACGGCGACCGCGACGGCGACCGCGACGGCGACTGCGACGGCGACCGCGATGGCGACCGCGACGGCGATGGCGACTGCGATGGCGACCGCGATGGCGAGCGCGACGGCGACCGCGACCGCGACGGCGACTGCGACGGCGACTGCGCGGCGACCGCGACGGCGATCGCGATGGCGATTGCGATGGCGACTGCGATGGCGACTGCGATGGCGACTGCGATGGCGATGGCGACCGCGATGGCGATCGCAACGGCGACTGCGACCGCGACGGCCACTGCGACCGCGACTGCGACCGCGACGGCGACTGCGACGGCGACGGCGATGGCGACTGCGATGGCGACGGCGATGGCGACCGCGACGGCGACCGCGACGGCGACTGCGACCGCGACCACGACGGCGACTGCGACCGCGACGGCGACTGCGACCGCGACGGCGACTGCGACGGCGACCGCGACGGTGACCGCGACGGCGATGGCGATGGCGACTGCGATGGCGACCGCGATGGCGACCGCGACGGCAATTGCGATGGCGACTGCGATGGCGACCGCGATGGCGACCGCGACGGCGACCGCGACAGCGACTGCGACGGCGACCGCGACGGCGACTGCGACGGCGACCGTGACGGCGACCGCGACGGCGACCGCGATGGCGACTGCGATGGCGACCGCGATGGCGACCGCGACTGCGATGGCGACGGCGACCGCGACGGCGACCGCGACGGCGACCACGACCGCGACGGCGATGGCGATGGCGACTGCGATGGCGACCGCGACGGCGACCGCGACGGCGACTGCGATGGCGACCGCGATGGCGACCGCGACGGCGACTGCGATGGCGACCGCGACCGCGATGGCGACCGCGACGGCGACCGCGACGGCGACTGCGACCGCGACGGCGACTGCGACCACGACGGCGACTGCGATGGCGACCGCGACGGCGACCGCGACGGCGACTGCGACCGCGACCGCGACTGCGATGGCGACTGCGACGGTGACCGCGATGGCGACCGCGACGGCGACCGCGACCACGACGGCGACCGCGACGGCGACCGCGACGGCGACTGCGCCGGCGACCGCGACGGCGACGGCGATGGCGACTGCGATGGCGACGGCGATGGCGACTGCGACGGCGACGGCGACTGCGACCGCGACTGCGATGGCGACTGCGACGGTGACCGCGATGGTGACTGCGACCGCGACGGCGACTGCGACGGCGACCGCGACCGCGACGGCGACCGCGACGGCGACTGCGACGGCGACCGCGACGGCGACCGCGACGGCGACGGCGATGGCGACTGCGATGGCGACCGCGATGGCGACCGCGACTGCGACCGCGACCGCGACGGCGACGGCGACTGCGACCGCGACGGCGACCACGACCGCGACGGCGATGGCGACTGCGATGGCGACCGCGACCGCGATGGCGACCGCGACGGCGACTGCGACCGCGACCGCAACGGCGACCGCGACGGCGACTGCGACGGCGACTGCGACGGCGACCGCGACGGCGACGGCGATGGCGACTGCGATGGCGACCGCGATGGCGACCGCGACTGCGACGGCGACCGCGACGGCGACGGCGATGGCGACTGCGATGGCGACCGCGATGGCGACCGCGATGGCGACTGCGATGGCGACCGCGATGGCGACCGCGACTGCGACGGCGACCGCGACGGCGACTGCGACGGCGACCGCGACGGCGACCGCGACGGCGATGGCGACGGCGACTGCGACGGCGACTGCGACGGCGACCGTGACGGCGACCGCGACGGCGACGGCGATGGCGACTGCGATGGCGACGGCGATGGCGACTGCGACGGCGACGGCGACTGCGACCGCGACTGCGATGGCGACTGCGACGGTGACCGCGATGGCGACTGCGACTGCGACGGCGACGGCGACTGCGACGGCGACCGCGACCGCGACGGCGACCGCGACGGCGACGGCGACCGCGACGGCGACTGCGACCGCGACGGCGACTGCGACGGCGACCGCGACGGCGACCGCGACGGCGACGGCGACGGCGACTGCGACGGCGACTGCGACGGCGACTGCGACGGCGACCGCGATGGCGACCGCGATGGCGACCGCGACGGCGACTGCGACGGCGACCGCGACGGCGACCGCGACGGCGATGGCGACGGCGACTGCGACGGCGACTGCGACGGCGACCGTGACGGCGACCGCGACGGCGACGGCGATGGCGACTGCGATGGCGACGGCGATGGCGACTGCGACGGCGACTGCGACGGCGACTGCGATGGCGACCGCGATGGCGACCGCGATGGCGACTGCGATGGCGACCGCGATGGCGACCGCGACTGCGACTGCGACCACGACGGCGACTGCGATGGCGACCGCGACGGCGACCGCGACGGCGACTGCGACCGCGACCACGACGGCGACTGCGACCGCGACGGCGACTGCGACCGCGACGGCGACTGCGACGGCGACCGCGACGGTGACCGCGACGGCGATGGCGATGGCGACTGCGATGGCGACCGCGATGGCGACCGCGACGGCAATGGCGATGGCGACTGCGATGGCGACCGCGATGGCGACCGCGACGGCGACCGCGACAGCGACTGCGACGGCGACCGCGACGGCGACTGCGACGGCGACCGCGACGGCGACCGCGACTGCGACGGCGACCGCGACTGCGACGGCGACCGCGACGGCGACCACGACCGCGACGGCGATGGCGACCGCGACGGCGACCGCGACGGCGACTGCGATGGCGACCGCGATGGCGACCGCGACTGCGATGGCGACGGCGACCGCGACGGCGACCGCGACGGCGACCACGACCGCGACGGCGATGGCGATGGCGACTGCGATGGCGACCGCGACGGCGACCGCGACGGCGACTGCGATGGCGACCGCGATGGCGACCGCGACGGCGACTGCGACCGCGACGGCGACTGCGATGGCGACCGCGACCGCGATGGCGACCGCGACGGCGACCGCGACGGCGACCGCGACGGCGACTGCGACCGCGACGGCGACTGCGACCACGACGGCGACTGCGATGGCGACCGCGATGGCGACTGCGACGGCGACGGCGACCGCGACGGCGACGGCGACTGCGACCGCGACTGCGATGGCGACTGCGACGGTGACCGCGATGGCGACCGCGACGGCGACCGCGACCACGACGGCGACCGCGACGGCGACCGCGACGGCGACTGCGACGGCGACCGCGACGGCGACGGCGATGGCGACTGCGATGGCGACGGCGATGGCGACTGCGACGGCGACGGCGACTGCGACCGCGACTGCGATGGCGACTGCGACGGTGACCGCGATGGTGACTGCGACCGCGACGGCGACTGCGACGGCGACCGCGACCGCGACGGCGACCGCGACGGCGACTGCGACGGCGACCGCGACGGCGACCGCGACGGCGACGGCGATGGCGACTGCGATGGCGACCGCGATGGCGACCGCGACTGCGACCGCGACCGCGACGGCGACGGCGACTGCGACCGCGACGGCGACCACGACCGCGACGGCGATGGCGACTGCGATGGCGACCGCGACCGCGATGGCGACCGCGACGGCGACTGCGACCGCGACCGCAACGGCGACCGCGACGGCGACTGCGACGGCGACTGCGACGGCGACCGCGACGGCGACGGCGATGGCGACTGCGATGGCGACCGCGATGGCGACCGCGACTGCGACGGCGACCGCGACGGCGACGGCGATGGCGACTGCGATGGCGACCGCGATGGCGACCGCGATGGCGACTGCGATGGCGACCGCGATGGCGACCGCGACTGCGACGGCGACCGCGACGGCGACTGCGACGGCGACCGCGACGGCGACCGCGACGGCGATGGCGACGGCGACTGCGACGGCGACTGCGACGGCGACCGTGACGGCGACCGCGACGGCGACGGCGACGGCGACGGCGACTGCGACCGCGACGGCGACCACGACCGCGATGGCGATGGCGACTGCGATGGCGACCGCGACCGCGATGGCGACCGCGACGGCGACTGCGACCGCGACCGCAACGGCGACCGCGACGGCGACTGCGACGGCGACTGCGACGGCGACCGCGACGGCGACGGCGATGGCGACTGCGATGGCGACCGCGATGGCGACCGCGACTGCGACGGCGACCGCGACGGCGATGGCGATGGCGACTGCGATGGCGACCGCGATGGCGACCGCGATGGCGACTGCGATGGCGACCGCGATGGCGACCGCGACTGCGACGGCGACCGCGACGGCGACTGCGACGGCGACCGCGACGGCGACCGCGACGGCGATGGCGACGGCGACTGCGACGGCGACTGCGACGGCGACCGTGACGGCGACCGCGACGGCGACGGCGATGGCGACTGCGATGGCGACGGCGATGGCGACTGCGACGGCGACGGCGACCGCGACGGCGACGGCGACTGCGACGGCGACCACGACGGCGACCGCGACTGCGACGGCGACCGCGACGGCGACGGCGACTGCGACCGCGACGGCGACCACGACCGCGACGGCGATGGCGACTGCGATGGCGACCGCGATGGCGACCGCGATGGCGACGGCGACTGCGACCGCGACGGCGACCGCGACGGCGACTGCGACGGCGACTGCGACGGCGACTGCGATGGCGACCGCGATGGCGACCGCGATGGCGACTGCGATGGCGACCGCGATGGCGACCGCGACTGCGACGGCGACCGCGACGGCGACCGCGACGGCGATGGCGAAGGCGACGGCGACTGCGACCGCGACTGCGATGGCAACTGCGACGGTGACCGCGATGGCGACCGCGATGGCGACTGCGACCGCGACGGCGACCGCGACCGCGACGGCGACCGCGACGGCGACCGCGACAGCGACCGCGACGGCGACTGCGACGGCGACCGCGACGGCGACCGCGACGGCGATGTCGACTGCGATGGCGACCGCGATGGCGACCGCGACTGCGACGGCGACCGCGACGGCGACGGCGATGGAAGGAAGATCTTTCAACATTATGATTCCGGTGTTTTTAATATCAATTGACAATTTCAATGCAGTGATGACTTGTTGTTTTGATTGTAGTTTGACAACATAATTTTTTTTATTCGGGTTTTTTGATCGTTGTTCGAGAATTTCTAGGTTATCTTCTGATGGCGGTTGAATTAATGATGCACATACTACATGTCTGGCCACAAAAGAAATCTGGCCATCGCTAGACCCTAGGCGCTCTAAAAGTTTGCTATCACTTAGCAGATCACAAATTAGCTTCGTAATAGGTGTCATAACAGGACACTGCCTTATAGGAAAACACGCCACAAGACTTGGCGTTTTCTCAAATGACTTCTGTAGAAGTTGCATGGACGAAAAGGAGGAGGAACCAATTCCTCACCTCCTCTGCACATGTCCTGCTCTTTCACAGAAACGCAGACTCCATCTGGGGGACTACTTTTTCAATGATCCAAGCGATCTGGCTAATATGTAGTGTATCCACATATGCGCCGCCACTGCCCATTTAACAAATGAGTGACAAAACATGTAAAGTGAAATCGAGTATGTTAGTCATAGCATAACATCAGCATTCTACTCGATTGCATTGATTGTCACTCAATAGTAATAAGATCCTTATTTAAATATTGTAGCCAATAAGAAAATAGTATAACGTTTGAATGTGAGATTGAATGTGTAGAAGTAAGATAGAAAAGTATTATAA
Organism: Melangyna quadrimaculata; assembly: GCA_949320155.1. Lineage (NCBI taxonomy): Eukaryota > Metazoa > Arthropoda > Insecta > Diptera > Syrphidae > Melangyna > Melangyna quadrimaculata. The sequence goes on from OX439483.1 coordinate 40,063,000, forward strand.
CAGTTAGACAAATTAGTATATAGGGAATGTTAAGATTCAATAAAGACACTTGTGTTTTGAACACGGAAACTATCACTTCTTAATTTGGCGGCGAGTAATCGCTCTATCCAATATAGCGTAGTACGCTTAAATTACTGATAGCATGGTACGCTTAAAATACCAAAAACTTAGGGACCACTTAACCAACAACATATAACACTACATGGCGATCCTGCCAAATACTACCAAATGTCGCAGCAAGAAATAGATGCTATAGTGAACAAGTGGGAAAAATACCTGGAGGAATTGAAGAAGAAGAAGATCGAAGAATACATTCCCGAAGGCCCAACACCGCCAATAAAATACACACCGACACTAACGACTGCTGGACCAAAACCCATTACTATCCTTCAATATCAAGAGAGGCAACAAAACCAAAAACAAGCTCTAAGGCAAATAAGGGAACATCAACAAACAGAGCAGTTAAAACCAAAACGAAACCGAATCCGTGGAGGAAAACAAGTAAGGGCACGAAGGGAAATTGCCGATCTCCATCGTATTATCACCCTCACAACTGACAAAAAACAAAAAAACACTAATAAACAAGTTAAAAACACTAAAGAAGCAGCATTATGGGAAAAGGCCAGAGCAAACTTGAAACAATAGTTAACAACAACAATGTCCAGGAACAAATAACCATGCCAATAATTCCAGAATCAGTGGCAACAGCCGCAGTCATCATCACCATCCTTTACGCCGCATACAAAATAAACAAATATTTTAAGAATTATGTACATAAACACAAAAATCAAATAACAAATGTATAAACAAAAAAAAAAAAAAAAAAAAAAAAAAAACTATTATTAAATAACAAACAAAAAAAAAAAAAAAAAAATCGTATAAATCTCACTTATTTAAATGGAAGAAGTAAAAAACAACTTAGAAACCATTTTCTTAAATATTAAGAAGAGTTCAAGTAGACCTTATAAATTTGAAACTGTTAAAGCAAAAATTAAAGAAATAGAAAATCTTAAAGAAAAATTTAGTAATTTAGAAGCTAGTCAAGAAATAGAAGATAGCAAAGCACTCAAACTAGAATTCGAAGGTTTATATAATAGCACTAAAAAAATACTAGAGGAACAGCTGCAAGAACACAAATTAGCTTTTGAAAAAGAAAGAAAGAAAGAAATAAACAATAAAATGGCAGATTTTGATTTAGGAATAGCTATGAAAGCAATCCCAATGTTTTCAGGAAACTTCAAAGAATTAGATAGTTTTCTTAAAATAGTTGAGATAATCCACAAGGGATTAAAAACCACTTGTACACAACAATTGATAGAATTCGTTTTTCACGTAAAATTAGGAATCAATGTAAAAACAGCACTAGGAAATACAGACCCTAATAATTTTGAAACCCTTAAATCTTTACTCGAAGAAAGATATAAGAGTAGTACAACCATTCCTCAGATTCAAAATAGCTTATCTAATTTTAGTCAGAGAAATCTTTCAGTGACTTCATTTAGAGACAAATTACTCAACACTATAGCAGAGTTAAATAATCTTCAGATTAAAGAGTTAGGCAGCAATGCTACCAAAGAAGAAAAAAATGTGATAAGGAAAATGAACGACATTTATAGTTTAAATATCTTTAAAAATGGTCTTAACGACAATTTTAAACAAACTATTTTTGCATCCCAACCTAAATCACTAACAGAAGCATCAAACCTCGCAATAGAATTAGAAAAAACAAATACTAACGCTTTAATGTACTATAGACATAACCCAGAAAACATTAATCGACAAAACAGACAAAACTTTAATCAAGACGGCAATGACCGTAACAGATTCCAAAGAAACATGAATCAAAATCAATACAACAGCAACATCCAAACTCGAAATTCCAACCGAAACAATAACTTCAATCGACATTATAACTGGAACAATAACCGAACCCAAAATGCTCAAAGAAACAATAACCAAGGTCATAATCAAAACCAATTCAGAAATACGAGACAGCAAATACGACTATTACATAATGAGCGACAAGAGGGAAACGAATACGGCTCGGAATACGCGAATATTCCAGACAGCCAAAATTAAAAGTGTATAGAATATCGGATAGCAACACAAATTTTATTGTTGCAAAACATAAAAATAAAAATATGACAAAATACCGACAGAAATCGATGAAACCGTCAAAAGAACATTAGTTATCACAAGGGGGATGTCCACAAAAATGAATACGGACAACAACAAGGAGAAATGCAATTCTCAAGAGAAGCCTGTACACCTTCAAATCTGGGAATGCATATCCATTAATGACGTCAAAAATATAAAGAAATTAAAATTTAATATTGATAAAAATGCTAGGAATTCAAAAATAAATATTGATGAAAATTTTGTACACGTGCGATGCAGCGATAAATCGTCGAATCCAGATTCGAACCTGATGAAGCCTGCATCAGATATAAACAAAGAAAATAAGTATAGGTATACGGGATCTAACGATAATTCAGCGACACTAGAGTCGACACTGAAGAAATTAGCATCCAGAATGAATAAAAAAAAAATAAACGAGCTAGCCCTTATGAACAATGATGAAATATTTAAGCATTTTGAAAAAGATAAATTCAAAGAAACATATGCAAACATAAAAATAAATGGCCAGAATCCTAAGCTAAAAATAATAATATATAATGCCCCGAAACAAATACTTGATGATTTAACTAAATACAAACTAATCGACGAATTTCATAACTCTGCACACGGAGGACATTTAGGTATTCGGAAAACCCTAATAAAATTAAAACAAAGATACATATGGCGAAAGATGAATCAAATGGTAAAACAATTCATAACAAACTGTGATTCATGTGTAAGAAATAAACAAACAAAAAACACAATAGAACCACAAACGATTACAGACACTCCAAGCAACAGTTTTGAAGTGGTGTCAATTGACACAGTCGGACCATTACGAATATCAAATGAAAAAAGATATATTTTAACCATGCAATGTGCACTGACTAAATTTGTCATCGCATACCCTATGACATCAAAAGACGCAACAACAACAGCAAAGACTTTAGTGGAAGAATTTATTCTTAGATATGGACACTTTAAGATTCTAAAATCAGATAAAGGTACAGAATTCAATAACGAACTTATGAGCAACATATGTTCGCTATTAAAGATAAAGCAAATATTTTCTTCTCCATATCACCACCAAACTATAGGTGCCCTTGAAAGAAATCATCGGACACTCAATGAATTTCTTTTATCAAATGTCAATGACAATGAATGGGACAAATGGGTTCCATATTTTACATTTGCATACAATACAGCACCACATATAGACACTGGGTATTCACCATATGAACTCGTTTATGGGAAACTACCATGCTTACAAGCAGACACGTTAAATAATAAAACAAAAATTTATAACTATGACAACTATGCTCATGAGCTAAAAGTCAGGTTACAATATGCACTTAGCAAAGCCAGAGAAATGGAAATAAAAATAAAAGAAAAAAGAACAGCAACGGAAAATAAGAAATACAATAATAGGTAAGATCTAGGAATAGGTGATTTAGTATTACTAAAAGTAGGAAATAGAAAGAAAAATCAATCACCTTATATTGGTCCATTTAAAATAATAGAAAGAAAAGGAGTCAATTCAGTAATTGATAAAAATGGTATAAATAAAGAAATACATAATAACCTTCTGAAACCATATAGACCAAATTATAATTTATAAAAAAAAAAAAAAAAAAAAAAAAACAATTTAATTGAACATACAAATTTTAGCGCGTAAAAGTAAATTTTCCAAATTATGCATAGAGTAATAATTTTCGAAATATAATTTTACCACCAAAATTTTTCTTAAGGACGAGGGTGTAGTGTATCCACATATGCGCCGCCACTGCCCATTTAACAAATGAGTGACAAAACATGTAAAGTGAAATCGAGTATGTTAGTCATAGCATAACATCAGCATTCTACTCGATTGCATTGATTGTCACTCAATAGTAATAAGATCCTTATTTAAATATTGTAGCCAATAAGAAAATAGTATAACGTTTGAATGTGAGATTGAATGTGTAGAAGTAAGATAGAAAAGTATTATAACAGTTAGACAAATTAGTATATAGGGAATGTTAAGATTCAATAAAGACACTTGTGTTTTGAACACGGAAACTATCACTTCTTAATTTGGCGGCGAGTAATCGCTCTATCCAATATAGCGTAGTACGCTTAAATTACTGATAGCATGGTACGCTTAAAATACCAAAAACTTAGGGACCACTTAACCAACAACATATAACACTACAAATACAGACATACACTGTCTCTCTCGCTTCATAAAAAGCTCGGAATGGTTTTCGTAATGAGGATAATCTCCTCATTCCTATCATGTGGTATCACAACGGACCTAATTATGGTCTAAGTGTGTCAGCCGTTTTTCTGACAGCCACTTTAACCTAACCTAAACCTAACCTATTGTGACCTTTTATAAATTATAATAATTTCTTGTTTTGTAGGCTATAGGTCAATTGAAACAAATTTTGATTTTTTATTTCGACGTTTCGGTACAAACATACCCGAAACGACGAATTAAAAAATCAAAATTTGTTTCAATTGACCTATAGCCTACAAAACAAGAAATTATTACTATTATATAGGTATGTAAACATATTTGTTTGTTACTGAGGATTAGGCCTACTGGGGATACCCTAATAAGAAACGTATTGAAAGTCTACTGGGTAATGTAGAAAAGGCTTATGCATGTGTATCAGTGTATGTGGAAAAAAAAGGGGCGCGTTATACAAATCTTGCATCCTTGAAATCTCGAAGATTTTTCGTACAAATTTGAATCTTCTCAAATGAAGATTTCAAATAAATCTCATTCAAATCTTCTTGAAAACATTAGTTTGTCGAAACCAAACAAACTTTTTCTTCGGAGTCGGAGAATACTTATGAAACTGACCTAAATAGGTCTGCTCCACAAGTATTATAAGTATATATGTAAGTATAGTATTACAAGTATATATTCCACGCCATTTTCTTTCGTTGATAGATGGAAATATAAAATAAAAATATCTATATCACTTCCACTTCATATCAAAAAAATGAAACAGCATTTTAATGTTTTATCTAAACCCTCTTTTGGTCTTTCTCATTACCTAAATCTGGGTTTAGTGGTCGGTAGAAACGTAGTATTAAATGTTAAAGAAAAATGTGAAGCTATAGATAAAAGCATTTCATCAAATCTATTATAGATTAACTGATTTGTTAGAAATGAAAATATTGATATTTCATTAAAACGAAAGTTCACCAATATTTGTTTTCCTTAATCTTTTGTTTTTCAATAGGCCCCTTTTAGAACCCACTGTAAAATTTGACATGCAAACGAATAATATACGTTTATAATATTTCCACAATACACATAACCAATCTCGCAAAAAGATAATTGCTATGTTTTATATGGATCAAAACCATATGACTGATCTAGCACACTAAAAGATTTTTTCCATCGCACCCAAACAAGGGTTAGGCTAGGCATTAAAGTCCCAACCCAAATTAAGACCAAATCAAATAATGTATTTATATCTACAACATACACAATTATTATTTATACTGGAAATACAACAAAATCATCTATACTGTGTTTACGAGATATAAATCAGAAGAATATTGTAGTGGTTAACCATCCACGCACTTTTGTACTTTTACATGGCTTCTGGTTAAGGAAAAAAAACTGCACCAGACTTTATGGTTCCCAGTCAATTTTACTCCCACTATCAATCTGGATAGTTGAACAGTGAGGTGTCGTCAGTTAAGTAGACAAACAGAAGCTGCATGAAGTTTCATTGTGTAAGACATCTTTCATTAAACAATAAATTGATGTCGTAATATTAGTTAGGCTGCCAAAACATCATTAGAATCAAGGGCGCACACAGGAGGGGGCAAAGGTGCACTTGCTACCCCCCATTTATTTCGTACTTGTTTTTTTTTGGTTAAAAAAGTAAACAAACTTATTCGAGATGTTGACCTTTTTTTTAGTAAAAATGTCTTTTTGACAAGAAATTCATTACGTTTCAATGCGCCTCAAAATCGAAATTCTATATCTACTAATAGGCTACCTATGCAAAATATGAAAATTTTCCATTTATAGCAAAAATCCTAAAATGTAGTTTTCCTGAAAAGACTTGGAATACAACATTTATCACACAGTTATTATATAACACTATTATGACACATTTTATAACACTTTTTTCTCACTTTTTCTAAAAGTTTTTATTACACTTTTTATCACACTTTTTGTCATACTTTTGGATTTTTATTACACTTTTTATCGCACATTTTGTCATGCTTTTTGTCATACTTTTTATTAAACTTTTTATAACACTTTCTTGTCATACTTCTTGTCACACTTTTTATTACTTTTTGTCATACGTTTTGCCACACATTTAATCACACTTCTTTACACTTTTCTCACACCTATTATCACACATTTTATCAAACTTTTTATCACACTTTTTGTCATACTTTTGGTCAGACTTTTTATTACACTTTTTATCACACTTTTTCTCAGAATTTTTATCACACTTTAAATCGGAATGTATGGTTTCGGGATTTCGGTCTTAATAAATTATGGTGTTCTGGGATTTTGGGTTTTCGGGAATATAAACTTTATGGATTTAAGGTTTTCAATATGTCGGGTTCAGTGTTTTCTAAATGTTTTCTTTTCGCGTCTCGATTTTTGATTTTATTTTTTACGACTGGGAAAATCATGATGAATACCATCGCCATCAGCCTCATCATTATCGTCATCATCATCCAACCAGATGTACCCATGTGTATACGAACCAATATGTAGATGAATGTTTGATCGGTGTAATTTATTTGTCGTATTACGTGTAAACATTGCCCAAGTCGATTGATCTGTCCACATCCTGCTGGCTGTCTGCAACGACGACGTAGTCATTTTTGTTCCCGCAGAGAGGAAGAGCGCATTTTGTGGTGCGATGCGACGATGCGGCAACTTATAGCCTCAACTCTCTAGCTCCAGCTATATGAATGACTACGTGTCGAAAATTGGACAGTAAAAGGCGTTTTAGTTTGAGTTATTGGTCTTAGTGGGCTGGGAAAATTTCCATATTGAATATTGGAGGCTCGTCCACCATCGACGACGCGACGCACGACGAACTTCCCGTCCCGTCTCGTCCGTTTCGTTGTTTGCCCAATGGTCTCTATCTATATAAAACCCAGGGCGCAGGACTATTATGAAATATTGTGGGCAGAGGTAATGAATTACAAAAATATAAATGTGAGAAATAGAGAGTGTTTTATGCATGTCATCGAAGTACTCACGAGTGTATTATCCTTGATTTAGTTATCCTATGGTTTAATGAAGTTATTGATGTTGAGATAATAACCGTACATCAGCAGAACAAGAATTAAGATAAGAATCATTGAGTTTTGCTCAAACCAAACGACGGACGCGACGACGGTGATGAAGGGCTATTAAAGGTGAATTGCGTGATATTGATCAATCGTGGGTATAATCTAAAAATAATGATCGATCGGAAAGTTGGGCGACTATGTGAAATAATGACTTAAAAGGGATTTAAGGATGTTAAATAGCATTAGTGATGCAGTGTTTGTATGATCGATTAAACTTTAGAATTTTCATAAAGCTGACAAATCTTCGAGGAGAATATCTATTTATATGATACAAAATAAACAAAAAGTTAAGTGGCCAGCTTCTGAAAGTAATAAATAAAAACTAGCTATGTGAAGTTGTTTCTATTTTCACAGATTGGCTTATTATTTTTTTAAACCTAATTAAGAGAAAGAAAAACTTATCCATATGGAAGCTTCAACAAATTTCGTGCGATTTTTAAAAATGCGTTCCACAGAACTCTTAGAACTTTTTTTACAGAACTTTTTTTCCACAGATGGAAATCAGCAAAACACAATATTCGGTACCAAGTAGTGTGGGACTCTTACCACATGAAAATCACCGGGAAATCAGTACCAATATATGAAAGACAAGTAATTTTTTATTATTATTTTAAAATGACGGTGGTTCAAATTTGCAATACTTTCTCATAGCTTTTAGACCATCAGCTCATAAATCTTGATTCTTTTAAGTCAACGAACATTGTCCCCTACATTTAAGACAGTATCTTTCTATTAGTACGACTTTGCAATCGATGACTATACAATATAGTGTTTTTTTTGTAGCTTTCGTAACGGATTTATCAGTATCGTAATGCAGTATCATCATCATTGGTGGTCATTATAAAATTTCCGTCCACTGGAATATAACTAGTATATATAACAAATACAGTGTCGGTCCTAGGAAACTTCCCTGTGGTAAACCACCGGCTTCAATTTTCTAGAATTCATATTAATTTCAGACGTTTTGCCTAAAGAGGCAATCAATGTCAGTATTTTGTAGTACTGCCTTGGAAGTTTATACTCAAGGCCTAAACACAAACCCTTATCAAAGGCAAATCAAACGAAATAAGTAGTTATTTCCTGGAGAACCGTATTTTTCGCTCTCGAAGTTATTTTTCAATTTTGTATTGTTAAAAAGCAAATTTTTAAAACCTTAGACATTTAACTGTCATCAAAGGCTCTGGGCCAACAACAAAACATTTAAATTTGATTTCGTCTTTTGGGCATTTTCTGGTCTTGAAAAAGCTTTAAGCTAGCCAATCAAAAAAATTTTCTGTTAAATCCTCCGAATTTAATTTCTGAATATCCTACAAATAAGGCGCTAAGATCACAGAGTTCCAAATTTTCCAAAAAATCAAAAACATCTAAATTTTACATTTTATATACATTTTGGTTTTCGTGTTTTTCAAATTTTAAGGTTTGTTGGAAATAAGAGTTTTTTGGGATTTTTGTAGTTTAGATTTTGGATTCTGGGGTTTTCAAGATTTCGTTTTTTCGGGGTTTTGAGTTTTCGGAATTTCAGGTTTTCTTTGTGTTTTTTTTTTTTGTATAGATTTTAAGGTTTCGGGACTTTAGGTTCTCTGAAGTTATATCGAGACTCTTACCATAAAAATTATCAGAAATTCTTTGCTGTTAATCTTATTTTATGTTTCCGAATTTAGATTTTCTAGATTCACACCCTGACCTCTCTCTTTTTCCAATGGCTTATTATCTAGATATTTTGTTCTCATATCCGAATTTGAATGATGGTATGATCTTGAGTTCTGGGGTTTTCAAGATTTCGGTTTTTCGGAATTTTATTCTTTGGTGATGGTATTGATGGTAAGTATACTTACATATTTCTTACAATACCAGAAATGAGATGCTAGTATCCTAAAGGCTTAATTGCAACCTCAAAGTTTTTTCTCATATAAAAATTTAAGCCCTACATTTTTCTTTGTATGTAAGTTTTTACAATTTTTGGTTTTCGGATTTTTGGACTCTTAGGCTAGGGTATTGGGATTTTCGAATTTTTTTGGGCATTTGTTTTGTGATTTTAAGGTTTATTTTTTTTTTTGATTTTGTTTTCGTTCTCCTATAAAAATTCGACATGTTGCAAAATTAAGAAATCTCTAATCTTTTCTTTAAATTTTCGTGTTTTCTGAATTTTAGAATTTTCGGGATTTTGGGTTTGCGGGATTGTAAGTTTTCGGAATCTTGATTTTTGGGATTCTGAGTTCTGAGATAGTAGGTGATTTCAACTTTTTTTTAAATATCAATCATGAGTTGTTTAGTTACTGATGCATCCTTATTTTGCACCTAAAAATTTTGTTGTCAGACCAAAATTTAATACCAGAAAACCCTAAGTTTTTTATTTTGTTTAAATAATTTGAATTTTTTTCTTTTGGATTTTCTAAACTTGAAGTTTTTTTTGGGGGGTTTTCGAATTTGTGGGATATTGGAGTTTTTGGATTTTGTGTTAGCGCGTTCTGGCATTCTGGCCCTGATCTCTCTGATAGCATATACGTTTCTTCTTTTTTTGACAATCAACATTTTATACTGATAATATAATTGAATTCAAGTAGGTATGCATTTGTTGACCTAGTTCATAAAAACTTGGTAGAGTATTAATTCAAAGGTGATCTATGCTCTTTATTAAATTCCAATTAAAGTTTAATTTATCAAATTTTGTTAAGCAACACAGAATAGTTAAAATTTTAGTGCACAGTACCTACCTTTATAAGACATGTGCAACAAATCGACAACTTCTAATCGATATACCTATTTTTTTGTAAGTTAAATCCGATAGGTGATGGACCCCATTTAACGTTTATTGGTTTATAAATAAATCCACGCAGAAAATTGCGCTTGGGGTTGGCATATCGAAACAACATAAAATCTATGACTCGGTTGCACGCTTTATAGTTCTTCACTGCGCACTATATCTCTATATGCCTTTGCCTTGCTTTATAGCTTATACCATCAAGCGCACTTTAACAACCATCCAAACATCTCTAGCGCGCAATTGGCAACTCTTTTGGTCAAGAGCCGTAAAGAAAATTATGTGTGCGGTCAGATGACCTACGACCTTCTTTCGTTTGTATAGTTGTCGGCTTTGGCACACAGATAGAGCGAGAGTGCATCATCATCATAAAGGCGCCCATAACTTGATAGCATATAGCCATAGACTCACTGATGGCCTGGCATTGCAGTGCTTCCGCACCACCCACCGCGCCGCAGCGTCTCTCCAATGTCGAAGAATTGCTATATTCTGCACTGAATTATTGTGCAATTTTGCACAAGTGCACAAGGTGCATGTTGTATTATTATGCTTGTGTTTTGTGCTTGGGCACTATTCGATGATGTTGCTAAATAACGCGGCAAAGATTAATTTTCATTTGATAATGTGCGCTTAAATAAAATGGATTTTTGATTATTTGACACACCCAGATTGGGTAAGTCTGAACGAATTTTATGCTCACGCATATAAGATGTTAGCGATACAGGTATATGGACTTACTATGTAGTTCAAAGTTGTGTTAACTAAATTAGTTTTTTATGTTAAATCGTTTTAATTTAAAAAATTTAATTTAGACATTCACCTAAAATTGAGTATAAAGCTAAATTGTTCAACATTTAACTACATCCCACAGTGATCCATTCCAATTTTTAGAATTTCTTTGTATAAGAAAGGCATTTTGAACTTTTTTTAATTTAACCAAACAATTAACCTGTGCTGTGCACTCTTCATGGCAAATTATCATCAAAATACTTAAACCAGAACAACGTTTACAAATCGTGGAGATTTATTTAAAAATTTGCGCTCTATTCGTCAAACTTATGGATTACTTCGTAAAGTTTACGGTGCGCATAATCGTCCATCTAAGCACCTAATACGCAACACTATAGAAGTATAGATCGATTCATGACCACATTTACTCTTTTGGATAATATTCATCCAAGTCCGTACCAAGCGTACATTACAGAAGAAGCCATCGCCGCTATAGTCATGAGTGTGACAGAGGAACCGAATTTATCGATCTTTCGCTGCCCGTTGTCAGCAACTGGGTCTCTGTCGGTCCACTACTTGGAATATTTTAAGGAAAGATATTGGCCTACATCCATATAAGATCCAACCGGTGCAAGAATTAAAGCCAGCGGACCATCAATTACGTCGTGTGAGTTCGGTGAACGGGCTGAGAATAAACTTGAAGTTGAAACCAGATTTTTATCGTCAAATCGTCTTCAGCGATGAAGCTCATTTTTGACTTAACGGGTATGTCAACAAGCAGAATTGGCGTTTTTTTAGTGAGCAAAATCTTAATGAGACTCTTGAGACACCATTATTCCCAAGAAGTCACTGTTTGGTGCGGTTAACATGCCGAAGACGTCATCGGCCCATTTCTCTTTAAATCCGAAACCCGTGCCAACATTACCGTAACGTGGCAAACGCTACAAGCAAATAATTCTTGATTTTTTTGTATTCCTCATGTCATTTGAAATCATTTGGAGGAGAAATGGTTCCAACAAGACGGCACGCGCAACATGCCATACGGCGCGCTTTGTTGGTGACCTAGTCTTTGTTGGTGACCGAATCATTTCAAGAAATAGACCTGCACCACCTCGTTCGTGTGATTTAACACCTTTGGACTACTTTTTGTGAGGGTACATCAAATCTCTGGTCTCTGCTGATAAACCAGCAACGATTGATCATTTAGAATCCAACATTCGACGCACTATTGACGACATAAGACCGGGTATGCTCGAAAAAGTGGTGCAAAATGGGACCGAAAGGATAGCGTTCACAAGGCGCAGTCGAGGAGGCCATATGCTCGAAATTATTTTTAAACATTACATGCCATGAAATTTGTGAGCTAACATAGCCAATATTTTGATTATTCCATTGAATTTGTTGTGTTTTATTTAAAAAAAAAAAAAGGACGTCCCTTATTTTGGCGGACACTTTGTGGCGGAATCGAAAAAAGTTTATATCAGTGTTTGTAGCTTATTAAATGCTAATTTGTTGCTCAAGCCAAAAATATTTAGCCCGCTTAATTTTTGAGTTATTGGAAATTCCGCTAAAATAGGTCTGAAGTTAGCGGACATAATCCAAAATAATACGAATTTTGAAGTAAAAGTGGTACCCAAATTTTTAGCGTTTTTAATGCTCTTAAGTTCTGGAAATATAAATTCTGTACCTATAATAGTTTTTTAAGTAATCAAATCTACGCTAAAATAAGTCTGAAGTTAGCGGGCGAACATTCGAAAATAACAATTTTTTTGATGTCCAAAATTGTAGCTTTTTAAATGCTAATTTGTTAGCCAAAAATTAATTTCTTATCTCTTAAGGGTTATTTTTTATTTGAATTTTAAGTTTAAAAAGTTCACTTCCGGTCCTCTGAAGCTGGCGGAAAAATCTTAAAAAATGAGATTTACAATTTTTTTTTTTGCCATAATTTGTAGCTTTTGATATGCTGATTGCTGGCTCAAACCTCAAATTTGTAGCTCTAACGGTTTATTTAATATTTAAGTTTCCGCTGGCAAAATTTAGCAACAATTTGAAGCTTCTCTGAACTAGATCAACTGCGCAAACCGCGATCATGTAGCTCGCACGGTTTTTTTTTGTTTAAAAGTGCGTTTAAAAAGTGTATTTCCAGTACTGGAATTTTGTATAGCAAAAAAAACGTGCGAGCTACAAAATCGCGATTTGCGCTGTTGATCGAGTTTAGAGAAGCTTCAAATTGTGGCAAAAAAAAAATGTTGACTTTAGCCAGCGGAAACTTAAATATTAAATAAACCGTTAGAGCTACAAATTTGAAGTTTGGACCAGCAATAAGCATTTCAAAATCTACAAAAAAATTGAAGATATAATTTTTTAGATTTTTTCCGCCAGCTTCAGCGAACCGGAAGTGAACTTTTCAAACTAAAAATTCAAATAAAAATTACCCTTAAGTGATAAAAAATTAATTTTTGGGTACAAAATTAGCATTTAAAAAGCTAGCTGTCCGAAACATCAAAAAAATTGTAATTTTCGAATGTTCGTCCGCTAACTTCAAACTTATTTTAGCGGAAATTTGATTACTTAAAAAACTATTATAGGTACAGAATTTATTTTTTCAGAACTTAAGAGCATTAAAAAAGCTACAAATTTGGGTTCCAATTTTACTTCAAAATTCTTATTATTTTAGATTTAGTCCGCTAACTTCAGACTTATTTTAGCGGAATTTTCAATAACTCAAAAACTAAGCGAGCTACAAAGGATTGAGCAACAAATTAGTATTTAATAAGCTACAAAAACTGATATCAACTTCTTTTGATTCCGCCACAAAGTGTCCGCCAAAATAAGGGACTCTTTGCCTCTAACAAAAACACCCGATAAATATATTTTTTTTTATTAAATCCTAACAGCAACTGGACCCCTAGAAGCCATCAGCCATTTTGAAACTTTTATTTTAAGTTCCCACTGTAAATTTCTGAGTAGGTATCTTCTAGAAAACTATTGTTAAATTGATACCCAAAAAACATAAATCAATATCTTTGATACTAAAATTCTATGTACAGCTTGAAATTGTTTTGACGGATTAAGGCTCCATTGTAAGTTCCTGGCGAGTATCAACACAAATTGAGGCTATTTTGTCCCTTTTATTTCTTTTTGATTGATTTATTCAATCGCTTTTATAGTTAGAGAGAATAAGGTTGAATTCTGCTCGCAGTATGTTTGCCCTCAAATGATGAATATGAACACGCACCGTAGGATCGGATAGAAATATCGATTTTTTTTTTCGATAAAATTTACCGAACCTTAACTAGATCACTCATTCATAAACAAAAAATGCTTTTAAATTTCCAATGACAGCTCGATTAGTTATCCAGATGTTCTTAGAGAAAAAACAAAACAATTAAATAAATAAAAAAACATACTCAACAGAGCAGACCACTCATAACACATTTAAAATTAATTCCTGGATGATGACGATTATTTGATTCCAATAGAACAGCAGAAATCTGGTCAAAATCAATCTTGTTTCATTCGCAATCATATTGTTTTTTTTTTTCTGTTTTTTTTTTGAGGGAAAGGTCATCCTCCAAACGAAAGATCAATCATTCATTTGGTTTGGATAATGAAATAATCGTGAACAAGACAAAACACTTTCCATGTTTAATGGATGCACCATTTTATTTTTCAAGTCAAATCGAAAAATTGCACCCAAGGCATTTTGAAATACCTAGACCTACTCGTAATAATAATTCTCATGATGATAACTGATGATGACTGAGAGACGAAACAGTTTGTTTTTTTTTTTTTTTTGTGTTGCTGTTGGTTTTAACATGGACCTCGGTCAGCATGGTCGGTGTCGATATAGAAAGCTTTTTTGTTAACAAAAATCAAACATAAGAATTTTGATATAGGAAATCGATTGTTGATTGAATGATTTATTTTGATGTTTTGAAGAAAAAATAACATGGATCTTAAACTTTTGTTTTAATGTTTTTGGGTTTGTTTTATTATTAAGGTTTAATTAACTTACCTACTCTTATATTAAAAATAAAGAAATCCAAACAAACGCAACACGAACAGTTTTCGTTATGGGAATTATTTTGTTGTGATGATACTTTTAGTTTTATTTTAAATTTCATGAATTTAAAATTACATTTGATTGCTCCGCTATAAACATTGATTGGGATCGAAACTATATACAGGGTGTCCCATTATCTTTTTTCTATAGTCTTTTTTATTAATTTCAAAATAAGCCGTTCATCAAAAACCAGTAAAAAAGATTTTTACTTAAAAAAAATGCAACATTTTAAAAACTTATGGCATTCTTAAATAAGAAATTTTTAGTGATTACCCACAAAAAACCCCAAGAATTCTACTGGAGCGCTTGCGGCAGTGAGAGAAACATAGTTTATTTTTTCGGTTTCTAACGTTTATCTTTGAAACCGTTACTCAAATCAAAAAATTTTCGTACCCAGGTATAATAGTTTAGAAAATAACTCTAGCAGAAGTTAAGAAAATGAAGTAGTTTTTTTTTTGTGGGTTTTCACGTTTATTTTGGAAACTACGAGTAGCTTACCCAAAAGTAAAAAATAGTCTTTTAAAAAAATAAGGCTTATTAAATTTCAAAGAGAAATATAATATTTTTTTGTTTTGCATATGTAAAATTTATTAAAAAGTGTGTTTAAATTTTAAGGGCCGATGTTGATTTTGAATAAAACTTAAATTATTCGGGAAATTATTGTCATTTCTTTTTATTATGATAATATTGGTATGGTTCAATTATGTATGGAACAAAATATTGGCCAAATGGTGGCACACCTCCATCCGATGGTCCAAATTTTCGATGACGCTGAGGCATAATTGAGGTTCTTTGCCGTTAATTACTGAATTATCTCATCCTTTAGCTCTTAAATTGGTGCTGGCTTATCCACGTACACCTTTTTTTTCAAATAACTCCAAAGAAAGAAGTCCAACGGTGTCAAATCACATGATCTTGGTGGCCAATTGACATCGCCACCACGTGAGATAACACGGCCATTGAATTTGGCGCGCAAAAGAGCCATTATTTCGTTAGCTGTGTGGCAAATGGCACCGTCCTGTTAAAACCACATATCGTCCACATCGATATCTTCCAATTCGGGCTATAAAAATTTCATTATCATCTCACGATAGCGAACACGATTCACAGTAACTGCCTGACCGGCCTCATTTTGGAAAAAATACGGCCTGATGATGCCGCCAGCCCATAAACCGCACCAAACAGTCAGTCTTTGTAAATGCATTGGTTTTTCGACAATCACTTTTGGATTATCATTCGCCCAAATGCGGCAATTCTGCTTATTGACGAATCCACTGAGGTGAAAATGTGCCTCATCACTGAAGATGATTTTCTTGGCTGTTGCCATTTCTTGCCACCATTCTGACCATTGCTCGATTGTATATCTTTCCATGGTTCAAATTGAATTAGTCTAAAATTGAGAATTATCTGATGAAATGCAGAAAAAAACTTGACGTTTATTGTGTGGTTCACATCCAACATCGGCCCTTAAAATTTAACCCCGTTTATTATTATATCTAGGCCTTTCACCAGTTAAAGTTACGACCATTGCTAATATGACACCCTGAATATGAGGCTTGTATGACGAACTAACTTAAGAGGATGGAAAATAAATCAATCGAAATGAAAACTTTTAATGAATAGAAGAAGCAATGAACTTCTAAGTTTTAGTGTCTGCATTGCAATTTCGGCAAAACAAAATTTAAAGAACGGAAAAAGAGGGATTTGACGTTTTTTTGAGGAAAATTTCTTTACTTTTGGGTTATGCAATGCAGGCAAATTTGTTTTAATGACTAAACCGATTTTGTTAAAACTCTAGCTAACTCTAGAATGTAGCAAGACATTGACTGTTCAGATATAGCTAGTGATATGGTTTACTAATATTCTAATATCGTTAACGAAAAAATAATTAAAACATGTTTAAATAGCAGTTTTGATCTTTTTTGATGTAATCTGTGTATATATTAATACGCCTAGTAAAACCTAAGCAAAACCTAATGGTACACAACGGAACTACATAGACTATATAACGTTGGAAAGGTTTTACCCCACTGATGTGCACAAACCAAAAATTATGTGTGTATGTAGATAACCGTTAAGGAAAGTACCTAATGGTCGCTTGCATTTTTTGAGATAATATATTTTTATCATTTTGGGGGGCTGGCTTAGAAGTTTGAAATTTTTTTGGGAGTGAGCGGTTGAAAATTTTGATTTGCCGAGTTTTCTGTCATGATTCTTGCACCTACTCCTACGTTATGTATGTATGTACATATATAACTCCAGCTTATATTAATATTTTGTCTTTATCATATTTGCCTTTATCGGATTACTTTTAAGTAAATATGTACATATATGTATCAGTATAAGAAATAAATAAAAAATAAAAAACAAATCGGATGGCACAACGGCTCATGAAGAACCAGGGTGTAGTGACTAACAACTCGCAACCATTCCTGTGTGCGCCTTTCGACAGGAATGGAAGGGACCTACAATTTTATGCCGAATCCAAACGGCTAGACGAGAAGCACTTATTCGTGACAAGTGATACTCTTGGAGGATTTGTCGATTCCTCGCAAGAGGCAGTAGCCCTGAAAAAAAACTTTTTTAGTTTTTAGGTGGACGAGGCTGGGAAGCGATCCCAGACCTCCAGCGTGACAGTCGAACGCACTAACCATTATGCTACGGGCTACTACTATGTATCAGTATAGATTTTATTTATTTAAATTTTGCCAGAAACCGATTGCCAGAAAACGATAACGTAGGTCTTCTGACCTGGGTGGTTTGCAAAAAGGAATGTTACAATTTTTGTATACCAAACTCTATACCTATGGAGTAATAAGAGAAGCAACGTATACGTGAATTTGTCGTTTTTTATTTCGTTTACATTATTTTCCAAAGTGTGTGTGAGTCACTATATCTTGGCCGAATTTTTTGCCTCAGGGTAAAGCTTAGGGAATTTCACTAACATTGGTAAAATTCTGAAATCTTTTGTTTTCAAAATTCATTCAACGTCCTAAAACATTGGTTATGGACATCAGTTCGTTAGTTGGCCCGCTTCACGGGTTCCGAGGATTTAAAATCCCTTTTTGTGTCCTCTGTCCCGCTCACGGAACTTCTTTTAAGCATTCAAAAGAGCAATGGTTGTTTGAATTACTTGTAAGCGCCAACAAAATCTTAATAAGGACAATGTTTGTTTTTAACTAAAAGTAAGGATAATATTTGGTTGAGATTAGGAGCAATATATCCGTCTCTTTTGAATTCACTAAGCGAGAAAATATTATTATATTTTTTCTTCAAAGCTATGCAGTTATTCACTTTTTAATTTAGAAATTAAAAAAAAGTACGTATACGACACAGTGTACGTTATCTCGAATTTCAATTTAAAAATTCATATTATCATTATTTAAGCAGAACAAAATTTGGGTTAACTAAAAAAAAAGCAGTCTAATGTGTGTTTCTCTAAAATTTTAGCTGGCCGAATAATCGGCCACTGGCGATACTAGTACAAACTAATTCTGAAAAAGAGTTGAAAATAAAAAAAAAGTATTTTTTCTTTGATTTTAATTTTTCGTAAAAAAATTATTTATACAAATTTCAAATGCAATATTTGTTGAATAACTTAGAAGTAGCGAATCGCAAAGTAATGATAAAATCAACCAAGCGATTGACAAAATATGAGGAAATTTACCTATTTAAGTATTAAAAAAAAACAATTAAAAAAAAAAACATACTTTTATTATCATTATTCGTATATTTTTTGAAAAAAAAAAACATGGTATTCTATTAGAACTGGTGTGGCGTTGGTACAGGAATCTTCTCTGAGTCTCTAAATGTATCTAGGTCCTTTCGGCTACCTGACCTTGCTAGCGACTTTCAAGCTGAATTGCTGGCAATCAGGGAAGCTTGCAAGTTACTAAAAGCAGATCCAAACCAAAACCGTAATGCAGCTATTATTACAGACAGTCAAGTGGCTGTTAAAGCCATTAATTCAGCTACAGCATCCTCCAAACTAGTCCAGCAATGCCGGAATGAGCTTGCGGGTCTGAACACTGACCTCAATGTCACTCTTATCTGGGTCCCGGGTCACAGTGGCATTAAGGGCAATGAACGGGCTGACGAGCTGGCCAGGCAAGGTTCAACCCTTCATGGCTCACTTGCGGAAAGAGTCAACATTCTGCTTGGAGTTATGAAGGGCAACATTCTCTCAATTTATCTTACTAAAGCAAACCGTAGGTGGAGCAGTTTATCAAACTGTATTATATCTAGGAAGATTTGGCCCACCTATGACAAGAACCGAACAATTGATCTAATACGCAGACCCAGGCAAGACATAGCCAGGGTAGTTGCAACCTGTGGCGGACACTGGCCAATAGGAGAGCATGCAGCGAAGCTGGGCATACCTCACAATACTCACTGTCGGAGCTGCGAGGACCAGCAGGAAAAGGAAACAGTGGTTCATTACCTCTGCAAATGCCCTGCCTTGGCCAAAGCTAGAAAACAGTCACTCGGAAGAGCATTCTTTGACGACATTAACGAACTTTCTGAAATGAAGATCAAAGACTTGATTTCTTTTCTCAACGCGACGAAATGGCTCTAGGACAAATTTCGGCTATTTCTGCATTATACCTTCCGTCGATTCCCTATGATCACAAGATAGTGGACTAGGGTTCTGGTGGGGGTTTGTGGTGCACAGCGGCCGGATGATCATCCAATCAGATCAGTGGATGCTCCAGTGCCAGCCAACTGTGAGCTAACTGTGGATGGTGCGGGTGTGGGTGCTGATCTGGTTGAGTGAGTGATCCACTTTCTGATGATTGTTCTAAAAGCTACAACAAAACCCTATTCTAAACTAAATAAAAAGAGACGATGTCCTGAGGATATGCCCATATTTTGTCTCTTCAATTCCATCCACAGGTTCAAACGAGTTATGGTATCAAAACGGCGTACTTCAGCGCTAATTGGGCTACGGGCTAGACTGCCCGTGGCCGCCATTTCTACCTACCTACCTTAGAACTGGTCTAGAGATGACATGTTTAATCAAAATCGTTAGAGCCGATTTTGAGAAAACTTGATGAGATCGAAATGATAGGCAGTTTAAACAAATTGCACCGATATTTTTAAGAATTTAAATAACTGTTTGATATTATGAACACGCTTCGAAGTTTTGAGTTTGAATAATAAAACCCATTTAATTATATCTTTTAATTACTTTTCAAGCAAATCAAAAATATTTAGCATTTTGACTTGAACGTGGAAGTCACTTCTCTTGGGACCCCAAATGAGTTCTTGATATGGTCCTCATTGAGGGCTACACCTAAGCTAGGCCACTGAGTATGAAAAAATTCCTGAATTGAAATTTTGTTTTATTTCAAAATAGGAGCGCAGTCTGCGGTATAAGAAAATATTAAGTTTTTTTTTCCATAAACTTAAACTTGATCTAAATTAATAAGGACCCATTTGCTAAAACGAAACTTTAATATTCAAGTTCAACGTTAGAGAAATTATGTGACAGCTAACGTTGAGGAAAATTAGAACATTAGCGTTGATATTGAACTTAAACACTTAAGTTTCGTTTTAGCAAATGTGCCTAAGACTTTCATTATACAACTAATATAAAATATTAACAGGTGTCAATAGAGTGTTTTGATTTCATACATGTATTTGTAGTGTATCTATGTATATCTTGAATAAGAAAGAATTATATAAATTTAATTAGCCGTCAATTCATCACACCTGGAAAATTGATGTTTCCCACAAAAATGCAGTAGCCAGTTCAAAGTTTATCTAGAAAATCATTTTGCTTTTATGCTTCCTCATCATAGGTATATAGCTTCATTCTTGTTGTACTGGACATTAGAGAACACAAAAAAAAAAAAAACGAAGAATTTTCTTAAAGAGACTTAAGACTGTTTTGCACATCCCCTCTCTCACCTAAAACCTATAAGTATTTCTTGCTAACTTCAAAACGAAAATAAAAATAAAAAAAAAAAAACATATTGCATGGAAGAAAGAAAAGAAGACAGATTACTAGCCTAACTCCTAATGGTTGGCACTTTTTCACTGTGACTACAGCGTAAACAATGATTTACTGTCCTACCTACCCCCAAAGAGCATCTCTAATCTTATACCCATATCCAGCAGCTGAATACTGGCTAGCACTTTATCTTAATTCCAGACGTCATCTAGGATTACACACATCTCTCTCTCTGAAAATGCTATTGCTATGTAGTATAGTTGGTTGTGTGCGATATTTGGCAAGTTGGTACCTACAAAAGCACCATGAGCTCTCAAGCTCAGGTGAATCTATTTTCTGGAGGCTTAGAGCGTTTTTGAGGCGTTTATGGTTTTTTTTTCGATGTTGTAGATTGCCATGTCAGAAATTCTTTTCACTTGTTGATACTAAAAGCAGGGGTTAGTATTGGAATTGTAAAAAAAAATGGAATGCTAATATTTAAGTTTTCAACGTAGAAAGAAAACAATTTAAAAGACAAATTAATTTATTATTTTTTTTTTCATTTTTTTGGTTTAAAATTTTGAGTTTAAAAATTTATTTTTTAAAAAAATGTTCACTAAGACAATTTTATTTAAAAATAAAATAAAATAAAATAAAATAAAATAAACATGCTCTGTCTTCTGGAATATGTAGAATTGAAAAACTGCGTTTCAATAGTATAGGATAGATAGAATAGGTCGAAAGAATTTTTTCTGAGCGGAATTGAGAATATACGCAGAACAATATTTTTTCAATTATTAAAATAAATCAATATTACAGAGTTGTGCATTCCCGGCTGGAAAAATGTCAAGTTTCTGTCTAGTTTAGCCAAGGCACTAGTAAATTTTCAGCAGGGAAAATCAAGACGAGAAAAACTTGTCAAACACTGGTCAAGCCCATGATAATTTTAAATAAAAAACATTAAGACGGGGACAAGTTTTCAAACATTCGGAAGGCTGTCCCTAGTAAAAACTTGCTGAACATGTTCCATTTCACTTCAGATGTGTCTCTTGTTCACCAAAAATAAACATTTTGTAAGCCTATGGAATTTCAGTTTCATATTACACTTTTTTCTTTCCTTTCTTTCACTGACAAGTAGAAGATCAGAGGATCAAATCTAAGGTAAGCCAATTTGTTTTTTTTTTTTCCTGACGAGGCAAAAGGGTTATTAATCGCCAAGGGGTTTGTTTTGGCCAGAACTTACCCTTGATAACCCCTTGCTGGGATCTATATGTATTGTATACCCCTTGCCGGAAACTAGATTAATTTTCTAGTCGGTTTCATATATTTATTCACTGAAAGACAGATTGCTTAGACATAACGTGGAAAAATCTATTACAATTTCGGGAGCAGATTTAGTAAATGTCTCCAAAAAACGCAAAATCTGTGAATGAGAATAAATAAGGATAAAGATCTTGCTGTCTGAAGCACGCTTCTGATGCTTTGCCTTCTACAGTACATGGTTCGGCGAGTGCAATTGGAAAATATAGAAGACTATTTACAGAAGTCTCCACTCTATATTCGATTATTTGACGCATATGGCATTTGATTTGTGTGTTATTTTTGATTGTGTTTTTATGGATTCATTTATGAATTCAAATGTTTCATCTGTTTTTCTATAAGCTTTTCATTGCCTTGTTGGTAGGGTGTCCATCTGGGTACTTTACAAAAAGAGGACATTTCCCTCTAAAAGCTATACAAAAAAGAACATCTAGAGGCAAAATAGAGAACAAAAAAGACAACATAACCAAACAAAATAAAAAAATGCTTTTAAATACAAAATATGAATAACTTATACAAAAATAAAATTTTATAAAATATTAAAACAAAATATGTACATTCATGCACCCTGCCCAGTCAAGTGTCCTAATTTCCAAGAATCATACAAACGTTGGTAGATGTATTGCTTAACAAAATACAACTAAAATGTAAAATACAAAATAGGGTTCACTGGGTAAGAAATGTGGTCTGCTCGTTATGATACTCTTGATATTTTTCTTTTGTACTTTTTCCTATATCACTTTATCGTTTAAAATTGTACAGAAGTTCTGACACCGTATTCACACGGTGAATTTTATTAAATTTTTTTTTTTTTTTTTTGTATAAGTAACACACACTCAAGAGATTATGACTACCCTTTCAATGTTGGTTTAACACAGTGCGAGCATTTAGAAAACAGTAGGAGGATTTAGTAGGAGAAACCGATGTACATTCGTCTTAAATGTCTGGGCATTGAAATGGGGAGGAAAAACAGAGAAAGAAAGAATCTCTGTACTTAACTGTACGTTGTTCTCAGAGTCCCTAAATATATCCAGGTCTTTTCGGCTACCTGACTTTGCTAGTGTCTTTCAGGCTGAAGTACTGGCGATCAGGGAAGCATGCAAGCTACTTAAACAAAATCCAAACCAGAACCGAAATACAGCTATTTTCTCAGACAGTCAAGCGGCTGTCAAAGCCATTAATTCGGCTACATCATCATCCTCAAAATTAGTACGACAATGCCAGGAAGAGCTTCTGAGTCTGAATACTAACCTCAGGGTCACTCTTATCTGGGTTCCGGGTCACAGTGGCATTGAGGGGAATGAGCGGGCTGACGAGCTGGCCAGGCAAGGTTCAGCCCTTTATAACTCACTTGCGGAAAGAGTCAGTATTCCTCTTGGAGTTATGAAGGGCAAATATATTCTCAATTTTTTCTCTCAGAATCTAATCGTAGGTGGAATAGTTTAACTAACTGCATTATTGCTAGAAAAATCTGGCCTACCTATAATAAATCCCGAACTATTAACCTAATGTGCAGACCCAGGCGAGACATAGCAAGGATTGTTGCAACATGCACTGGACACTGGCCAATAGGAGAAGATGCGGCGAAGCTTGGCATCCCCTACAATACTCACTGTCGTAGTTGTGGGGACCAGCAGGAAAAGGAAACAGTCTTTCATTTCCTCTGTAAATGTCCCGCTTTGGCCAGTATGAGGCAACAATCTTTTGGGAAGCCCTTTTTTGACGACCTTCACGAACTCTCCGGAACGAAGATCAAAGATTTGACTTCTTTCCTCAACGCGACGAAATGGATCTAGGATTTACTTCGGTTCCTCTTGCACCGTCTTCTTCCCCAAACTCCTATGACTGCGAGCTAGCAGACTAACGGTTTTTGAAGGTGGCTCATGGTGCACGAGGACCGGACGATCACACAATTGGGCCGATCTCCGCTTCAGTACCAGCCAACAAGTGCCTAGGTGGCACAGTGTAGATGGGTCTTAGTTGCGGACTTCGACCCTTTTGAGTGTTTTCCTATTTTCAAGTTCAAGAATGTTTCAATGGATCTAGAATTAACTTCGGTTTCCTTTTGCACCATTTTCTTCCCCAAACTCCTATGACTGTGAGCTAGCAGACTATTGGTTTTTGAAGGTGGCTCATGGTGCACGAGGACCGGAGGATCACACGGTTGTGCCAACCTTCGCTTCAATACCAGTCAACAAGTTGCCTAGTTGGCACAGTGTAGATGGTTTTTAGTTGCGAGGAGGTGTACAGAGATTACCATATCCGAGTGTGCGACTAGACGATCACCCTAAGGGATCAGATCGTATGCATCCCGGGCAAATCAGCAAATTGCTTAGCGTGGCATACTGCAGCTGAACTCGGGCGTAGGCGATGATCCGTTGGGAGATCTATTACCAAATACCCTCTTTTTCTTTAAAAATGTTCTTTTAACCCACAGGTCAAACGAGTTATGGTATCAAAACGGCGCATTGGGTCATCGAGCAAGGATGCTTGTGACCGCCATCTCTACCTACCTACCTAACTATACGTCCGAAATTTGGCTCGAGGGTATACCGATGCGCATTCCCAGCGGCGCGAGTATTACGGTGAAATTTTTTTAGTGGGGGAATGCAACTCGCCATTTCACTAGAACATTGTTTAAAGAAGTAGCGATAAAACAGAGATAGGCAAGAGACGTTTCGACGATGTTCCAACGAAACAATTGTTTCGGAAATTGCTCTGTCACCTATCAGTCTTAAAGCTCTTCTCTGAATTCTGTCCAGTAGGTGCAAAGATGGTTTTGATGCACCAGACCAGATATGAGAATTATATTCCAGTTTCGGACGTATGTAGGACTTATAAATTGTGGCCAGATCAGAGGGGGAAAAAAGTTTTTACATCATCTTAGGAAACCTTAGCATTTGGCTGCATTTTTAGTTATATCCAGTATGTGGTCATTCCACAAAAGATGGTCAGTAATACACATACCAAGAATTGACAGCTTTTCTGTTTCCAAGATGCAAGTGCCATCTATGAACAATGACATTGGGGGAATATTCCACTTTAAGGATAAACAACAGCTCTGCGTCTTGGAAGCATTAAATTCAACACCATTTTTAATACCCCATCTAACGATGCCATTTAGATCGGAATTTAATGAGCACTCAACATATATTGCCGTTGCAGTTGCACATTCGAACAACAAGGAATTGAATCAGGAAATGAATATGAAAAGCTGAGGGTGCTGTCATCAGCAAAACAGTTAAGTGTATTAGTATCTTCGCACAAAAGATCATTAATAAAAATGAGAAAAAGAGTCGGAGACAAAACAGAGCCTTGAGGGACACCAGCATTTATTTTACGAACTTCAGACTAAAAGCCATCCAAAACAACTTGAATTGAACGGTCAGAGAGGTAATTACTAATCCAAGGAATAAGAAATACATCAATACCAAACGCACTCATTTTTGATAGAAGAACAGGATACCAGACTCTATCGAATGCCTTAGAAACATCAAGCGCAATAATCTTACTTTCTCCAAAACGATGTAAGGATTAGTTCCACTTTTCAGTGAGATATGCCATCAGATCACCAGTGGATCTATTACTGCGAAAACCATATTGACGGTCATTAAAAAGATTATGTTCTTCAAGATATATCTTAAGCTGTCGATTGATCAGTGTTTCCATGACCTTGGACAAAAGGGACGTCAGTAATTAGAGGGTGAAGAGGATGCGCCTTTTTTGGGGACTGGTTGGACGAACGCTGTTTTCCAAATTTTCGGGAAGTATCCTGTTGAATGGGAAAGATAGAAAAGTTTGCGCAGTGGTTTTGCCAATGTGAATGAACATCTCTTCAGAACAATGGGTGATATACCATCCGGGCCAGCAGATTTGTGAATATCGAGATCTTTTAATATTCTTGCAACTGCTCGGGTCCGAAAATAAATTGTTCCCATTGAAAAGTTTACATTTTCAAGAACCGGTAGATTCATGTCGCTATCGGGCAGAGAAGAGTTTACTGCAAATAGTTCTACAAACAAATTAGCCTTATCTATGGAACTAACAACAGGGTTATCGTTGTAGATGAGCGTGGGAACCGACGAAGAGGTGGAATTCTTAATTTTCTTTACGAATGACCAAAAGTCGTTACTGCCCTTAGGGCACTGGATTATTTTTTGTCTTATTTTTTGTTCGTGGAAGAATTTGATTCTTTGGATCCAAGCGTTACAAGCATTCCTTGTTTGCTTAAACTTGATGTGGTTTTCCTCAGACGGGTTGGCTTTGTATGTTTGAAAGCACAACTCTCTTACCCTAATCACTTCTTTGCAGCTACCGTCAAACCAAGAGATCCCTAAATAAAAAGATAGTGTGAATAAGATCGGGGTGAAAAAAGAGAACATGTTCTCTTTTAAAGAGATAAGATGGACATGGACACGCTACTTGTTGTTTTTGGTGACCACAGAAAAACTTACGATATTCAGCGAGCAAAATTCATAACTTTACTGTACCAGATTATTTGCAGAATCTCCAACTATTTTTTCTGTACAGTTAACTGCGCGGAGCATTACCTTTTTGCGGAAAATAGCGTTTATGTAGGTACTCTCATGTTTGTTTTTGCGGTTTCTTATTGAACTTGGTAAAACTCTCCTTAAATATTTTTCCGTTGTGTTTTAAATCAGGAGGGATTTCTGGCTATAAAGAAATATAAAACATGTCATTGTACGTGTTGCCATTGTTTTTTAATATTTTTTTTCTGTTTGAAGTCAAATTTTTGGAAAAGTCTGTCCGTTCCGCCTAAATGGGTGACATAGACTGTTGTGAGTCTGAGAACCACAGGGGTATAACTTCGGTGCTGGAAGAGGGGTAAGAACCTCCCCATCCTTCGAGGTAGGCCGAGCAAAAAGCAATCATGCCTCAGCGCCTATTCCAGCACCGAAATTATACCCCTGGGTTCTCAGACTTACAAAAATGGCGCCCAACGTGGGGCTTGAGAATAAGAGTGAGTCTCATGCTCTTCCAACTGAGCTAGCTGGGCTGTTTTTATTCTCAGACTCGCAAGAAGACGGCAAATCACCCTGTATAGTTTTTTTTTGTACTTTAAGAAGAAAGAAATTACATCAATTTTTTTAATTAAGACCGCCTGCCGAACTTCTCAAGAAATTCGTCCTCGCACGAATCACATACATACGCGCAACTTCTTACGACTTTGTTGGTTAAATTTTTAAATCGATCTTTCACTGATGATATTTTAGAAGTTATGTTATGCCCAGTGCGAAAGATCTACAAAATTAATTACCACTTCAATGAAACTCAATGGCACTCTGAATGGAACCGGATGGATGATGATGAGATCTTCAACTGACCATCTCAGCAACTAACAGCAAAAAGAAAACACAAATATACAACACCGCAAGTCTGCAGCAATATCAGCATCAGTGCGCGATGTGTCTTAAAAGTTGTGTACAATGCTGATGAATAGCTCCCGGACTGCAATTACACTTCTGCTAGCTGATGGAATGGAATGACTCCAGCTAGGATTTGGCAGCTGTAATCTAGAGCTAAATCATTGAGAGACCATAGATACTTCTTCTTCTTTGGATGCCTTTTGGTTTCGGTTCGTTTTGGTTTTGGTTCAGTTCGGTTCGACTCGGCTCATCATATCTATATTTTCCGTACCTACCTACATATATTATTTTTAAAAGGAAATTTGTAATTATGATCTTTTTACTGCTGCAGCAGACCAGTTCATTAAACTGAAATCGCGTACAAAATGCAAACCTAACATCCAGACATCATACACTCTGTAAGGCCTGATGGTAAAATGCATTTAAGTCTGATGTTGTTGCAAAAAGTGAAGCAAGAAGGGGAAATGTTGTGATATATTGGTGAGAATTCATCACAGCATCTTACGTTTTAATTTAGTTTTAAACTTTGCCGTGCAGCATTTCACGGAGGATAAATTACGATATGACGGTGACGGCCAGCACATGTATCAGGAGGATGAGTGCGCGCCTGCGCATAGATTCCCCAACGAAAAGAAGCAAACATCAGTGAGTTGAGTATAACATGATGGTTGGTGAGGCATTATTATTTAATATTGAGAAGAGGACTCTTAAATAGTTTTTAATGCCACCAACAACTGATGGAACTGAAGAAGACGATGAAGTCATTGAAAGAATTGCCTCGGTAATTGAGTTAACCATTTTGCCATTGCATATTGCAGGAGATTTCATTTTAATTACAAACAATTAAAGCGTATGTGAGTTTCATGTAATCACGTTGCATAGTTATGTAAGTCATTTAGTTAAGGATCTTCTTTTAAGAGGATTCAATTAATTTAGTCCAACACAATATAATGGAAGATGAGTTTATAAATACAAAAAAGTTAACCATATATGTACAAATGTATGAGAGAAATACAGATTTCTCAATGTGTTTTTATTTAAAAAAAAGGATCAACTACATATACCTAAATTTATATTATTTAAAGCTTGCAAAAATCATAAAAAGATAATGTTCTTCGAAGCCACTGATATAATATTTTCAAGTTGTCCTATAGAAAGGTGTTAGACTTCAAGAAGTGATCTATGTAGCTAAATTAAAAAAATGTGACATAACGTGTTACCATGTCATAGCAGCCTCTGATCTACGGGGGTGGGGGTAACAAGCAATTTGTAACAAACCCAAATATAATTTTTTTATTGGAAACCTCTGATTTAAGTGAATATTTATTTATAATTTAGTTATTATTTTCTACCAGTAGCTTAAGAATATTGTAAAAATATTTACAGAGTTGAAAAAAAATTCCTAAAATATTAACACTAAGATCTATGCAAGATTTTGCCCTCTACAGCATATCCAAATTTTCCAAAAGTCTTCACATTAGCTTTTGTATAGATATAGACGCTTAATCGGTAAGAAAAATATTCGTCTGAGGAAAAAGCCAAGCAAGTAATCCACCTGCTCAAACCTCTGCACTCCCCACACCTGAGCCCCATAAAGCTATGGATTGTCTATGGATTGTTTCATGTTTCATGAATCACATTTGATGTTTCAAAAGTTTATGTTTCATATCAAACGTTATGTTGAACTGCGTGAAATCCGATAACAGATAAAATTTAATCAAATATCACTTTAATTTGATTTCACTTAATTAGTTGCCGTTATTAAATAAAAACTTAACAAATGAATTAAAATTTATAAATAAAAACGTCAACAAACCTCGAATGCATTTCGAAACCCGATTCGTTTCATTATTAGCACTGCACTACTGAAGCTGTTGCTAGTGCCCTTTGTCACTTTGAGCAATCCATTAAGTCCATTAATTGCCGAATTATTCATGTCATCTTTTGAGGTGAATTTAAGTGAACAAAATGTATTACCCCGTGTTTGGTGGAGATATGTCGATGATGTTTTTGCCATTGTTAAAAGAGTCGGTGTATCAAAAACACTTCAAATCTCTAATTCATTCAAATGGCAAACTCCATTTTCTTGATCTGGAACTACAACGTTATGGAGAAAAAATCGAGATTGGAATTTTTCATAAACCGACAAGTACAATGAGAACTATTACCATCGACTCACACGCTCCCGTTCAACATAAGAAAGCAGCTTATCATTCTTTGCTTTATAGGCTTTGCAATTTACCTCTTTCATTAGTGAACTTCAAGAATGAATATGAATATATAACAAATGTGGCTCATGTAAACGGTTACAATGAAATAATGATAGACGAGCTAATAGCTTATCATTCTCGTAAGGCTAGAAACTCAAATCTTACCACTTTCTACTCACAACAAGAAAAAGTTAAAAACCAACGTGTGGCAATGTGTTTTGCTCCCGAAATAACGAATAAGTTAAAGAAAAAATTTAAAGAACATGGATACGATATTGTTTATAAAAACAATAATAAACTATGTAATCTACTCGGTTCAACAAAAGATAAAATAGACGACTTATATAAATCAGGTCCTTACGCTGTTAAATGTAATGATTGTGATAAAGAATATTTTGGACAAACCAAAAGAAGCATACAAAAGAGATTTAATGACCATCTAGCTTGCATATGTTTGAACCAACCATCTCGTTCAGCCGTTGCAGCACACGTATTAGAACAAAATCATAGTGGTTAGTTTAAACAGTGTACGTATAGTGAGGCGAGTGCGAAATGAAATGCAATTAGAC
Organism: Melangyna quadrimaculata; assembly: GCA_949320155.1. Taxonomy (NCBI): domain Eukaryota; kingdom Metazoa; phylum Arthropoda; class Insecta; order Diptera; family Syrphidae; genus Melangyna; species Melangyna quadrimaculata. The sequence continues at coordinate 40,093,420 of OX439483.1, forward strand.
GCGTACGAAAGTTTTTATATTCAAAAGGGCAATAACCTCTTGAATTCAGATAATGGAATCATTGAATCTTGCTTATTTGCAAAAATATAACCAAATTTAACCGTTGTGTCCATCGTTTTGTTTTTGCTCTCATCGATGATGCTGTCTACCCACTGCCGCCAACAACCAACAGCTTCAGTAGTGCAGTGCTGATGATAAAACGAATCTGGTTTCGAAATGTATTCGAGGTTTGTTGACGTTTTTATTTATAAATTTTACTTAATTTGTTAAGTTTTTATTTAATAACGGCACCCAACTAACAATTCAGCTTCTTTAAGCTTAAAAATATTGATGTGCCGCAGGTTTCACTTTATATAAAGCTTCGGTACGGCCTTCGGCGGAATTAAATTTCTTATACATGTAACGAGCTGTATAACTGCTTCTTTAAAGCCGAATAGAAATAAGATAAAGAAGACTTAACGAGTTTGCGAGCTGTCACTCGAATAGGCTTCTAAAATTTATGTTACAGAAGATGATTGAAGATGTCACTTTAAAAAGGCTGCATAAAATTTTATATAAGTTGCTACCTTTAAAAGTTTTCTGTAACCATTTTTAATAAGCGTTATTGAATACTTCGATACGGCTTGTTAAGTCTTACTAAATAATCATAAAAGAATGGCCACGTTCGGGTGGTGGGCAGACATATATGGTATCTAGTTTAGCATCTGATACATTTTCGAACGACCAAAACCGTGTATGTAACCAAACCAAACGAAATGTTTCTTGTTTCATGTTGCATGTTGCATGTGCATGTGTACCCTTATGTATGCATGTACGCAAACATATGCAGGGTGCTGGCATATATTTGCGTGCATGCATACGTTAGGGTAACGACCAAGGACAGCGGCTGTCATGTGGAGTATGGTTTGGAAGTTGAAGAATAAAATTCATCATGTGCCCATACCCAGATGATATTGTAATTCTTGCTGAATCCCCAACGTCTCAAGAGATGATATAAATAAGCTGAAATAATACTACTAAGTGTGAAATCTGATAGGAATTACAGATAAATCAAAAGTTATGGTCTTTAAAAATGGTTCTAAAAAAAACGGCAAATGACGAGCATTGAAACACTCTAGAAGTAGTCAAATGTTTCCCATACCTAAAAATCTTGAAGCTTCAAAAACATCTTAGAGCCAAAGTGGATAAGGCTAAAGTGGTTATATATGTATAAATTAGCAGACAATCTATAAACACCACCTTATTTAATTACCGCTATTGTAAAATCTTAATTCTTAATTTAATTAATTTTTGTATACAAATAATAAAGCATAATTACAATTACGATTACCTTATTATTGGCTTAATTTTTATTTCTTAGCATTTTTATTATAAATAAAAAAATGTATTGATATTACCCATCTGTCTATAATATTTTCACCGATCAGTCATTGATTTCTCCTAAGATATGTTAGCAATCATTTTACATTATTAAGAAGCAGAAGTTTGATGCAGCTTCATTATTCATACTGCACACCTTGGCGCGGTCAAACACTATAACATACATAATACAAACTTGTAAAATAAATGAATACATTTCATTGAAGTGAAATCGATTGATTCTCACATCTAATAAGTATATGTACCTGATTTATTTGACCACTTTTGAGCGCCATCAATCGAACACGATCGCAATCGTATACGCAATAGCTAAAGTAGAAAAATATTCAAAAACACACACAAAAAATGTTATTCCCAAGCCAAAATGAAGAAGAAAAAAAAAATACAAGTATCACATGTGTTGACCCCAAGGCTGATTCATCTTAATCAATTATTCTGCCAGAAAATCAGGAAATCATCCAAAAAGAATTCTCAGGTCTTGAGGCAAGCCCCCCCCCCTGTCTCCACAACCAACGCCCAAGAGAAATGGCTTCGAGAGAATCAAACGAAAAACCAAATCCCAGGAAGATCGTACAAAACTTAGTTATAGATGCATATAGGCATAGGTGGAAGGGAAAACTAACGTATCCATGAGATACAGAAGTCTATTAATATTTCCATGTTGCACCATCGTTTAGCTGTTGAAGCCAGCAGCGTGCCAATTGCAATCTGCCGTTTTTGTCTAGTGTGCATTGCATATGTGCAGCGCTGTAGCAAAAGCACAGCACACCACACATCCTAAATCCGAATGTGTGCCGCTCGCTGATCTGCGCCGCGCGCCGCCGCAGTTGACCATGAGGCCAACGATGTCCGCAACCGCAACATCTAGATACGTTTTTGCAATGCAACGCGATAACTTAGTGCAGTGCACTTCTTGCGAAATGAGCCCGCTCTCGGTCGGTCGGTCGTGGCATTGTGGATGATGCTTTTGTTTTTTGTTTTGCTGTTATTATTGTTGGGCTTTTGATGGAAAAGAAGAGAATCAGCATGAGATTTCATCTAATTTGTGATATAATTTGTTTAAAGTAATTGACAGGCTGAGCCACAGCGGGTGTCCCTTCGCATATTATGGCAGACGGATGGACGTTATGCAGACATACTCGTAACTCCCTGCCGCGCACTATCGCACGCTCTCCGTCAACCACCGAACTCCAAAGCCATCAAAGCAAATTTTAATCCATACGCCATTGGTGGCGGTGCGGTAATGCGGTGACGGTGAATGAAGATGACCAATTGAATAATCGCCTCGAGGATCAAAGCTGGTATTAGCTAAAACGAATTTGACGCTGCAAATGGGATTACAAATCATTTGTGCGCCGCAGAACGCGCGAAGTGGAAAATTGACGTGCAAAATGCAAAAAGGTGTCCTTATGGATGCACATGTACCACACACTGCACAGTGCACATGCACACATTGAGAAAACTAATTCGTAGATTGCGTTATTGTTGATTGGTGGAGTGGAATAGGATTTGTTATTACTCGGCAAAATAACCTCTGAACCAAGACAAATTTAATATGATCTTGTTTCAATGTTTTAAAAATTTAAGCGTGGATTATAGACTTAATATCCACTTAATGAAGAAGAGATACACATTGAGTTACGGTTAGGTTTTATTTTCTACTTTTTACGTTATTCTACCTAGTTGTGAATATTTTATTTAAATAAAAAAATATTTGTTTAATTCGTTAGTAGCCCAGTTAAATTAGACAAAAAAGAGCCCTTACCCGGACAAAATGTTTTACAGGTATATTTTTTAGTGGAAATGTTCAGAACAGTGTCCTTAATCAACTGTTAAAAGTCCCAAGCAATCTGCGTTAGCGTACGACCACAATCTTGAAAAAATCCATCCATCTTGCACTCTTTGTTTGTGGCTATATCTCTGGAACTTGTTGCTCTAAAAAGACAATTCAAATGGCCAAGCTTAGATTGACAAAATCAGGGAATTAAATACAAATTAGTTACAGCTATTGCATGGCTACTGTTTTGAATTAAATAAATTTAATAGAGTAAATTGCAGTGCAAATTCGAAAAAAATCCCATGTCCCATAAATATAAACTAAGAAGCTGAAATTTAGTGAACATGTTCAGAACATACCAACAATCATTTGTGGTAATAAGTTGTCAAAAAATCCCTGTTGGGATTAGACCACCATTTAAATAAAAAGTACCATCATCTGGAATTTGTCGGCTTTTTGCTATTCTGGCTATCTAATTGTTCTAGAAAGACCATGCAAGCGCAAAAAGGACAGACTATGACTTCAAAATCAGCGAAGCATACACAAAATTAGAAACAGGTGTTTTGTGGCTACACTGTTTTGAATGAAACTACCAAAATAGATTAAATAATTGCAGTGCAATGCAAAATCGAAAAAAATGCCCATGTCCAAGAAATATTTATTAATAAGCTGAAATTTTGTGGACATGTTCAGAACAGTACAAATAAAAAAATCCGAAATAAAAAAATGCTAGGAGCAGTTTTTTAAGTATATTAATTATGATATGACAAACAAAAATAAGGGAACCCTAGAACATGTTATTCTTAAAATGATAACAGAAAAAAATACAACGTTGGCCTAAAGAAGAAAAAATGCGTGTTTTATTGGCAAAACCATCCATAGAACAGTACGATTTTACACGCATACAAAATACAACATCGCTAAGTAGCTCAACGCCCTATAAGAAATTAAAGTAGAATTCTGCTGTGGATGAATTTTTGACATGTATTCCAGTCTCTAATTGGATATTTAGGAGTCATTTTGTGAAAAGAACTTTAAATTTTTTTCAGCGGCTTCGGTTGATCTCCTCAATATCTGGAGACATAAGAGGGAACTCTAAAACACTTAATTTGCGCAAATATGTATTACAATCATTACCTTCGTATTGAACAATATCTTCGCTGTCGTTTTCGTCAATGTCTTCTGGTCAATTAAAACAACCATGATGGGACGGCGGCGGCGCAATAACCACAGATTACCATGCAGCTAAGACCACTTTGTAGGCATCGCAATATATAAATGATGGTACTCTTTTATAAATGGCAGTTTAACCACCAAAGGGATTTTTTGGGAACTAGCACGTATGATTATTGGTACTGTTGTGAACATGTCCTATTAATTTTAGCTTTCTAGTAAATATTTATGGGACATTCTTATTTTTTTCGAATTTGCACTGCAATTTACTCTGTTAAATTCATTTAATTCAAAACAGTATCCATGCAATACCTGTAACTCATTTGTATTTAATTCCCTGATTTTGTCAATCTAAGCTTGCCCATTTGACATTTGAATGGTCTTTTAAGGGCAACAAGTTCCAGAGATATAGCCACAAACAAAGAGAGCAAGATGGATGCATTTTTTCAAGATTGTGGTCGTACGCCAATGCGGATTGCTTGGGACTTTTAACAGTTGATTAAGGACACTGTTCTAAACATTTCCACTCAAAAATATACCTGTAAAAAAATTGTCCGGGTCAATGTGTAATTTGACTCGGCTATAGTTATTTTTAGTATTTTTTAACTTTTCGGTGTGATTTCTGTGCCTAAACATAAACATACGTGTCAATGGGTTCCAGAGAATTTCGTGAAAAAATAGTTTTTTGGTGATAAGGGGGTAGTCCATGCTTTTTTCAAAAATCGATTTGAAAAAAAAAACTGCTAAAATCAGTAAAATTTTGAACGACAATGCAAAGGCCTATCCGTTCTCTATTCAACAACGTCAACCGCAACCTCCTCCGAGTCTTTATAGAAAGTTATAGCCACATGATAAAGACTTTTAGTTTTGGGTGAAAAATAAAAGAATTACTTTGAATTGAAATATCTTCGCAACCAGACCTCGTAGAATGTTCCCGTTTTAAGTTATGAATAGCTCTCAATAAACTGATTAAGCGTTTTAAAAACCGCAATGTCTTCCGAGCCTTATTTGCGGAACCGTTAGCATCAAAGAAAACCAAGGTTTCAAAACTCAAAAAAATATAACTTTGCATGCATATATTTCAAAAACTAGGCCTTATAAAAGGGTTTGCTTTGGATGTGCTGATTGCATTTGACAATACCCTTCTATTTATGTGCACTTCAATGGGTTCCAGAGATTTTCGTAAAAAAAAGTTTTTTGGGGCATAAAGGGGTAGTCCATGCTTTTTTCAAAAATCGATTGAAAAAAAAAATTGCTCAAATGAGTAAAATTTTGGACGTCATGGCAAAGGCCCGTCCGTTGTCAGCTCAATAACGTCAACCGCAACCTACTGGGGGCCATTTTTGGAAAGTTATAGCCATATAAAGACTTAGTTTTGAGTCAAAAATAAAAGAATTACTTTGAATTCAATTATCTTCGCAGCCACACCTCGTAGATTGTTCTAGTTTTCAATGGATAGCTCTCAAGAAACTGATTATCTACTTATTTCAGATAAAATGGTCATCAATTATTTTCTGGATGATGAATAGTCTTAATAATTTCCGTTCCAAAAACCTTAAATTTCAAAACCAATGTTTTACGTGGATTATCCCTGTTTACTTATCTCAAACATTTTTTTATTTATATAGAGTTATTCCTACAAAAAAAGCAATTATAATAAACGTGTTGCTAAGGTTGTTACCCAATTATTCCTTGAACACTAACAATTTTCTTAACCAAAAGATTGTTAATGTAAAGAATAAATATTACACTACCTTCAAATTTCAATCTATCTCCATCTGCATCGAAACAAAATCTCAACTCTGACCCAATGAGCACGAACTGTTCTCCCACAATCAAAACACTCTCTTGACACTGAATAAACCACTTCAATGTCAAAATTCATTCACATCCTTGATGCATCGTTTTACCTTTCTGTATTTCCTCATCATCATCATCATCAGGCACGAATAAGCACACAAGAATGTAGTAGGTACTGCAATAATTGTATGTGGCTGTGTACCGTAAAACTTGAATTACATTTAAATTCTATATTCACTCATCACTATCACTACTTGATGATGACCAAAATGTTTACCTTTTCTTAATTTTAAATGCTGCACTTTTAAGGCTACGTTTGCACATGCAGCAAAAAACGTTGTTTTACTCTTGATAGTGATGATTCATTTTTGCTGCCCGTATACCTTCACATACTTAAACAGTTCGCACTTGCCGCCGCATTTAGCACTCCTTCCTTAGCCACTTTCAAACAATTCAATTCGGGCTTCTATTGGTTTTTAGTCAGTGGATTGGCGTTTGGGATCTGCGGTGTACTGATGGTTGCATTTGAATTACACATTTTGCTGTCTCTTTGGTTTACCTGGTTGATGATTGACGTTTATTTTTTTTTAATTTTTACAAGGTGAAATTCACCAGTTAATATACTACGAAAATTATGAGCAATTTATTAAAAAAAAAAAGTAAAACCACTGAGTTTTTAGGTGATTTTTTGTTAAATTTTTATGAAACCAATTAGGAAATCTTATTTCTGAAAAAAAAACCTATGTCGAGTTAAATTCTCAAATTCGACTTAGTTATCTTTACTTCGTCATTATCATTTTTTTATTATAAAAGAAAAAGAAATAATTATTTTGCTTGTAACGAATAATCTCAAAATATATCTTACTGATTTACGTGAAGTAAATTTTATAATATTCTCTTACCTTATAAGAAGGTTTATGGTTATTAATTTTTATGTTTTGTTTGTTTCTTAAATCAGAATTTAATTTTTTTTAAGTTGTTGCTAATTTTCGTTTCTCATTTTTTAAGTCAATTTTCCGGAAATTCCCTTTTTTGTCTCAACCCAACCTACAAGCTTAGGACAATTAATGAATTCATTACAAAAAATACAACAATCACTGTTGAAATTCACCTCAAATTTGTATCCGAGCGATATCGTTCTGGTATTAAGTAGGTATGTGAACTAACCTGAGTTTTGAGCTCTATAACCATATTTGTAGATTGTAGCTGCCGTTTTTATAGTAGGTGCCTACCTATATACTCTTGAATGATGCGATGGTCCTCCTTTTTCTTTTCCCTCAATAGAGAGGTGCACTCACAAAAACACTCTATATTTTTGCATCTTGTTTACTTTAGGATAAATGGGTTCCTATACTTTCTTAAGTTATTCACAGTCACGGACAACCATGACGATGACAAAAAAAAATTTGAAAAAAAAACGCACAACCTCAATTTATGCATAACATCTTCGAACGGTGGCGCGACTCCGAGTGGGTGACATCTTTGGCTTTGTTTTGGAATCTAGATGCCTTCAGATTCAGATGCAATTTTATTATTATTATTATTATTTTTTTTTTGTTGAATCTTGCCAAACGTATTTCATGTGCTGTTATAGCAGAGGACACAATATATGATGGTACTTGATAAACGCGTATTGCAATATGGACATCTGCACGGTGGTGACTGGTGACATGTTGCTGCGACATGGTGTGTTGTGTGTGTGTTTGTGTGTACGAGATATTTTCATCTGTTAATTGTTTTACGCGGAAATATGTGCGGTTGACCTCGCAGGTCAATCAGCATGGTTGACTGGACACGCTCTCTGTGACTGTGGTGTGGTGCGGTGAGACGACCAAGAGACACATTAGCTTTCATGAAACCATAAAGCAAATTTCATGCTTCGACTTTGGAGAGTATTTATATGATGCGAATGTTATAGGGAGCTCCAGCTCATATGTGGTAAGGTGACCCAACGATCTGTACTGGGAAATCTCTTTTGGGTATAATGTTGCAACGAAAATTGTGTGTAATTTGTTTTTTCAAATTTCCATTTTTAACCGGTCGGGGATCCTCTTCTGTGAGGTCTTTGTACAGCACGAGTTAATGTTGGATTTTTTGTGACATTTATTGATTTCCCGATGCCGATGGAGCCATCATATTTTATATGAGAATCAAACATCTTCACACAAAAAAAAAAAAAAAAAAATTGAATAAGCTGCAAGCGCGAAGCACAACAAGCAGTAAGCACGATGGACTTTCTGAAGAAGATTAGGGAATGGATATTTAGTCTGTATCAGAGAACAAAAACTTGAAACAATCATTAGTTTTTTTTTACCTACCTACCTATGTAGGTATATTAAATTATATTTGGACAATTTCCATAATTCAGTTAAAGAACATATTAAATATTAATAGTTTTTTTATTAATCGGAAATTGGTAACCCAAAAACAAAATTAATTTCTCTTGGATTCGAGAAAAAATGTAGAACTGATGTGCTACCACAAACGAAAAAAATTATAATATGTAAATGTTACTTATTATATCGGATTGGTTTAAGATAATAGAGGTAGAGGGTGCTTCGCCTTAGATTAAACAAATGGCTAAAGCTAATGTTGAGCAGAGAAAAGAAAAAGCGGGAGGCGTTAAATTTAAAAATGAGTTAAAATAGAAAAATAAAATCATTTACAAACAACGTGGAAAGAAGATTTCCTTAAAATTTGGTGTTATGCGTTTTTATAAGATTCACTGCAAAGGATAAAATCAAGATTTTGTTCTACCTCATCTACAACTGCCATACAACGATTTCGACTCGGCTTGTATAATTCGAAAACTAAGCTGAATTTGAGAATTCTTCTTAGACAACCTTTTGTTGGAAATTGGATTTTCTATTAAAATAGATGGTTCCAAAAAATGTATTAAAAAAAATGTAAGCAGTAAAAATAGTAAAAAAACGACGAAAAAATCGGTTATTTTAATTTTTGCTGGGTTGGGTTCGAAATACTGTGTGCCACACAGTATTCAAAATACTGTATGCCAAAATACTGTATGTCAAAATTCTGTTTATGTAAAATGCTGTATGTTCAAAATACTGTATGTCAAAATTCTGTATAGCAAAACTCTGGTTGGTCAAAATACTGTTTTTCAAAATTCTGTACATCAAAATTCTGTAAAAATGCTGTAAAAGAAATATCATTTTGATAATGTAAAAAAGTGCGCCCGCACTTTTTTACATTATCAAAACGATGTTTCTTTTACAGCATTTTTACAGAACTTTGAAATACAGATTATTTATTAGAGGTTTTATACTAACGTCATAACTTTCTTATTACCCCCTGAAACAATAAAACATCGAAATTGATAAAGAACCAAGCATTAATTGTTGATAATTGTATGTCGGTACCTAGTTGGGAGCTAACTTATTTACTGCTTCATTTTTCCTCTTAAACTATTTCTTGAGTTTTCTCGTCTTTTTTGGTAAATGTCAATTTGTATATCAATTTATCATTGTAATTTTTTGTTCACTCTTTCTTACTTTCTCTATTTAATTTCAATTTATCTCTTTTGTTTGTGTAAATACAATTTTATTTCACGAATGAATTCCATTTATGTATGTACGTACATGTCATACATTTGTTGCTATGTAGTATGTATATTATTTAAGGCGCTCAAATATGAAAAAAAAAACTATTACTAATATCAAAAAATTGAACGTGTTATTAAGAACATCCTAAATTGCATTCATACCTAAAACGAATTGCAAACAATTTAAATTTATATTGATTTTGACATAATATGTACAGTACATATTTGTAAAATGTATTTGTTTGTCTTTAAGAAAACTTTGATTTGTTTTTTGTCAGGGTTTAAATTTACACCCCGACTCCACAGGTCATGAACGATAGCCGGATTATTGAACGTGTCTAAAAAAAAATCTAATGGAGTCGCAAAAATCCATGTTTAAGCAGTGACACATCCATACATAACAGATTGTGGATTGGATTATAGACATCGTTGATGGCCTATGGAGGGTTATATACTTTCTATAACAAAAATAATTATATTTGTATAAAGTTATGATTAGATTGTCAGTAAACACAACACAATTATATTCAAAATTAGTATTTTATTATGTGTTTTATTTTTTTTTTTGTAATGAAATTTCTTCAAAAAAAAAAAAAAACAGTATTGAAAATACAGTATTTTGCCCGTACAGCCTTTTACAAAACAGAATTTTGCAAGTCAGAATTTTGTTCATATAGTATTTTGACATACAGAATTTTGAAGAACAGTATTATGAAACGCTACCTTTTTGTTTACTAAACTGCACAAGTCCTCATTAATGTTTTCTCGCAAAGATAGATACAAAACATATTCAAGTGAAAAGAATAAGAGGCTCAAGCCTTTAATACAACAAATCAAAAAAGATGTTTAGAAAAAAAAAAAAAAACAATGGTGAAAATATTCAAAAATAATCAACGATTTTTCGCGTTCCCGTAATGATGGCGAAAATTATTATCGCGAATTTTTGTTTTGCACGAATCCTTAACTTAGGAATGTTACTTACAAAAATACAAATGTTGAAAAACTGTTCTTTTTCTCGCAAACGGCTCCAAGAATTTTGATAAAAAGATGTGCGTTTACTATTTAAGGTATGAGATTATATTGATGAACACAAATTTTACCAATAACGGTTAATAACGGTACCTGTCATAGAACCGATTTTTTTGTTTTCAAATTTCTCGCTTACAGCTGTTCCGATTTCAACCAAAATTTTTATACAATTCAAATAACTTTGCATATACAAATTTTCAAAAAAATTATTTTTGTTTTTTTTTTTTTAAATATTGAAATTTTTTATTTGAAAATTCAGTATATTGAAAACGGGCAAATGATTTTTTTTTTTACTTTGTGTAAAATTGTATTTTATTAAATACTAAATGTTGGCATACTAGATTTTATTTTTGAAAATGAGCGAACAATTATTTACATACAAAAATTAATTTTTAATAAAACCGCTCCAATAATTTTTATTTTTTTTCATAAATTCATATTTATCACATCAGATGGCGTACTTGATTTTGAGCTCTTACTCTCAAAGCCATTAAAATAATAAATGTATAGTAATTTATAGTTATAATTTATTTATTTATTTTAATGCTATGATAATATTTTGGAACCTACAGGTTTGTACTTGTACATCATCAATTTCTAGCTACTTTAAAGTTGTTAGCAAGTTAGCGAGAGCAAGTTTGTGCGATCCAGTCGTGCCCATTTTTTTAAACTTAAAAGCACCGATAACTGGTAATTTTTTTTAACCCTCATAAAATTTCTCGATAACGATGCACTTTTCAAACAATAATTATCTTGTTTGGGTAAAATATTTGCTATGCTGATAAGCAATTTTAATAAAAGTCTTTCTGTGGACCACGCCAACACTTTAGAGTTTTTATTTTCGCTAGTTTGAGCGAAATTATGAATTCGTAGGTTTACCATATTTAGGGGGTGCAAGGGTGAGCTATATGGACGGTGAATGGTGACGTTACGTTCAAATGAGGACCGTCAAAGGGGAAACTGGCAAACATAAGACCCAGCAGATTCCAAGGAGAGGTGAAAGAAGTCAGAGGTTCTATAAGTGGAAAGCTTGAGATAAGTGAATTGATCGTTTAGGCATGATTTTAATTTTGTAGTGTGGTGAAGTTGTTTGGGTGCGATGCCAGCATGCCTCTGTCTCTTCCATAAGACATTCGCTTCTTTTCGTATTCTATACAATCCCGATTTTCGAGGATTTCCCCTTACTATCTTTTCCCAGAGGTCCTTAGGTGATTATCTCGGAAACTAAGACAGATATCGAAAAAGCGATTTGACAGGTTGGTATAGAGAAAAATTCAATTAACACAACTGCATTCAATTCTCAAAACCTCAATTTTGCACATACGACAATAGTTTATCCAGGCGACGACTTTGAGTTCCAATGGCTTAAAAATACATGGGATATTCAGAAAAAAAGTATGCCATCTAAAAGTTAAGTAATTGGTCAAAAAAGGTCTACCTGTTGCAGTAATTGGTCATCCAAAAATTTTTTTTACATATAAATATCTTAAAGATTTTTCAAGATCAATGCGATTTTTAGCAGCTCTTTTTTGAGATATTCGAACCAAGTCATTTATGGGATATTCTTAAAAAAGGTATATCATTCGAAATGCCACCAAATCGTCCTAACATGTAAGCTAGTTTCAGAAATTGGTCAGAAATGCAATTGTTCATTGAATTTAAAATAAAAATTTCATTCAATACAACCCTAAAAATAAAAACAAAAACAAAAACAATATAACTTCTATTGTTTAGGTTTTGTCTTTATTTATGGTCCTATAAGACTTTTAGTACCTTATTTTTGGGATTTTCGAACAAAAACACACCATCAAAAAGTAGAACGAATTCACATAAAAGGTAAACTTATTTTAGTAATTTGTCAGTCCTAGATTTTTTCCTTTAGAATTTTTAAAGTTTTGTTCAAGCTGACCTTTTATGAGAATTTATTAGCCTTTTAGATAGTATCTTTCTTTTGAAAACTTCATAAATAAGGTGCTAAAAGTTTTATACAACTTTGCAATAGTACAACAAATTAAATTAGTTAATTTATTTAAAACATATCCGAAAAAAAATTCTAACAGGTGTATAACGTGAAAAAGATTACAAAAACAATGACGTCAAACAAGTGACGGGGAGTGTATGAGGTGCTAAGATACTGGTGCCCAATTCTGTGTTCAAATTCTGGTCTCTGGGCTCAAGAAGTAAGTATCCCGTAGCGGAATGGTTAGTGCGTTGGACTGTCACGCTGGAGGTCTGAGTTCACTTCTCAGCCGTATCTATCTTAAAACTTAAAACAAAATTTTTTGAGGGCTACTGCCTCTTGCGAGAAATTGAAAAATGCTCCAAGAGTATCATGAATAAGTGCTTCTCGTCTAGCCGTTCAGATTCGGCATAAAATTTTAGGTCCCCTCCATTCAAAAAAAAAAAAGTTTGGGCCCTTTTTCTAGACACACCTAAGCCCAAGTTCCAACAAATATCTGGTATAAACATAGTTGACTAAATTGATTGGAAACTTATTTTCTAAATAAAAGACTTGATACTAATATTGCAGTAGGTACTTACTCACTTTTCACCCAGGACCAATTCGAATACTGCCAACACTTAATATAAATAAATTGACTCTTAGAGTGCCTACCTACCTTCCTAACGATAAAAGTTAAAAAGATTTCCCTCTTTGTCAAAATGTTAAGCTTTTCTATAACCAGACATATACACATTGCAAACTTGACTGAATGACCTTTTCTATTACATTACATATAACGTACAACCTCATATAGGTAGAATTCATCTTTTAAACTTCTAAGATTAATGGAAGCATTATAACTAGGATCCTTACCGTGCTACTCTTAACATAAGAAAAAATCATTCACTATTATCAGTCTGCTACAACAAGAGTGGTATTAACCAGAACAAAGTATCAAGATGAGCTGCACGACAAAATAACAACAACAACAACAACAATAACACCATCATCCAACAACAACAACAACAAAAAGAAGTAAAGATAGATCGTAGCATCAGACATGTCTTGTTCTCCTTCACAACTCTTAGGTGCAAATTGATGTCTATTGAGCGTGTTAAAATACAATATCAAGACTGTTTGCAATCCCATCATAACTGACAAACAGTTTAAGACCCCTTTTAGGCCACATTAGAACGTCTCTCATCGACTTCTTTATCTAGTATAGTTACTCCTCGTGTATATAGTTAGATATAATGCACTCATAAGGAAGGAGGCGTGTTTCGTATGCCTCTTCAAAAATTGAACTGCTAGACGCTTGCGCTCGCATTTGCTCCCGCTATCTCTTCATATTCGTATTATAATAAGATATGAGTCGCAGACTATAGCAAACGAACGCAGACAGACAGATGATGGGTTGATGGTGATGTCTGGAAAAGGCTATTATCGCACGATCATCAGGAGGGAACAATTACCAAATCAATGACCATCCATATGGACATGTTTTGCTAAATCATGTCCTGTTCTATTACTGGATTACCCATAATGACAGGTTGTATAAGTATCTTATAAATGCAACAAACACTCTCTGGTTATACGGCAGGCATTATAACGTGCAACACTCTATCATCAATTGCTTGTTGTTATTTGGGTTGGGATTGTGCTGGAGTTGGGGGAATGTGAGGGGGTTGTTTTATTGACAGCAGCAATTATGTGTAGCGAGAATGATTGCAAGTGTTGAGGATTCCATTTGGCTGTCGTCATATATTGGCCACTCGACTCTCGGCTTTACTTCACTTCACTTCTCTTTCAACCAAACATGAATGTGTCTGAATGAAAATGTTTTGGAAGACCAATCAATTAGTAGGTTGGTGGGAAAATATAAGGTTGAATAAGTCCAAAATGAAAGTGTTAATGCGTTTATGGAAAATTGCTAGAAAAAAGACATCAAAATAACAACAACAATATAACTGTGGGGCTAATTGATGTGAAATAAACACACATATGGCACCTCTGACTTGAAAACTTGAATTTTGCAACCACATGCACCTATTGGAAAGGAAAATAGGATCATTCAGCTAAGAGACCGACACAAAATGCCTTTTTTTTAAGTACCTTATGAAAATCCAGAACACCAAAAATTCTCAAGTTATAAACTTAGTTCCGAGAGTGCATTAAAGTGTAGAACTTATTAAATTATTAATTAAGTTTTCATTTGCAAAAAAAAGGTGTCCTCTGCTAAATAAGCGTCAACATTATCACGTCAGTTTTTTCAAAAAAACAAGAAAACTAATTTAATATTCAGTGGCGCATCGTTGCTTTTTGGGCACAGACTTATTTGCCGCTATGGGTATGAGCAATTGAGCATATTTTATGTGGCACATTTGAATTTTTGTCAGTGCAAACGACGACGGCAAAGTTGATAAAATAAATGGTTCACTACGGCGTATACATGATTTTTTTTCACATTCTTTGTATTAATTCGCAAATACCAATTCCGAGTATTAAGAACTTGACAACAAAATGGAAATTTGTCTATCAAGCAAGTTAGATAGGAAAAAAAAAAGTAAAAACTTCAAAAGATTTCATCAACCCTTTTTTTAAAAATCGAATTTTCAATAAAAAACATATTTTTTTTGAAACTACTTTGTAGAGGAACTGCACGGCATGGAACTTCACGAAACGCCTAATTTTATTTGTATGAGCTAAATCGCACTAAGCAACAACTGTATTACACGGTGCGACAAAAAACGGCAATTTCACTTATTTGACCAACTGTGTCGCGCAGTGCCACAAATGCGGTATGGAAATGGAGATATCGACGTATAATAAAATGTTTTTAATAATTTATTTTTTTATAATTTTGCGTTACATAATTTGTGGAAAAATTAATAAATAAGTGTATGTTAGGCTTTAGTGCGAGTGTAAACTAAAGTTTTCGGTGTGTAAAGCCATCTGTATTGGCCGCAAACTTGGAAAAGAGAGCGTTAACAGTTTTCGGTAATATCTTGAGAGTTAGCCGAAATCCGTTAAAATTTAAAAAGTAGATATGGAGCGTACCCAATGCTTTCATTTTGTTCCCACCAGGCTCGTGCACAAAAATTGTGCAAGGAGTCGTTTCCATATTTTGCTTGTTGATTTTCAATAAAAACAACAAGAAACTGTATTTGTTTACCAAAAAGTTGATCCTCAGTATGTTTATTATCCCGATAAGGGGGGAGAAATCCCCAAAACACTCCTTGCGCATGGCTCATTCCTTATTATTTTAATGTTTGTTTTGATTTTATGACAAAATTATAAATCTAACTCCCTTTATGAAAATTTTGGAAGGTGAGGGGCTAATAAAGGTGTTCTGTTAATTCCTCCTACCTACAGTAGCGTTTTTTAAAATTTTAGTTTTATTATTTTCAATTTTACGGTTTACTTACCACTTATTGTAGAAAAATCAATTTTCTACAAAACAGTGTTAAAATTTTGTTCGTGGACTCATAGTCGGGGAAAATAAGATAAAAAAAGTCCTTACTTCGAAAAAATTCTGACAAAGCTGAATTGTGGTGGAGAGTTTCATTTTATTTTCCTTAACATTTTCTGAAAAGTACTCTAAATTTGGGGTGGACCTAAACATTTTAGGGGTGTAAAATTCTTTCTAAATTACTCCAAAACTATAGGTTTTTCTAAAAAACATCAAGGTACACGTAGCTCATGAAATTGTACACAAAGAAGTTCATAACACTTTTTTTTGTACAATGGATAGATTTGGAGAAAAATGGTAGCAAACATTCAGGTGCAGTACTAAGTCAAAAAAATGTAATATTGAAGGATATTAATTTTATTTTTGGATGAGGAATTTTTGTTTCGGGTTATGTTTGGAAACATATTTTCTATTAAAAAACCAAGTCTTTACAGTGGTGCCAGAAGGGAAATGCCGGCATCTTGAAAAATTCAACTTCTTTTATTTCGTTTAATAACAAACGAGAAGTTTTTTTTTTGTCAAAACGATCTATAGGAAACTACTTGTAGACAGTTCAATTATTTACAAAATGACATATTATCGACATAGATATATAGATGATCATTTTGTCAAAAAATAAATTTTCCGGTAGTTATTAAACAAAATAACATAAATTAAATTTTTCAAGATAGCGGCATTCCCCTTCCGGTACCACTCTTAAAACTTGGTTCTTTAATAGAAAATATGTTTCTAAACATAACCCCAAACAAAAATTCCTCATCCAAAAATAAAATAAATATCCTTCAATATTAAATTTTTTTGACTTATAAAGTACTTCACCCTAATGTTTTTGACCGTTTTTCTCCAAATCTATCAGTTGTAAAAAAGCCTTGTAATCTTTTTTGTGTAGAATTTCATGAGCTTCAATGTGTCCCTACATATTTTTTTCAGAAGCACCTATAGTTTTCGAGAAATTTAGAAAAAAAAGTGCATTTTACCCCCCCTTAAATTGTTTGCTCCACCCCAAATTTAGGGTATACTGTTCAGGAAATGTTTAGGACAAAAATGAAGCTCTCAACAAAAATTCAGCTTTGTCGGAATTTGTTCGAAGTGAATATATTTTTTTCCTAGACTATAAGGCTTAGCGCGCACATGCAACACTTATCGAAATTAAATAGTTTGGTCGCTAGTTGATCGATTCCCGCGCACATAAAAAAAAAATAAATCGGGTGGCACAACGGCTCATGAAGAACCAAGGCCTAGTGACTAACAACTCGCAACCATTCCTGTGTGCGCCTTTCGTGAGGAATGTAAGGGACCTACAATTTTATGCCGATTCCGAATGGCTAGACGAGAAGCACTTATTCGTGACAAGTGATACTCTTGGAGGATTTGTCAATTCCTCGCAAGAGGCAGTAGCCCTGAAAAAAAACTTTTTAGTTTTTAGATGGACGAGGCTGGGAAGCGATACACACAAAAACTGTAGCCTAAAATTTCAGCTTTAATTGAGTACTTCGTTTTTAAACCGATAAATGTAACTCAAGTTATAAGCCTCATAAAGTGGCAAAATCGGCTTTTTTCAAGGTTTAATGAATAATGTAATGGAAAATCAAATTGATAAGGTCTTTTAAGACCATTTTATTATGAAATTTGTTATTCTTTCCCAATAATTTTTACACAGAATGTAGCCTGATATTTTATATTCATTTAAAGACCCTAAGGTTGAATATCTGATCATTATAAATTTATAATCGAAGTTATAATTTTCTGAATGAAGCCATCTCGGTTGAAAATTTCTTTTTTTTTAATTCGGATAACTCTGCTTCCTCCCTGAATCTCGTCTGTGGCGATGAACATCTACCACACAAGCAAAGCAACTCATTTTGGGTGATCGTTTGGTTTGTGTTAAAACACAAAGGGGCACATTCCAGGTTTAACTAAATTACAGTTTAAGACAATTTGGTCTCAATGAATACAGAACGATTTTAATTACAAATTATTGGTTTTATATTTTTATAAGATAACTAACTTGGTATACTACCCAAATAACTTCAAATATTTTGAAATGATAAACTTAAAAAAAAAGAATCAACTTTCGCAAATTCATCTAAATCTATGTTTAACTTACCCCAGCTCTAAAATAACTATGAATACGCCCCTGTTGCTGAAAGCTATTTAGTTGCTCCAATTGGTGACTGAATAGTTTTTGCATGTACTCTCATATTAGAGCACCCAACTAACATTTCAGCTTCGGTTCGGCTTAATAGAAGCTCTATTAGCTTTTATTAAGCTTTATTTAAGCTCTATTAGCTTCTATTAAGCCGAACCGAAGCTGAAATGTTAGTGAGGCATGGGATTCATTTTAGCAACCAAATTTTTAGTGACTGAAAGTTCCATGTGCGCGCTTAACTTAATGGTTCTGGTACAAATTAAGGAACACATAGTTTTGTTTATCAAAATCATAGTAGTCATTTTTGGTCAAAATTATAAGTACATACCTACTTTTAACAACAATGTCAAGTAAAATTTCTTTTAATAAATAAATTAAAGATATCACTAAAAAATTTCTAAAACACTAAGATTTTTCTTAACGGTTTTTCACCACTGCATGTCATACTAACCGTTAGTTACAGAAAATTTTAAGAAATCACTTGGTACAAGTTTCAAAAAAAATTTACCTAGACATTTTTAAAATATCGAGTTTCCAAAAGAAATAGCTATTTGATTTTTTTTTTTAATTTCAAAAGAATGTTTTTAAAAATTTGGGTTGGCAATACTATTTAAAGTTTTAAGAAGCATATCTATTTCGAGGAAATCAAATCCTAGAGGTAAAGCATAAAAAATAACTACCTCAAAAAAAAAAAAAAGTAGCGCTGCTCTATATGAATAATTTACCTGATTTTTTTTAAAATCGTATGAATTTTCCTTTTCATGGCTAAGAAGAGTTGAGGTCACTTGTACTTTTTAATTGAGATTGGACTTGCTATATCGATTTCTAAGAAAAGAAATGTCGAAATCAGTGAGTTTTTCAAACCAGATCGAACACTTTTCAAACAACCCACTTATTTTTAAAATACCTAAATTTTTCTGTGTACGCAATCAAGATGGCACAAAACTTAAAGCATCCAATTACCTCTGCAATCTATTTCGGTCATCATTATATAAATGTAACCATCGTGAACTAATTTTTGAATTGAAATAAATCAGTCCACAATACCACACCTCAACGTCATGTTTGTAATCCCGTATAGCTATTGATCACACAGGACATACCCATTCGTACATCAAATGATCGTTGGCAACACATTTATTTATTTCACACCGCAAAATGATGAATTCCGGTTGACATTTCACATTAATTTTGCTCTGAAAAACTCGCAGCCAACAGCTTGTTGCTGCTGATGCTGAGGCTGACGGTATAGATGGTGATGGTGACGTGCCAACATCCAAGAGAAAGAAAATAAAAACTCACAGACAAACACCTCTTCACCTTGCTACTCGTTGTAGATCCCAGCTCCCAGGCCATCAGTGTTGATGCATCATTCGCTGATGTGTAGCAGTTTTGTGCACCTAAACGTTCCGCGATGCAAAATTTAATGGATTCAAATTGAGAAAAAAATTTGCATACAAATTCATTCCACGAATCTGCACTCGAATCCGATGCACTGCACTGCATATGCACACTGCAACTGCAGAATCCAGAGCTTCAGATATTTTTGTGTGAAGTAGATGATTTCGTTGCGGTGTGTGTCGGTTGATGGAGTCGGCTAGCTGCTGAGGCAGGCAAGGCAGCACAAGCAATTCACTTACCATTATCTAGAAGCAATGGGATGGGTGTTTGTTGTGAGTTCGAGCTTACCTTAAAATTTGATCCCAGATCTGGCTCGCTCCCATCATTTCTGGGCTTTCCATTCTACGAACTTATATGATCGTGCTAATTGTGGAGGAGGTCTCTATCTGTACAGTGTACATATACCTATACGACGACGTATAATATAATGAAATTGGATTATCATAACAACGCGAGGCGTAAATTTAAGGAGTTCCCCCCAAATGTGAGCTCGCTTAACGACGGCGACATGATGCGTGTGTGCTGGTTTCGTTTAATGGTTATATGACTTTATTAGGTTGTGTGTATTATGGTGCCGATTCCGAAGCCGCTCCAACTTTAGTTCTTTTCACGTTACAAGGCTCTTTGTGGCAATTTAAATTGAAAGCGTAGGTGCGAGTAAAGTTACACTGGGCTTAAACCATCATCATTAATAGAAGAAGGAGGAATTGCCAGATATACGTTATTAATCTAAATTTTGAATCAGAGATCATTTTTTTTAATTGGTTCTTAGGCTAGGAACGCACTTGCGATTTCAGTCGGATGATTTTTCAGTCGTCAAAAAAGAATACATAATCTTTAGGTGTAAACGCACATAAAAATAACGATTACTGCATTTTTGAAATCGAAGCGACAAAAAATCGTAAATGCGCTCCTAGCCTTAGGATCTTATAGGGAAAACGCTTAAAATTTAGTGTAAAAATCCAATATACCCCTCAAAAACCATTCAAACAAATTTGATAAAATCTATTTAAAGCACATTTAATTCAAAAATTTAATTTTTTTCCAGATTGGCAATGCTGATTTATCATTTTACTTTTAGCAACCATAATATTCAAAGCCATGAAGCTAATGAAACGCATTAATCATTGTGTTGTTGAATGATTTTTGTTCTTTGTGCATACTGAACGATTCTTGCAAAATGTTCTCCTGACGTTGTCGTCGTCGTCGTCATCATCATCATCATCGTCATCGGCATCTTCGTTGTTTTCGTCGTTTTCTGTCGCTGCCAAAGAAGTCACATCGAATTGAATTGAAATATCATTTGAGTGTCTAAATGTAGATGGAGTTATGGATGCGAACCAACCTACCTCTCAGTGTCTATATATATGTATAACATCAGAGAGGCAACACGACATGATTAATTGATGTTGAAACAGTTTGTGCTGGCATAAAGTGCTAACGAATGAATTTTTCTGCTCCAACTTTATTCTACTTCCACTACTCAAACCTATATATAACCTTGGTTTTATTATGAATTATGAAGGGTTGATGGATGGAAGCGAGAGAGAGGGGAGAGCTATTGTATATAGTTTTGTTTAAAGATTAAGGTTAATTGCACAGAGTTAAATTTGATATATTTCTTCTCGTGCAACAAGGAAGATTGGAATATTCTAAGGTTAATTGACGAAATGATTCGGCTCTTGATGGATAGATATTGAGTTAACAACAACTGATGATCATTTAATAAAATGTACAGTGATTTATAAGAAGATAAAGATCCGGGCTTGGTTGATTGGCAAAGAAAGCAATCTGTACAGAAGAATAGATAAAGAAGGTTGAGAATTGTTCTTCAAAGTTGAAATAAAAGTTATTCGAAAACAGGTGATTATCAAATGATTCTATAGATTTTATGAAGATGGTTAGTTATGTCAATAGAAAATATTCTTTGTGAAGTTTTTACACTCATAGGATAGTCAATGAAATATCACTTATTTCGGTGCAGTGAAGTAAATTACTTTTATGAACCTAACCGAAATGTGTCTTTATTTTTAAAATAATAAATAATAGGTTTATTTCCACGGGATTTATTTAGTTTCTTATTAAAATTTCAAGCCCAATGTAGCAAAAAAATTTTTTATATAACAGAGACAAATTATTTTCACGATTGACTTACTTTTAATCTTGTAAGACAATTGTTATTTTTTATTTTAGAACCATTTTATTTTAGTATTCTAGAAAATTAAAAAAAAATCATTTTATACCAAATTTAACAACAATAATCAATCCAATTACGAAATATTGAGCTGTCAAAAAAAATTTAATATATAGTATACAGGGTGATTGGTATAAGGTGCACCAAAAAGCTGTAATGAGTAGGTTGGGTTAAGACAAGAAAAAAAATCGTATTTCAGGGGGGGTCTTTTTACCTCCATTTAGGCAGGAGACGCAATTTTCTAAAATATTGACTTAAAACAGAAAAAAAATATTTATAAACAACGGTAAGGCTTGCAATGCCCTGCTATACCTTTTTGGAAAGCCAGAAATCTTTTATGTAATTTGCGTTTGTGAATAGTTTTAAAAAATTAATTTTCAAACTCAAAATTTTGAAGAAAAAAAATATAAAAAAAACTTTCAAACTAATTTTTTTCAAAATTTTATGTAATTAAGCACAATTTTTGTTTTTAAAGCTTAATGCTCTTGTCAATTTTAGTCAAATACTGAAAACCGCATGGCTCTAGGACTTTGACTTCTCAAGATTTTTTTTTTCTCTTTATATTCCACGCGCGCAAAAGGGGTTATGGCTACCCTTAAAATGTTTTTAACATAGCACGAGCGATTAGGTTAGTAGGAGACGATTTAGAAGGAGATACCGATGCACATTGGTTTTGAACGTTTGCACATCGAAATGGGAGGGGAAAGTCGAGTCAGGTAAAACATTCCACATTCGTGTGGTGCGACTGAAGAAAGAACCTCTGTACATTACAGTATGTCCGAAGTTGGGCTCATGGGGGAACTGATGGGCATTGCTAGAAGCGCGAGTATTACGGTTGAATTTTTTAAGGGGAGGAATGCAACTGGCTATTTCACTAGAACATTAATTATAATAATAGCGATAAAATAGAGAAAGACACGAAACATTACGGCGGTGTTCGAGAGATGTAATTGTTTCTGTTATAGATCTTTCACCTATCATTTTTAAAGCTCTCTTTTGAATTCTGTCCAACAAACTGAAGTGAGTTTTTGGAGCTCCTGCCCAAACATGAGAATTGTACTCAAGTTTTGGACGAATAAAGGCTTTGTAGATCACAGCCAGATCAGAAGGGGAAAAAAACTTCTTGCATCTACGGAGAAAACCTAAACACTAAGCAGCGTTTTTGCCGACATCAAATATGTGGTCATTCCACAAGAGGTGGTCTGTGACACACATTCCGAGAACTGAGAGCTGTTCGGTTTCCTCGATGCAAGTGCCGCCCATGGAAAGCGGCATTGGGGGTGGGTTTCGCTTTAACGGCAGGAGACAACATTGAGTTTTAGAAGCATTAAATTCTACGCGGTTTTTGATTCCCCATTGGACAATGCTGTCGAGATCAGAATTTAGTGAGCTTTTCATACGCTGCCGTTAAAGTTCCACATCCGAAGGACATGGATGAGAATCTGTAAACGAATATGAGAAGCTGAGGTCTATTGTAAGCAAAACAGTTTAATGGATTAGAAGTTTCAGACAAAAGATCATTTATAAAAATAAGGAAGAGAGTCGGCACACCAGCATTTATTTTGTGGATTTCAGACTTGAAACCGTCCAATACAACTTGTATCGATCGGTCCGAATGGAAGTTTCTAATCCAACGAAGAAGAGATTCATCAATACCAAATGCGCGCATTTTCGATAAGAGACATGGTGCCAAACTCTATCAAATGCTTTTGAAATATCAAGTGCAATAATCTTACTTTCTCCAAAACGATGTAAAGATTTGTTCCACTGTTCGGTGAGATATACCATCAGATCACCAGTGGACCTATTGCTACGAAAGCCGTACTGCCGGTCATTAAGAAGCATTCGTTCCTCGAGATATTTCTTGAGCTGGAAATTAATCAGCGTTTCCATAACCTTGGAAAGAAGGGACGTAAGTGCAATTGATCGATAGTTAGAGGGTGAAGAAGATATGCCTTTTTTAGGGACAGGCTGGACAAATGCTGTTTTCCATCCACTCGGATAGAGTGGATATTAAGAAATTAAAAAATAACGAATCCAGCATCTTAGTAAAAACAAGTAAAAAAGAGGTCAACTATAGTTGCTGAAATGATAATTAAGCCGGATTCTTCTTTGTTTTATGAGAAAGTTGATTCATTTGTTATTTCATATCTTAAAAAGTAAAAGTCCTAGATCCATGCGGTTTTCAGTGTTTCACTAAAATTTAATAAGAGCATTGATTTTTGAAAACAAAAAAAGTACTTAATAACGTAAAATTTTGAAAAAAATTAGATTTGAGATTTTTGTCTTAACCTAAACTTTTCGTTACAGCTTTTTGGTGCACCTTATACTAATCAACCTGTATAGTGTATATACCTACAATATATCCATACAAAAAATTTTCGAAAAAAAAAACAAAAATTACTAAAAAGTAGCTTTTCTCTTTTAATTAAATTATTTTAATTTATAAAAATGCTTGGAGCCATTTTTGGTCAAAATGAGATTTTGTATCACGACTTGTGTCATTATAGTAGGTCCAACCGAAATAACAACTCAAGTGTTTTATAAAAAAAAAAAAAAATATTTTTTTAATAGAATTAACAAACCAAAACGAAGTGTATGAAACCTTTTTAGTTGTAGGCGGTAGTGTACCTCAGTACAATTTCTAAAAGCTCCAAACTCTAAGAAGTCTAAAGCAATAATGAATTGTCTATTTTTTCTGTAGTTTAAAAAAAGTTATACAACTTGCCAAAGCTATGCTTAGATAGTAAGTTATAACCTTTTGAACGCAATGAAACAGCTTCAAAATCAAACAAAAATAAAAAAATTCAAATGTTTCGATAAAATTAGAATTTTACTTCAAACATAACTCCAAAAACTCTGGATTACCCCTGTATTAAGTCACACGAATTTTGTTCAGGGAGCCTTTCAGAAGATTGAGGTCAAAATTAAAGTTTGGCAAAGTTGAAGATAAAATAATGAATTGCAAGCAAATGGTGATGCCAATGGAAAATATTTTACTCAGAAAAATCAGTAAAACTATAAACCAATGTTTTAAGGCAAAAATTGTAAACAACAAAAATCAATTTTGGTCAGGTTGAGCAATACTCTGGTTCAAAGTAAGTTTTGTATTAAAATTTCCAAAACTAGCCGTTACTCGAGAACCGCTACGATTCGGTACAGAAAAGTTACCAAATTCTGATAGGTCATCACCAGACCTTTCACCAGTTTCAGTTTGGACCTTTGTTAATGGGATACCCTGTATATCGAAAATAAAATGTTAATAAGGAAAAGTTAACAAAAAATGTTAATAAGAAAAAGTTAAAAAAAAACTATTTAAAAATATATTTATTTTTAATAAAATATTTACAATTTTTTTTAGTGGAGAGATATTTAAGTGCAAACAACATCGAATTAAAAAAAGGGACTCAAAGGGCGGATCGAATATTTTATCTTTGATAAATATTGGCGTACACTGATTTGCACATTATAAATGTTTATTTATTTATTTTTTGCTCGTTAGCATAAATATTTGTATATAAGTTCATGACTTAAAAAAAAAAAAATTCTTTGATTTTATTTGTTCGTAAAAAAAAATAATTTATACAAATTTTAATTGCAATATTTCTTGGATAACTCCGTACCGGGACGATTAATTACATGACGAGACCGCGACCAGACTGCCTTTTAAGCAACGGAGACGAGGCCGAGACGAGACTGTATATTTTGATCGAAATTTACAGAAAGTCTAATAAATTTAAAAAAAATCGAAATCGATAATTGAATATATTTCATCCCAATAATCAACAGTTTGTCCGGAAATTGTATTTTTCGGAGACGAGAGCGAGACGGGGCTTAAGTATATGAGACCGACACGAGACCGAGACGAGACTGAAAATTTTTGATTTTAACGAGACCGAGACGATCGCAGAGTCTCGTCTCGTGGCCAGCCCTAGAAAAGAATATTTCTTGTTCAGATATTCAATATTTTTATCTTTTTTTTAAATACATTTGGTTGCGTTTGTATCTTTTATTTGTTGGGTAAACGGAAAAAATAATTTTAAAAATGTTTTTATTTACAGGAATATCACGAACATTTCACAAAATAAAATAAATAATATTAAAAATAAAATTGTCTTAGCAAGGTTAAGATTCTGTTAAAACGAATGAACAGCATTCTGCAAGTAATGGTGTTTTTCCATTTTAATTTTTTTAACTCTATCCTTTATTATTGAAAAAGAATTCGAAATTCTTCAGTTTTCATGGAAAAAGCTTAATTTTGACAAGCAGACTTTTGAAAAAAAAAAAAAAAAAAAAATAGTTTTGACCCCAAACCATATATTACTTCTCTTTGTCTATTTTTTTGATGAGATATATGTAGCTAGTTTTCCTAACATTCGTTATTAATTGTTTTTCTTCAAAGGCAATTTCATAAAAAATAAGAGTTAGACTGCTTTCACACAAGGAAACTGAGTTGCCGCCAACTAGAAGTTTTTAAGCGAGAAAAGCGTAAGGGAAAGAAAAAATAATTTCCCCTCTCAGCCTACTCGCCTACAAACTAGCTAGTTTCTGGCAACTCAGTTTCCTTGTGTGAAAGCAGTCTTACTTATTAAACTTATAAAACAAATTTCTACGTAAGTATTTAAAAAAAATCGTTTTGCTTCAAAAAATATCTTTTTTTTTATTTTCCTTAAATATTCAACTAACATTTTGTTTTGTATAATAATATCATTTTTTTTTTATTTATGAAAGTCACAGACTTACTGGCTATAAGAATAAAGAGAATTTGCTAGATTTGTTTGACTAATATTGATACAAAATACATAAATGTAAAATAAAATATATATTTACAATTTAAATTAAAAAAAAATATATACAAATTTTTTACTGTATATAAATATTAAAATACTTGGCTCAATTAACTGTTTTTATTATTTTTAACTTAGTCCTAGCTTATAAAATTTATATACTTGTAACAATTTTTTTTTTGTTTTTGTAATTTTAAAATTTGTATAATAGAAATAAATAAATTACTTAAATTTTTCCAAATAAAAAAAAATTATTTTATGTTATACAAAGATTTTAACATTCACATCACATTTTCTTTTAAGTATTTTTTTGTTTGTTTGCTAAAATAGGTACCTACTTAAAATAATTTTTAAAGTTAAATAATGATACATTTTTAAAATACTTTTTTTTTTATATTTTTTGTTATAAAAATGAATTTTATATAAATAACAACAGTAAGAAAATAATATATAAAATATCAAAAGGCAATATTTTTTGGGATTTTTGTATTTTTTTTTTTTCTATATATTTAAGTTACTTACTAATAAGAAATATATAAAGATTATAATGCCATCGTGGAATTTAGTACAACGAAATGCAAACATTTATTTGTTAAATAGTGTCAAGTGTCATCATTGAAAAGGAATCGGTAAATTGGTAAAAAAAATCTCAATGCAAAATTCAGTTTGGGGTAAGCTAAGCAACAATTTCTCAATTGTCTTTTAAACATCAGGTAGTACTTATTCCTCAGAAGGAGCCATATTTTGTTCCTTATTATTTCTCTAAAAGTTAATTAAGGGCCAATTTTTCAATAGCCAGTTAAACCTTAGATAGTACTTATTCTTCGAATAAAACAAAAATTTGTTCCTGTTACTATATATAAATACCCTGATAGCTTAATTGATGATTAAGCAATTGGGTCTAAGTGTCGATTTTTGAATCTTCAATTAAACTATGAGGGGAATAAGAACTATAGCAAGAGGAAAACGTTTTATTTGAAGAATAAGTTCTATATGAGGCTTAACTGATTATTACATACTACTGGCTTAAAAAACAGTGAAAAATTGGCAAGTGGTAAATCATCACACGTATTTTATTGAACAATTTTTTTTTTTTTAAGTTTTTTAATCATGGAAATCGATAATCAGCCGATTTTCTCTGATTAACCAATGAGTTCTCAATTAGATCATGTGCAAGCCACATCACGAATTTAACCCACTTTGAACAAAGTGACCCCTAGGGTCAGTTTCTTCACAACTTATCATCTTCAATCCATGATTATTGGAACTGGGAAATTATTGAAAGTGTTTATTTTGATCAAAGTTTTTTCAAAAAAAACATACTGTAACTTGCTAATCATGGATATCGCTAATTAGCCAATTTCGGTTAATTAGAGCACGTGAAAGTCACATAATAAATTTAACCCACTGTGAACAAACTAGCCTTTAGTCTATTGACACAGAAGGGTATCAAAACAAGTGCAAAATTACTGACAAAATATCAAACTGTTCCACACTAAACTGCCCTTACATTA
The DNA here is from genome assembly GCA_949320155.1 of Melangyna quadrimaculata. NCBI lineage: Eukaryota > Metazoa > Arthropoda > Insecta > Diptera > Syrphidae > Melangyna > Melangyna quadrimaculata. The sequence continues at coordinate 40,121,597 of OX439483.1, forward strand.
GCTGCAACCATAAGCAATTCGCAATTCACAGTTCGCAGCTCATGTGAAAGGCACTTAACTCATGAGTATTAGATGCATGCGAATTTCGTATTGTTAGTTAAAATTAAAAGACTGTGGAACGCATTCATTTTTGTATGTATTTTAGAAATGTGGAATGGAAGCAAAAACAAGCCAAAATATTTTTAACGGAAATGCAATATAAGGATTTTAAAAAAAGTGGAAAAGTTTTGTGTTTTTGATCGGAACTAAGTTTGCGTGAAAATAAAATACTCATACAAAAAACTTTGGGGTAAAATGTTTAACTTAAGATTCCACAGCTTCTATCTGGAACCAAGGATTATTGATTGCCAAGGTTAAAATTTGTCTATACTGCAGCCACTTTTTCTTTTATTATCCCGTGATAAAAAATTTTAAATATGGACGTTTGAAGATTGTGGAATGTATTCATTTTCATTTCACGAGAGTTAAGAACCTTAACTAGGCTTAATGGTGGCAATTTTGCACAATTCGAGTGAACATGAAATTATCGTATTTAATTTATTAGTTCACATTTCAAAGGTTCTATATACATATGTATCTTTGAGAGTAGAACTTACTCAACCCTTGTAAAATGGAAAATGAACGCATTCAACAATCTTCTAATGATGGTCATGGTCATATTTAAAAAGGAAAAAGTTGATGCTGTGAAGTAAAACTTTACCTTCGTCAATTTATTAACTTCGGTTTCAGATAGAAGTTGTGGATAGCAAAGTTAAAAATTTAACGCCGATGATCTTAATAATTAATTTTCACTCGAACCGCGTTCTAGGGTTTAAACTTAAATTAATAAAGAAAATATTTTCACCATACATCACCATTTTTTCCATTGTTATTTCATAACCAAAAGATTTAAATTTTGTTTGTGGAATGCGTTCGTTTTTAATTTATTAAGAGGTGATAACTAGATTAAAAAAAAAACTCGCTCTCTGTGCAAGACTATTCTAGCTCGAGTTTAACTTTAAACACGAACTGAAAAACTGAGGCTTGGAAATTCTCTTCAGTAAGGATCATTTTTGACAGTTTTACGTTTTCCAATATAATTGACAGTTTTAGAAGTATTTTTGAATTCGGTATTAGGATTCCATTTGCCTTAATAACTGGGACAGAGGAAATGGTTCTTGGTTCAATTTATAATTATTTTGTTGAGTTAACATTTTTGAATATTTTTTGCTAAGAAGAAGACACTGCAAAGAAAACAGAAATAAATTTGACTTACAGTCAGACTTGGTAAAGGGAAATTTCTATAAACAAAGAATTTAAATATTAATAAGTGAACAAATTGGAAATGATGCCCCAAAAAAACGTAACTTATGCAAGATTTATATGACTCAACTAGGTGTCAACTATATTTCTCAAATCATCAAAACCAACTCAAACCCTTGTCGTTAAATCCAAAGGCGTTGTTGTTATATGCATTTTAATTCGTTTTATACTACGATGGTCAAACTCACATGATCCTTCATCATCACTATTATTATTACTGGCCTTATTATTACTAAATGGTGTACTCTTTTTTATGGTTGTTGTTATTGTAGTTCTCGTCTCATCATCGTCATCATCGCCCTCCCCCAGTCCACTCCTTCCATCACTATCAGCACCGGAAAGTCGTCGATTGTCATCAATCGAACCATCAATACTGCTTTTACTACTCATCGAACTACTTCCCGTTTTCATACTCAAATCAATGGGATTATCCTGATGATCGATAGCCGTGATGGCTGTGGCTCCTGGAATGGGTGATCTTGGAGGTGTCATGGAAACCACTAGATTCTCACTGCAGTCGCTTGCAGCATCATTGATGTCCTCATCTTCATCACAATGCTCCTCGATTTCGGCATCGATGTCGTCATCGGTGGAGCTTTTGTTGCCAGACACCACACCGCTGTCAGAATTCGGTGTGATTGTTACATGCGTCACAGTCGTGGTTGAGTTAGTGGTGGATGTGTTGCTGGTTAAGGAGGAAGATTGCTGGCGTTGCGACTTCAACATGGCATCCAAGTAGAACCTCTTTGTCAGCTCTTCAGCGGCTGCCTTGCTGCCGTTGTTGGCCATGTGATTGTTATTGTTGTTGTTATTGAGGAAGAGTGCATTGCTGACAGGACTGCCCCTATCACTGATTGCATCCTTTTCCACACTTTTCGTCGGAGTATATCGGTTGTTCGTGCTACTGCTGCCACTCGTCGACAGTGGCGAAGTGGTGCTGCTAAAGAGGTGATGCTGCTGCTCGAGCGAAGGCTTCAACAATCCTTGATGGTGCTGATAGAGAGCTGGATGATATCCAGGAAACAGAAGATGGGAGGGCGGGAGAAAGGCTGGTGGTGGCATAACTGGCATCGAGCCCAGGCCTGGGAACGGCAGTGGCAGGAACAAGTCTTTACTCAAATGCGGTGGCATGTCCATCGGAGATTTTCCCAGCCGCAGCAAGGTATTGCTCCGCACATTAACATCCACCGAACTGTCTGAATTATGACTATCGGGTGAACTGACCGAAGGTGACTGAGCCGCAGCAAGATGCTTACCATAATCCTCTGTAATGCCCAGCATCATGAGTTCCTCTTTTGTACGCGGTGGATAGAGACCAGGTGGATACGCACCCGGATGACCTAGCATGCTGAGTGGTGTGGCTGCAGATGGTTGATGGGTGCCCGATGCAGAGCCCTTTTGATTGCTGTTGTGACTGTTGTGGTGGGCGGCAGCAGCGGCGGCCGCCTGCTGTTGCTGCTCCTGTAGCAGGCAATGGATTTTGAACCAATTGGAGCGGCGGCCATAGCGTGAGCCGCTCTTTGACATCCCAACCATGAGACATTTCCGCAGGCGACACGCCTTGCACGCTGTCCGATTCTTCTTGTTAATGATGCATTCACCGTTGTTTTTACACTCGGAAATCGATGACAAATTGTTGTAGGAGCGGCCGAAAAATGACTGGAAAATAGAAAGAGAAAACAACAAATAATTAGGTGGTGGTATATAAAGATTGAGTGAAGTAAGACGGATTGGTGTGATAGACGTCAGCAATTAAATGTTATAAAAGCTAGTCTTGACTCTTGAGTGTATATTGAAAGTAAAAACTCGATTAAACTTGATGTGTAAAGTGTATATCTCTACACATAATGAAATTATCATAGGAATGAAATTTAAATGGTTAAAGAGTTGAGGAAGGATTTTGAATGTGTGTATGTATTTGTGTGATTTTGATTGATTGAAACATGGTTTGGCATTTATTTCGTTCACCGATAATTACGAACACGTTTTTTTGTTTTTTTTTTTTCCATTTATTTTCAATGCTAGCATTATTTATCTTGTTGTTATTTTTTTCTTTCTTCTCATTTTTTATTTGATTGACGATGACATTTTAAGTTGTGATTTGCATTGTTTTTAAATTAGTTCTACGAGGCGGTTATATTTATATTGTACGTAAATTGCGATACACATAGTTATAGACGTTATAATTTTGAATAATAACATTGAAGTATTAAGAGTATTCGACAGCAAATAAATTATTAAAAAAAAAATAAAGAAGAAGAAATAAAAAAAAAAAATTATATGAGAAATGATGTTAATTAGATAGTTATTTTTGGAGAGAAGAGATTTAATGACTCGTTTTTGTTCGATTGATTTTTGCTTTTCTATAGCAAAGCAATGGGAAATTCTAAGATTCTTTTTAATTATTAACAAGTTTTTGTTTGTCGGTTAAAATTTGACATGACATCATATAATTTATGAACTGGGTTTTTAACACATTTTAGATTTAATGTACTTTTTTTTGTTTCAAAGGAAGACAGGTTGGTATATACATAAGTGCAAATCGAATGTTTATTTCTCATCATAATAAAAGCAAGTTGAATTGCTCTTTAATCATTTTGGACAACCATTTATTTCAAGTGAAAACTTGTATTTTAAATTTAATACTTTGAGGGGGGACGTAAATTATTACATAATTCTGCCACCACTTACAAATTTAAGTTCGTAATTTTTACTTGCGATATACGTAGTAGGGCAAGTTTTGGATTGGTAAAAAAATAGAACTCGAGATAATAACATAACGATGATAGAGAACGCGAAAAAAGTGGGTCCGGCAATTCTGTCTATCTGTCAGTCTGTCTGTCTGTACCTCGACCTACAGCCTAAGCCACTGCAGCGATTTATTTTATTATTTTCTTCAAACTTCATACTTAAAGTTCTTAAGTGTTTCCCTAGAAGGGAAATTGCAATTTTTAAGCTCAAAAACTAACGGTACCTGCCATGCAACCAATATACTAAAATTGATTTTTTTTCAAAAACGGCTCTAATGATTTTGAAAAAAAAAACTATAGTTAAAATTTTGGTAGAAAACAAAATTATTTATAACGGTTAAACGGTAGGTACCTGTCATACAACCGATTTTTTGGTTTTCAAATTTCTCGTTAACGGCTGCACCGATTTATTTTTATTATTATTTTTCTTATAAGAGGTCCTTTACAATTCAAACAATTTTGCATATAAAATTTTTGGAAAAAATAGTAATTGGATTTTTAAAAAAATATTGAGTTTTTGTTTTTAAAACTAAATACCTTGAAAACGGTTTTTTTTTGATTTTTTACTAAATTGTAGTTTTTCTTAAAATTAATTTTTAAGAAAACCGCTCTAACGATTTTTGAATTTTGTTCATTTTTTCAAACAAATCAGATGGCTTTTTTTTTTGAGCTCTATTTATTTTAGCTATTAAAATTAATATAGCAATTAATAGTAATTTATATGAATAATTAATATTTTAACTTGTTTTTTACAACTTTTTTTAATGATATCATAATCTTATGGAACAAATTCATATACTTTTTTTTTTTTTTTAATATTTTGAAGACTCAATCTGCTACAACTATCCATCATATGACGTTTAGTTTTTGATTAAGAATACATCAAATTGTAGTTAACAACTTAAATCTTTTTAGACATTAACAGTGTATTTTTTTTTTCTATTGTATTCTTGTATCGTTAATGGGTAAATATTAAAATGTCATCTTATTTTTCATAAAAAAGAATTATTCTTACAAATTTTAAATGCAATATTGTCAACAAAGCAATATCAAAATGAAAATTATCACAAAATCATCCAACCCAATGACGAGATATGGCTAAATATCAAAAAAAAAAAAAAAAAAAAAATGGACAAGTTGCTAAAAAAAACACAAAAAACTTTATTTTCGTTATTTGATTATTTTTTGTAAGACGACAGTATTATTAAAACTGTTCTGGAGACTACCTGTACGAAGTTTAATGAAAATCGTTATAGTCGTTTTTCAGAAAACTTGATAAAACTAAAATCGTTGTATGGCACTTGCCCGTTCTAAATGAGTTCAAACCTAAAAAAAATAATATATCCTCTAGTGAATCACATAAAAATGCTTTCTACCTAATTGGAAGCAAAGTATTTTCACTGAGAGCCTCAATGAATAGACTTTATTTCCAATCAATGTACATCAGAACGCACAGACAAACAGACCAACGATCGAGTTTATGTCGAAAATCACATTTTCACCCCAAAGAGTAAGTAAAACACATAAAAAGAAGGTGCAGTGTTGGATCAGAAAAAGAAGAACAACGCAAATAATATCACAAAAAAGTAATGGAAAAAAGTAATATTAATTTTTACCGAATTTTCCATTTTTCTGGGAAACTTATTTAATTTTTCATTCCCTAAAAACCTTTTAGAAGCTCTTACGACCGTTGTAGATAAAACTTAGTCAAATCAGTAAAGTCGTTCTCAAGTGATGCGTTTAACAGAAATAACATTTCGTTAGTAGATTTATAGATTAATTGACAGGAGCGTAGCAACTTCGGTATAAGCCGTATCAATGGTACGGAGGGCCCCAAGTATTGCTTTCAAAAATTAAGTTAAAAAAAAAAAAAAATAAATTTCGAAGAATTTTTATGACAAGTTACTAAACATTTAACATAGCTACAAATAGATATAATTTTAAATAAATAAATAAAAAATGTATTAATAACATTTTTGAACGTGCATCTCTTGAGAAAAAAAGAAAGATAATGTAAAATGCCATACAAATTTACATTAGTGTACGAGGCCTATTTCAAGTGGTAATTGGTATGTTATTATGTTTTCACTGCAGCTAAGAAACAGTTTAACAAAAATTATTTCTACGAAACACAACATGCAACCAATATGATGTAAAGTATGAACCCACTGGTTATTTAATTTTTATTTCAATATTTATAATTGATTTATGATTCGACAGTACCTACGAACATTATGGAACTTATCTGATGATCTTCAGTGTTAAAGGATAAAAGAATTCAATAGTCCAAATTTGACCTCAGGTTGGTATGTTTGCTATGAATGTTTTGAAACCAATATAACCCTTAGAGTTAGGGGCAGTTTTGCTGAACAGTTTAAACAAATGACCCAATATTTTGAATACCTTAAATCGAAGTGATACTATATCACGGATCACGGGTTTTAAATTATTTTTTTTTACTGATTTTTCAAAGTCAAAGGACGTATGAACAAAAAATCCTTTCTTATTATAATTTCTAGTCCCTTGTTAAAGCAATTTAAAAAAAAAAATACATATATATTTTTACTCACACGTGGAAAAAGTTCCTTGTAAATATTCATGTAAGAACATTTAGGGCTAGCAACACCACTGTGAATTGACCACAGGGAAACAAAGTTAGCGTTCATAAGACATTAAACTATTAAAAATAAATAAAATAAATAAGTGCGTATACGCCCCCAAATACTTGTGTTTTTCTCTCCATTTTATAGAATACAAAACACAAAATGGTTACGGTAACAATTAGTTTTTTTTTTTTCGTTTCTTTAGGGCAAATCCATACATAACACTAGACATAAATAATAATAAAATGAAATAAAAAGAACCATACAATTTGGTCAAGATGTGTCTCGAGTCCGAAAGGTCCGAAAGGTTTGTTTTCATAATTATTTATTCTGGGCTTTTTTTATTTCGGGCCAATGTTCTTAATTCATTTTTAGGATTCTTGTGCTACTCAAGAAATTGGATCTCTCTACTGAGGGTTGTTAAGACGTTTATGTTAACAGTTTTATTGGACAAAATGTTGGACATACACAATATTAAAAGGTAACTTAGTACAGATGTGCTAAGACAAAAAATCGTGTATTACATAGCCGTTTAGTCAAATAACACTGTAAAGGGTCGAATTTCGGCACACACAAATCGAAGCAATTTGTCAAACGGCGCGCAGATTTTTTTAAGGTTCTTATACGATCTAACTAAGCAGACGATTTTTCAGAGATATAACTTCGAACTGCAATATTGCGTGATTCTCAATTTTTTTTGGAATCTTTCCTTCTTTAATTTTTCGCAATAAGACAATATGCCAGAAAGTCAAAATAAAAAGAAACGAAACGACATAGCCATCTCTTAAAAATGAAAATTCAGCTGTTCCTTATTTCGATCCTCAAAAAAATATATATCTCGCCTGGAGATCCGCTTGAGTATTCAAATATATCGGTGCTCAAAATTGTCTTGCTCAGAATTGTGGGATCTCCAGAGTTCTCATTGTTAAAATACACGAGCAAGCGAAACCAAAATGTTGTTAGCTTATTTATTTTGACATTGAGACTATATGAAAAACTGACAATGACCCAATTGTAAGCTTTTGACACCTGTTTGGTTATTTAAGAATGCAAGCCCCAACAAATGCAGATAGAGATCTATAACCATCACTTTATTCTCAAAGTTACATTACTTAGAGTTTATGATAAAATTATACTACATACATTGAATTCTGACATAAGTTGATAGGAATTATACAAATCTGACGATGACTGGCTTAAACCCCAAGTTATAGATACTATCTCTTTTGAAAAAAACTCATTATTAAATTCATGCTAATGGATATACAATCCTTAACCATTATTTAACTAAACCATGTAAATTGATTTAATATCATATAATTTGTCCAATAGGTATATCTTAGACTCTAATCAACAAAAAAACTAATCCCCATTACATTCATTCATGCCACAAATCTATATAATCATTATTTACCTACCACAAGAAGTATCTCAAAACTCCCATTCAACAAACAAAACAAACATTTAGTATAAAATTTAACTTACAACCTACTTAAGAAAAATATGCGCAATAAATTCCAAATAGAATCCCGATGATAGCAATCTTCACAAATCGCAATGCCAAGCTGATGCGAAATAGCAAATAATAATAATGAAAAACAAATTCAACCTAGCTGTATGAGACGAGTAGGTATAGCACAAAAAGGCGCAAAAGGTGAAAAAGTATTTTTTTGGGGGCGTAAAAAAGTCTTCGGCGGAGTAACAGCTCTGATGCATTTCCGACCCAGTAATCTTGATGCCCAATTAACCTTAGAATTTTGTATTGTTTAACTGTTGAGAAGTAGTGTGATACTGCGGTGCGGCGGTGGTGTGGTGTACCTTGGATGCTTTTCTTTAAGATTTTTGTTGTTGTTGTTGGCTTTACAAGGAATTCATTCAGCATGAACAATTTATTTGGCTTATCAAAAACAAAGTAAAGATCAACTAAGAACATCTGCGTTTGGGCTTCATTCAAAGAATAATAAAGAAAAAACACAAAAGTGCAGCAAGTCAAGTTCTTTGATGTTTCCCAATTGATTGATGTATCTTGAGTGTTTTTTTTTTAATGTGATGCAAGAGTAATCAAGATTCAATTAATAAAAAAGTTTCGCATTCTCTTGATGGTGTGAGCGAAATAAAAAAAAATCGACTGGAAATAAAATGCCACGATACATTGGTTCAAGTTTATAATTGATCTATAGGGGTGCTGATGAGATTAACTGGTAAACACAGCTGTTTGTTCATCAAAGTGCAGTCGATATTTTTATTTATTTATTTTGCCAAACTAAGAGCAAATTAATAAACCATCACATTAAGGTGCAACAGGTGATTCTCAAGCGAATGACAGTTAATATTGATCTCGCTTTTGTTCGTGCAGCGCATTAACACCCACGGAACTAACCCCCGAGGGTGTTAGTTCCAAAAAGAAGGATGTGATATTTAAATCCTAAGTGGGCTTTAGGTCTATGTTGATTTTTTTTTTTATAATACGACGGGACGTTTTGAACGTGGTTACGATACTGATAAATCCCTTAATGAGTTTTGTGAAAGCTATCCATAGCTGAAAACTAAAACATTCTATGAGGTCTGGTTGCGAAGATATTTGAATTCAAACTAATTCTTTTATTTTCGAACCAAAACTAAAAGTCTTTATATGGCTATAACTTTCCAAAAAATGCTCGTATAAGGTTGCGGATGACGTTGTTGAATATAAAACGGACGGACAGGCCTTTGTATTGTCTTTCAAAATTTTACTGATTTGAGCAATTTTTTTTTCAATCGATTTTTGAAAAAAAGCATGGACTAGGGGGTAGTATGCCTAAAAAAAACATTTTTTTTTTTCACGAAAGTCTCTGGAACCCATGGAAATGCACATAAATAGTAAGGTATTGTCAAATGCGATCAGCACATCCAAAGCAATCCCTTTTATGAGGTCTAGTTTTTGAAATATTTTCATGCAAAGTTATTTTTTTTGAGTTTCGAAACCTGTGTTTTTTTTTGGATGCCTACAAATAAGGTGCTCAGTTTTTTGAGAGCTAGCCATAGCTGAAAACTAGAACATTCTACGAGGTCTAGTTGCGAAGATATTTGAATTCAAAGTAATTCTTTTATTTTCGACCCAAAACTAAAAGTCTTCATATAACTATCCAAAAAAGGCTCGTGACGTTGTTGAATATAGAACGGTCAAGCCTTTGCATTGTCTTTCCAAACTTTACTGATTTGAGCTATTTGTCTTTAAATCGATTTTTGATTGAAAAAAAGCATGGACCCCCCTTATGACCAAAAAACTAGTTTTTCACGAAAGTCTTTGGAACCTATTGAAATTTACATAAATAGAAAGGTTTTACCATATGCTATCAGCACACCCGAAGCAAACCCTTCTCTATGGTCTAGTTTTTGGTGTATTTGCATTCAAAGTATTTTTTTTTTTTTGAGTTTTGAAACTTTGGATATCTTTGGATGCCTACAGCTCCGCAAATAAGCCTCGGATAACATTGCGGTTCTTAAAGCCCAGAATCAGTTTTCTAAAAACTATCCAAGGCTGAAAACTAGAACATTCTGTGAGGTCTGCTTGCGAATATATTTCAATTCAATTTAAATCCATTATTAAGGCCCACCACAAAAACGGAACCAGGACCCACGAGTTTTTTTCTTTTCATAACTCATACTTGTACATAATGATTCATAAATACTTTTACCGTAATCAGTATTTAGTACATACACTTTGAAAGCAGATCAACTGATAACATAGGCGCCTGCCAGATGGCAGGAAATAAAACCCGCCAGAAAAAGGAATTAAACCCCACGAGTGCTAGTTCCCAATTTAAAAATGAATAAACACCTGCGGGGATTAATTCCTTTTTTAAACGCCAGCTGGGGTTTGTTCCGTGGGCGTTAATGGACTGCACCGTTTTATTGTTTCGGCGGTAGAAGTGCTCCTTTTCACTCCTTTTTTGCTCAACTAAGGTTTTCTATTGACTTTTATGAGAAGGTTTCTATCCACCATCTTAATCTTAAGTGAATTACCTTGTACCTTTAATATGAAAAATGTACGCTATTTATAAAAAAAAAAGAAAAATTATATTAATTCTAATCTTTATGAAAATATTTTAGCATCCGGGTGGTCTAACCTCTAAATGGGCAATGTTATGTTTTGATCAAATAAACTTTTTTTTTAAGTGTATAAATACTTTAAAAATTTGTGTTAAACATTATGAATTATTGAATTGAATAGGATGTTTTTAAACAAAACAACATCGAAAAATAGTTTCATTTTTATCATTTTAAAATATAAACATAAACAAGCAGCTTAATATAGGTATATTAGCTATGTTAAGGACAATATTTAAATTAAATATTCATAGTAATTATATGCTACTGGATCTTTTTTTTTTGTATAAATCTATACAAAACTACAAGAGTATTAATATTTTTTATTCAAACATTATACTAATTCAGTTTGTTTGAAATTTAAATGAAATCTTAAGACTTTAATCCCATAACGATAAGCATAGAGATTAGAATTTGATTGGAAATACCAAAACAATAAAATAACTTAAATTGTTATCGTTTCGTGCATTAATTAAGGTAGTTAAGTTAATAATTTATTTTTAATTTTATTTAAAAGTATGTATATGGGAAAAACTCATATCCTGGTTAAACAGGGTAAGTATGTTTTGATATTTTAAACATTCAATAACATAACAAAATACTAGTACACTGGTTTTTTATAATTAACGCGCACTCAAGCGATTATGACTACCCTTTAAATGTTGGTTTAACACAGTGCGAGCATTAAGGAAACAGTGGGATGATTGAGTAGGAGAAACCGATGTACCTACGTTCGTCTTAAATGTCTGGACATTGAAATGGGGAGGAAATTAAGGAGGAATTTAAGGAATTCCACATTCGTGTCGTACGGCTAAACAAAGAATCTCTGTACTTAACTGTACGCCCGAAGTTTGCCTAAAGGATATACTAAGTACCTACTTACAATAAAATACTTACAATAATATAGGTGTACTCCAAGGGGTAGTATTTGTATTGTATTTGTATTTGTATAAACTTTATTCATGTATTTAAGTAAGTATATTAAAAATAGAATTACAAATGGATCATTTAAAACAATTGGTAAGAACACAAGAATTAATGACATTTTATGTTTTTATGAGAAATGAGTTAAATGTCACATCAGTAGAAATTAAATAACATCAGTGAAAATTATTTACATAGGTGTTAAGTGGGGGATAAATTAATATATTACAAACTATTGATATAAAGCAAATTATTTAACATTAAAAAAAGATTAAATTAAAAAATGTAATTATATAAAATTATTAAAAAGGAAAATTAAAAACCAGAAAAAATTTAATACGAAATATCATTAATGCTGTATTCTCAATTAAGTAATAATATTAATTGTAAAGTAGATTTATATTTAAACAATTAATGGCAACACAACCTTAATTTCCTCATGATTAAATTGAAAAAAGCCACATTTTTACTTTACTCAAGAAAAAAGACAATGATCTAACGGAACGTATATCGGCAGGAAGATTATTGAACAACTTACATGACACTGCAGAAAAAGAGTTGCTAAAATGAGTAGAACGGAAGGAAGGGATACAAACAAAAGAACAAGAAGCACTACGCAGATTATGAAAATCAGAGATTGGAATTTGCAAATAGCCACTTCTCAAAAAGAAAATTTTCAAGACTTTAAAATAGAATAAATGATTTAGCGGAAATGGGCAAAACGGATGCAGCTACAAACTTTTCTAACAAAATATTTTTGCAAGAGAGAAAGAGGCTGATTTTTTGATTGGTACGCACAACCACAACAACTTAACCATGAATGAACCATTCCAAAGTACACCATTCGCAAAGTTTTCCTATTTAGAAATTGTTCAAGGCGATACATGGCACGAAGGGACGACTGAAGATACTGTTTTAATGTTGAAATGTGATAAGACCAACTCATGTTTTCATCAAAAATTATACCTAGGTATCTAAATTGATTTACAACATCAATTCTTAAACAAGCAGAATTGCAAATACGATATGAATTAAACCAAACTTTCGAGCTAGTAGGATTGCATATACTGGTAAGCTCACAATGCCGTTCGCATTCAGGAACATGAAAAATTATATTTAAATCAGGATAATCCCTTTCACTCAGACTACAGTAAATAAGCTTCGTTTTATTACTGACAATAAGTTTATGAACAGCAAACCATTTTCGTTTCATCGTTGTTGATGTCATTGACAAGGTTTAAAGGGTTATCCGAAATAAGAAAATACGCAAATAGTAGTAAGTACGTTGGACTATCACGCTGTGGGTTGGGTTTATTTGAATCCAGCTTATTTCTCCAAAATTTCTTTTCCTTCAGAAGATGGATTGGAAGATAAAAATACTCCAAAAGAATAGGCCTATCTCTCGTTTTTATTTTCTAAATAAACATAAAAAGCGTTGATGGAGATTCAACGATTTGTATTTAATTTAACCTCCTAATTCGAAAGTTTAGGTCACACAAATTTGTGTGGTAATTTTGCACTTTTTACTTTTAATTTTTTTCTCACGAAAAAGCTAGTTATTCTATATTTTTGTTGATTTTTTTTGAGTATAAATATTAATTTAAAACCCAAATTAAACAAATAGTTTTTAAATATAAATTAAAAGTCTATTTCTATTTTTAAAGTTTCATAATTTTAATCCACTTAACTGTTTTTCGTTTGGTTCTTTAAACTACACAGATTATAACATATTCTTTATTTTTATTCATTTTTGTAAAGTGATAATATTTTTAAATACCTGTACTCAAATAGGTATGTGTAAATAATTTTTTTTTATTTTGTTCGATTTTTAAGACTTTTACATATTTTTAAATTTAGCATTTAATTTTTTTTTCTTACGAAGTACGCCAATTATTCCAATTGTTTTTGTCTATTTTTCCCGACTGGAAAAATGCCAAGTTATGTCTAGTTTGGACAAGGTCCCAGTAAGTTTTCAGTAGGGAAAATCTAGACGAGGAAAACTTTTCAGATACTTGGCAAGCCCTTGATGGATTTCAGTACCAAAAATTTAGACGAGGGAAACTTTTCAAACACCCCCTCAATCAAAAACTAGCTGGACATGCTTCGGTACCCCATCAGGAATGTCATTTGTACACCAAATAAAAAAAAAAACTATAAGCACCATGCAATTTCTGTATCATATGACACTTTTTTCTCTCTTTCATTTGTCTTCTTTTTCATATCACACTTTTATCTATGGGTGTGAGACATCGTATATTATATGTATTTGATATGCAATATGGTATGAAGCATTAGAGTATGAAACTTATTGACTTTCGACATTGAATTTTTGTATAGCGAGTTAGCCCAGTAGGTAGCGCATTTGGTTGACAAGCAGAGGCTCGCCATGATAAGCCACATTTTATTTTTTGTTTAGCCTGGCAAGGCAAAAGGTCTCATAATCGCCAAGGCCGTTGTTCTAGCCTTTGCTAACACTTACTAGCCCCTTGCTAGAATCTATTTTATATGTTATATGTAATTTTGTGTAAAATTGTATTTTATTAAATTCTAAAAGTTGGCATACCAAATTATATTTTTAAAAATGTTCCAGAATTTTTATATATCTATGAAAAATGAATTTTTAAGAAAACCGCTCTAACGATTTTTGATTTTTGTTTATAAATTCATATTTATCAAACAAATCAGATGGAATTCTTATTTTTTAGATCTATCTGTTTAAACTATTAAAATAAAAAATGTATAGTAATTTATTTTATTTATTTTTTTGATAACAAAACAATTTTATGTAAGAAATTCAAAAATGGATTTCCTAATAAAATAAATTGTAACTTTTGTTTAATAGAAAATTTAAAATTATAAAAAAAAAATTATTTTCTAAATTGTTCAGGTACAGGTACTATGTTCAAGATTCAAAAGGGTTCATAGTCGTAGAAACATTTAGGAGGGAAAAGAGTTTGTTTGTGGGTTAGATAGATGGTTCTACGTACCATACAACTCAAAAATATACCAAACTAAAAATTCATTTAAAAATCCCACATTTCTTCAACAAAAAGCTCCTAAATATTTGTATAGACACTTTTGATTCTTGGTTCTAATGAAACATTTAAGATTTGTATAGCAAGCGAGGGTTTGGCATTATTTTGCAAGTGTTTTGGTAAAGTCGCACACTTTTTCCTCACTATTAAAAAAGTACCCTTTTATGGTCGATATTTGAATCGCCTCTTCTCATTCCTACTCACATAGCCGTTAATTTTTTTTTAAATCAAAAGTGGCTTGATAAAAATAAAATTTTATTTTTTTTTTAATTTTGTTTCTTTAGAAGTATATTTCAAATTGGAGTTAAAATGGGTCAGTCGTTAACGAGATATTTGGATGTAACCCAAAAATAATGATATTTCTTCAAGAAATATCAAAAAGTTAAGGTGTTTTGTTTGCATACACTTAATACAGTTTTCCTGGTACATGTGTGCGTACATAGCTTTCTTTCAATAAATTTAAATTTAAACTTTTATCAAAATCGTCAGAGCTGTTCTCAAAAATTTTGAAAAAATAATGTACCTTGTGTTGTATCGCAGATGTAGCATGAAACTAGTTGTTCTAGCTGTTCTAACAAAAATACAAAATTTAATTTCTCTCAATAGGGAATCAGATGCTGCATATCAAATTTTTGAATTGGGAAGATTTAGTTTGGTAAGTGTAATGCATGTTTGAAGGTAAACAAAAATGCTGGTTGATGTCTCTATCATGAGACACGAAAAACCTATTAAAATCTGACTCAAAAATGTGAATCTATCAGGAAGTAGAAATAATAGCACCTGGCATAACCTTGGCTGCAATTGCCAAAAATCGACTCTTATTTTCAATGCTAAGGTCAGCTGGATATCGTGATTATTAAAATCTTTTTCAACTCGTCTAACTGCAATTTAATGATCCTAAAAAACTAAAGCATTAAAATTAACTAGAGCCCACCTCACTTCCATCCCAAAAAACAATAATAATAATTTAACTTCCTATCATCTTCGCATCAGCACACTATTTAAACCTATTCATGACCAACAGTTTCAAGATGAAAAACTGAGCGCAGAGCAGAGCAACCAAAAAAGTAATTAACATAATAATTCGAGTATGAAAAATATAAATTCATTCATCTAAGCCGTGAATCCATGGATCACCAAATGCTCCGTCGATCGCAATAATGCTGGGCGATTGAAGGCGAAGGCGGCTGTGATGGCTGGAGAAATCTTCTTTAAGCTGGAGCTCAACGTTTATAAAGTTGGATTGGAAGTCATTAACTTCGTGCTTTTTGGCGAACTTGTGGAATTACACAATTTTGTTTTTTTGCTGATGCTTACTGTGTTGTTGGTGGTGTTATCGTTATCCAAAGAAGTTTGTTAAATCTTGTTGTTTTGTTTTGTGTTGTTTTACCTTATTTCTCCTTAAATAACTTTTGAGGTCAATTTGCAACAAGTATAACCTCACCATGCCGCATGGCTGCTGCAAGGTATCCGTAGAACGCAAAACGTACCAAAAGCCACGGATAAATTGGTCTGCTGGGCGAAGACGTTTGAAAAATGATTATGGGCTACTGTGCGAACAGGCAGCCTCCACCCGCCTCTGCTGTTACCACCACCGACCGTACTGATCGTACCGTTTGAGTTGTTGAAGATGCTACACACAGAAGCCCCCTCAAGTGCGGCGGGGTCTCTGCTCAGAGTGAAGGCGGTTTGAAATAAAAAAAAAACAACAAAAATGAAGAAGCATCGCAGTAAACAATGAAAAATTATAAAAAAAACGTGCAGTGATGATACAACATTTAAGCGAACATATCTAAGAATCTATATTATGGGTTGAAGGCCGTTCTTGGATTTAACAACAAAAAAATGAAAAATGCATTTATGGACAATGAAACGCGACAGCACTGTGAGGCACGGATTGAGGGCCGGTCTTAAACGAAATGAGCAACAAGCTACGCAGAACGAACGGAACGCTGGCGCTGGTGGATAAACAAAAGCCAAAACAAGTAACAACATTAGTAATGGCTTTTGTAAGAATTATTATGCAATTTGGCCGCTCAAAACTAGGCCGATTCTTTTGTCGGTCTTCTATAGGTATAGGTAGGTACCCGAAGCAGAACTATTAGAACGTGCATTTGGGCAAGAAACTATACTGACGATTAGTGGTGCGGTGTGTTGCGGTGGGCGGTATTCTTTAAGAGAGGTTAAATCGCAGGCGGTGAACTGTAATAGGCATCGCACAGAGATGATGGAACGTAATTGAAATAGAATTGTGTAATGGTTAATGCATTAAGCGCTTTTTTTGACAAATTACTTGCAATTGTTATTGTTGAACAACATCATTAGCGCTCCAGGGGGGTATTTCTTTTTTTTTTGTTCGTTGTAAACAAAACAAAATTAGAACACAATATGAGACTTGTATACCAGTATGAGGACCGAAAACCAATTGAGTATATGATGAAAAGGCTTCTTTTTATTTTTCTTATGGGTATTAAATAGGAATTTGGTTGTTATAATTAAGAGATTGCTGTTTGATAAATTGATTTGGCTACTTGGATTCTTAATCTGTTTTGTAACGTAACACGATGTGTGTGCAGTTAAATTTCTAGAATAAGACAACTTGTTCAAAGAGCTTTGTCTTCCAATTCAGCACTTTTGGTATTTAGTTTTTTTTAAATAAATACATAAATAATTGAAAAGCACATCTTTTCAAAAAAAATCAGTGCTGTTTATTTCATTTGCGTTTTCCTAGTACCGTACAAGGAAGCCAGTTAGGTCCTCTTCTTTTCTATTTTTAACATGAACTATAGGAAAGGTCATACAATATGCCCCATGGTTTATTATCCAAGTAATTCTCCGATCCCTTCTTGAGCCACAATCTATCTCTTTAAATGCAAAACTCTATTTTTTAATACTTATCTTCGTATTGTTCAAAATTTTCTTGACTTCTACCGTATTTCTTATGTAGGTATAGTTTAAAAATTAATCCTAGTACGGTTGATACAAAATGAATTGTTTCGCTGGCCTCCAACATGGCAACGAATCGCTAACGAAATCACAGCGGAAAATTATTTGTGGTGATTCACACCAATTCTCAATAAATACAAAAATAATAAACGAAAAATCAAAATTAAATTTTTGGTACGGCAATTAATTCTAAGTGAAAAAAGAGTGGAGACTTTTACAAATAATCTGGTATAATTATCAATTTCATCATGTCATTTTTGTATGTGATTTTTCTTTTCGCTTCAGCAGTTTACTATAGGCTTTAATTTGAAACTTCTCAAGCAATCACCTTATTTATCCAAATCAAGCTTTAAGACTGATAGTTTTAAGCTATCTTTAGTAGGCTGATGATACGGAACGAAAAAATGCCATACAAAATGATGCAGTGAAATGATAAACGAAAAATTTTATTCTGATTTTCATTCTGTAGTACGCTGTTTGACGAGTGAAATTGATTATTATACCAGATTATTGTAGAAATTTTCCACTCTTTTTTTTCGCATGAGCCAAGTGTGCTTTAATGTGAAACGAAACTGTTCGCTAGTCTCCAAAAGTACAGCGAAATGGTTACGAAAACATACGGCGGAAAAAATTTGCGTAGATAGTTTGGTCCACAATGAAAAAAAAAATAAAAAGAAAATGTCATGAAACCGATTTTTATATCTGTGTTCAGTGGCAAATTAATTGTTGTATGAAATCTTATTCTTTGCAATCAGACTGCCGAGCAAACAACACCTATTGTGTTGTGTATGCAGTTTAAATGGAATGAAAACATACACAATTCTCGGCCATGAATTCAAACTCAACCCTTCAATCTACACACAAATGTCAAAAGAACTGACATTAGACGTCAAATTATTTTTTCATTTATCGCCACAGAGATGGTTAGAACCAATTGGGGAAATCGGTTTCATAAAATAATTTATTTTATGAAATCTGTGTTCTGCATTGGAAATTTCCATTGCATTCCCGATTTTCTGCAATCAATTATTTCTTGTGGAGGCGCAGGGTTAAGTTCTGCAGAAAGCTCTTCTGTGAGTGGAACTAATAAATTTAAGCAGATCATATACAAAACACTCCACTATTTCTTGTTCATATAATAATTGCCTGACCATGTAAAACGTTTGAATTTTATTGCTTAACTCTTAAGCCTAGTACGCTGCTGATGCGAATCGAAATTTTCCTGCGGTCTCCAAAAAGACAACGAAATGCTTACGAAGACACAGCAGAATTGCAGATTAATAAAACAAAATTTAACGAAAAAATCAAACAACAGCTATGCTGTTATGAAAGTAACAACAAATAAAAACACGAACAAACCCAAATGTCATTTTTCCGCACACAATTAATGGTGCGGGCAATTAATTCTGTAGAAAATAGAGTGGAGACTTGCCAAAGCAATTAATTTCAGTTTCCTTGGTCAAACAGCGTAGGTACAGCGTAGGTACAGCGTAGGTAAAAAGCGCAACGAAATTTTTCGTTTATGATTTCGTCATGCCATTTTTGTATGGGATTGTTCGTTTGACATCATCAGCGTACTAAGGCTTTAAAACTTACAAATAGCATAATGATTTTGCCGCGTTTATTATTTTTGAAATTTAATTATTTAATTTAAACAGATATAAATGTAATAAATTTAAGTTAATGATAAAACGAACTTAAAATGTCATCATGTAGGCAAAGTAATTGTGATTTATCAGATATATAAAATAATTGATCTTCTCACCTTGCATCCTTCACAAGTGAAAGCGCCAAAATGGAAACCAGCAGCAGGTTCTCCACAAACTTTGCACGTTTGATTCATCTGTGATAAGAAGAAAAAAAAAAAAATAAAAATAAGAAAATAAAAACATTTATGCAACAGTATTTATACATTTCATTAGAAACATACATATCATATTTCCAAAAAATTATCTGATAATAATTTTATTAACAAGTTCAAAAACAACAAAATTATAATAACAACACCAACATTTAAATTCTTCACCCGACAGCTCAATAAATTCAACTTGAAAATATTAAAAGTTCCAATATTCCAGATAAGATCCTGCCAACACCACAAAAAGAAATATATAGAGAAGCCATCTTTGCCTACGTCCTTCCCCTTTCCCTCTCCTTTCGTAACATTTAATTTAACTGCCTGCCAACTAAATAAAACATTATTTTATAATTTCTGTGTGTCATTATCGGTTGTGGTCAATCGATCCACAAGGCCAATGATGCAACACTTGCACTAAACTAACAACACCTCTTGGATGACCATGTGCATAGCATCACGGTTGGACCAGGACATCCCGTGAGAAATTGGTCTGAAGATTATTTATTTGTTCATTGAAATTTATTAAAATGTTCCATTTGGTTGATAAATTTGCACAGCAACCACCCCTCTCACATTTATTCCATGTTGACACGAAATGGAAAATTTAATACGTCCAACCGCAACTACATCGGCGCATCGTATCGTCCGCGTAAAGCGACTTCAGGCAGCATTTCAAAATTTAGATCGATTTGCTGACTGAATTCGTGATTAATATTCAACAGGAGGTGGTGCTTGTTGTTGTTTGTTAGAAAAAGGCTCTTTTTAGAGACGAGAGCTTCATGTCGCGAAAAAAGAGAGTGTTGTGCTCACTTTGCTCAGAGGACTTGTTTGCATAAATTTATTAATTCATAGATTCGTGTGTTATGATTGTGGCGGGCAATGTGCGCCAGCCTTAAACCGATGTAAGGCCGTATATGCACACGAGATCAGATTTTGACAATAAACAACATAAATAGGTGAATCCAACGATGGAAAATGAACTAGGGTGACCAAATGCATTGGAAAAAAACAACAACTTAAAAGGCTTTAATGACGTTAATAACTAAGGACTTATAAATTCCTTAGACTCATAAGTCTAGACACCAGGCAGCTATAGAATTTAAGTCAATATGTTGGAGCGCTCATTATAGAACAATGATTGTTGACGACCACACTGTTAAGACACGATTGTTCTCCTTTCGAAAACTTGTTCGAACATTTTCGAAATAGACTTAACAGTCCTTAATATGGCTCGATAAAAACCGCCCTTAGCCACGTTCTTCGTCCTGGGAATGAATGAAAACAACCGAATTTAAAATTTTGGTAATTTTTGTTAGCCAATATCCTGTTTTTGTTATTATTACCCTGGACATACACCTACATAATATGGATGTAAGTTTTTACATTTTATTAAGTTCAAAGATAAGGTTTTTATATTTTTTTTTTTGAAAGTTTCTAAATTTATGAAAAAAAAAGAAAATCGGAAAAATATTTATAAACAAAAAAACAATGAAATGGTAACACTGATAATAATCATCACCTCACCGAACAACCCGCCCGCTGCACCTGGCACGCCGCGTCGCCGCGCCGCCGTCACGTCGTCGCTCCCGCAACAAAACAAAAAAAAAAAAAAACAAGGATAGTTAGACAAGAAAATCTTATAAATCCTTAAGCGTGAAAGAAAAACATCAACAACAAATCGTTGTTACTCTTTCCGTGAGAATAGTGTTTTTGCCCAGAACGTCTTTATGATGTTTCGACTTACATATATGCGGTGATCATGGCTTAGCTATACAACTTAGAACGAAAAGAAAAGATACTTTTACCACTACTGAATGCAGTGGCGGCCCGGTTTTAGCAGCGATGACGTTTGAGGCTGTGGCTCGCTGCATGAAACGAATTATGCCAAAGATATATGACCTATAAAAATGTTGCTACATGAATTTATGATTCATTGTGGATCTTTTTCGAAAGGCCTTGACTACATATGGAAGACTTTGGAATTCACTTCAACACTAATTATTTTTTTTCTATCCTTTTACCATTTACAATATAGGTGGTAGAGTATAAGTTCTATATGATGAATTAGTAGTTGGTAGAAAATTGTGGTATGTGGGTACCGTTCATTAAATTTGTCTGCTCGTATTCGGTAGGGTGGGTTTTTTAGTTCATGAATTTCGTTTTAACTTGGTGAAGATGCTTTTGTGATGGAATCTTAATGTGGTCATAGTTCATCTTTTATAGACAACAAAAATTTTACATTAAATGCGCCCGAAAGAACTATCTTGTTAAAATTTTATGAGTGTAACAAAGTAAGGTTAAGTGTTGTAAATTATAGTTTCCACCATATTTAGAATACAGTAAGAAATTAAAAAAATATAGTAAATATAGAAAGAGTAGTTTGTTGCTAGCTTTTGTTTTGCTTTAAATTTGCAGACAAAATTACATTAGTGCTTATTTTCATTCAAAATTTGATCTTGTTTCAAATCAAGAAGAAATCAAAATAGACGGCTGGATCCCACGACTTTGCTCTTTTGGTTTTAAACTATAACGTCTGTGTAGTAGAAACAAAAAAGGAGTAAATATTTCTTTTTCCAATTATTAAAGAAAAATATTTGTAAAGGATTTAGACGCAGTATTATAAGAGCTGCTCAGAAGTAGGTACTTGCTTGTAAAATTATGAGAGCCGATCGAATTTCTGCAGTTGAAAATTCTGCCTCTGCGGTTCTTCAAAATTCTGCGTTTTTCTTAAACTCACTATAATAAATGTCGAATGATAACTATCAAGTTATTTTTTGTCAGAAAATATTTAAAAAACTAGGTATAATAAATTGCATATGCTTAAGTGGTGTGAGTTTATTTATTGCTATAATTATATATTTTATCAGTGCTTGTTGCAACTGGTTATTGACTCTCTATATACGTTGTCCAAAACTTGAGTGAAAAAAAACAAAGCTCTATCCTACACAATTAAGCTAATAATAGAATTTTTTTTTAATTATTTGCAGACTTTTTTATACAAGACTTTTGAAGAGCGTACAAAGTTGAAAACAAAATTTTCAAAATAAGAGGTGTTATTTTGATATTCAAAGAAAAATGGCATTTTTTGAGGTAAGTGATCGTATGTTTATTTCTATGTTAAGAAGAAAGTATGCCATTAATAACGCAAAACAATATCAGCCAACTGGCCGCCACGGCTACGCTTACACAACAATATCCTTTTCATGAAATTTTCCATCATCAAATCGCAAAGTGGCTGCTGTATGCCCTCAATAGCTTCACGAATTCCATCTTGAATCATAGCTGGGCTGTTGGCGTGGACATTATCTTTCACGTGGCCCCAAAGGAAGAAGCCGTAAGGTGTTAAATCACAAGATCTCGGTGGCCAATTGTGATCACCTCTTCGAGAGTCCGGAAACTTTTCCCGCAAAAGATCGATGGTTTCGTTGTTTGTCTGGCACGTAGCGTCATCTTGCCTAAAATAAAGGTTGTCCAGATCAATACCATCTAATTCCGGCCATACAAAATTATTAATCATCCAGCCAGACCATAAACCGCAACAAACAGTTACGCGTTGAAGATGGAGAGGCTTTTCAACAATAAATCTTGGGTTTTCCAAGCCCCAGATGCAACAGTTTTGCTTGTTGACGTAGCCACCGAGGTGGAAATGGGCCTCATGAGTCAAGATGATTTTTCGATGAAACTCCGGATCATTTTCATGCGCATTTTTATAGTGAATTTTAATGATTTTAGTGCGTTGTTGAAGCATCAATCGTTCCATTTTTATTAATAGCGTAGTGTCTACTTGTCAAATGTCAGCTTTAAAAGTGACAACTACCGAAATAGCGGGCTATTCAAAATAACACCTCTTATTGGATAACCCTTATAGAAATAAAGCAATTTTCTCATTTATATATACATCTATATCTATATCTATAAATATATATATATAGGTGTCTGAATGTAACCATGTTCCCCTAGAAAAATGTAGTTTGCAATGTGTTAATGCTGTAAATTGTATAAACGTCGGTAGCCATCGACTAAAATTTTGCGTCTTAGATAGGTAACAATTACAGCTCTAACTGATGAGGTCGACTGTAGTTGTTATCAGGACCCAAACGCATTTGGACTTAAGGTCGCTTAAACACTTTTAATTGAATTTCATTCAATACATTCCACTAAAATAAAAACATAAACAATAAAATTTCTATTGTTTAGGTTTTGTCTTCTTAATAATCATTTATAGTCTAGGAAAGATAGAAAATTTAATATGGGCAAGTGGGAACAAATTAATTCATGAAATTTTATTTCTGGTATCGACGCAGAATTTTATCCTCAACAACATATCCAAAGTCCCCCAAAAATCAGAATTTGTTCATGGATGTTATGGTAATAATCACTCACTTATATCTCTCTGTCGAAAAAACACCCTTAAAGCCACCGATGTTTTTGGGTACTCTTTTGATTCTTAGTAAACATGACAAATGGAACATTTATACCAAATTTGATTAATATCCCATTATTTTAAAATGGTTTTGGGTAATATTTTACTTGATGTACATACAAAAAAGTCATAATTCCATAAAAAGGCCTTAAACTTTCTACGGGTTACATGTATGTTTTCAGTTTTTCTCTCTTTACGATCAGCATTGAAAAGCACTCTAAACACATGTGTCATATGATTAGATTGTATTATAACACATTTTTTCGGCTTGACAAACTCCCGCTCCTCCCCCCCACTTTACCACCTCTTTAAATGCGTCTATATAAAAAGCCAATGCGGGGATTTTGGGAGACTTTGGATATGTTAATGATGATTATTCAGATCCTATCTTTCTTAAGTCAATATCAATTATTGCCAACATTTTTTGTTGATGATAATAGTGAACATTCAAATCAATCCATCTCTTGGTTTATAGGGAACGTTCTGCCTGGGATACTTATTGTTTGGTTTAGGTCCAGGTACCTTACGTAAGAAAGTTTATTTCAAAACGTCACTTTTAACATACTTTATTTAAGAAGATAAATTCGTTTCTAAAGAACGAAAGACCGATTTCAAGATATTTTTCAAAAATAATCTATAAGACAATCCAAAAGTTATGTTTATGAACACATAACAACTATCATGTTCAAGAACTTGACCTTGATAATTCTTTGATTTATTTTCAGATATTTCATATAGTTAACCATATATCATGGCTCTATTTAGTTATACTATTATCATAACGTTGATTTAGAAAATACAACACAAAACAAAAAAAAAAAACAAAGATCCCACAACAAGATGTTTGTTCATCTTGTTCTCATAAAAATAAATTATTTCACAAGAACTGTACATTTCACAATTTAATAAAGATCCCTTCCTTGCCGCCCGTACCACATGTCACACTGACTGCTGCAGCCTGCGAGCGTGCGCCTCATAAGCTTGCTGAACGCGCATCACTTTAATCTTCCACCTGCATTTGCATTCAGGTTGCAGATATGAGATAATTTTTATTTATAGCTAATTAATTGGTTACAACAAACGTTTCCATTCCACATTTATACGAGCATACTCTTACCGCATATCCATATTCATGTGGTGGATCTTTATTATATATAATTTTTAGTTTTTCTGTTTTCTTACATTAAAATATCCTAACTTACAATAAATTTTACAATAAATGCATGTTGTCGTGTTGTATTTTAATATTTCAAATTGTTTGAGCAACAAAAAAAATAAACTAAAAAATAAATTGAAGACGATATGGCGCAATATGGTGGTTATGGTTGATAGTTGGTTGATGGTTGATGGCTGGTGGTGCCGAGTTGACTGTCACTGATGTTCGTTCATGGCTACGAAAATTGGTTTACACTTGACAACGACAAAGTCGACGGCAACGACGACAACGGCAACCAAGTTGCCTCTGACGATGACGATGTCGACCCAGAGAGAGGAAGTGAATGTTTCGGATTCGGTCATATTCTTTAATACCAGAGAGGTGCTGGATGTGAAAAACATGATGATGATGCCTATGATGATGACGACGATGATAATGATGCAGCATTGAAACAAATCATCGATGCTACAGAAAGATGTCAACCTGCAGTGCTGTAGCGTTTGCTTGGAGTTTTATATTTCTTGTTAGCTCGTGCATTCCCTGTCCGAAGTTGTGAAAAATTGAATTGAATAGATAGACGTACAGACGATAACGATGACAGCAAAACGAAGACGCGAGTTGCGACGAGGAAGAAATTAAAAAAAAAAAGATTGTGGCAGCAGCAGCAAGAAGCAGGAGCAGGAGAAAACCAGTTGAACGCGTGCAGCAGAAATTAAATGCTAATTTAATAAATTATTCATCATAGCGAGAGGAGACAGGGAAAATCAAAATAAAATAATAATAAAAAACAAAAACTATAAAAAAATGTCACAGATTGTTTGTACATTATGGTTTGATATTGGAATTGGATTCCGCTTGACATTTTCAACCAAGAGTGGGGACGCGCGCTGCTGAATGTGTTTTTCTTTGCGGTTGTCAACACGCTTATCAGCAATGTTATATCTCATTGGTCACTTTGTGTGTCTATTCAAATTCGATATTCTATTGGTTTGAAATTTTTTTAGAGAGGAATCCAGTAAGCCATTTATGGATAAAGATGATTTTGTGATGGTGTGATCAATTTGATCACATCTAATTAAAAACAAACAAAAAAATAAGCTTCACTGCCTTGCCTACACTACTGCGATGATGCTATAGATGCTCATTCTAAGAGACAACAAGAAAATTTAACATACCTCACTCTAAAAGAGTGATATTATAGTGATGTGGAATGGCTATAATTGATTGCGGCAGTTATTATTATTTGTGGTTATCGATTGATATGGAGAATTGTTGCTTGATGTTGATTGACAAGATGCTGACTGCCATTTGAATATAGTTGATAGTATTGAGTCCAATGGAATTAGTTATGTGGTGATATTTTTGTATAATCGTTTGTCGACCCTGATTGGTTAGAGATTATCCAATTAACGAGAAAAATATTCAAATTAGACAATTCGATTTAAATATGAATAAATTGGTTTAAGAGCGTATTAAGGTTAGAACCAACTGGAGAAGATGTTTCAAGGCATTTAGTAGATATATAGAATTATAGATACGATACCTTCCTAATGAGGATTTTTTATATTTAATTACCTATGCTTATGAGCTGACAAAACCCATCGGAAAGTTAAGAAAACATAAACATACATCGAAAATTAAAAAACATTTTGTTTGTCAAGATTTGTAGAGAAGTAAAAGACTCATTTTTTCAATGTTTAGTTAAACCTCAGATTAATGCTATGTTTAATATTTAAAGTAAGCACTTAAATATTTATCATGAAAATTTACAATTGTATAGAGTTATAAACGAATACGCATGTACTTGACGCAATATAAAATAAAGAAATCTTACATACGAACTTAAAATGGATTCAAAGTGACAAATACATACTTTTAATATGAATTTTTATATCAACTTGCATTAACACTTGCAAAGGCACTTGGTTCATCATTTCACGTTTAATTCTTTGACTTATATTTTGAAGATTTGCAATTCAATGTACACTCCCTGTCACTTGTTTGAGGCCACTATTTTCACAACAGTTTTTCTCGATAAAAAACTGTGAGTAAAAAAAAAAAAATAAATCGGGTGGCACAACGGCTCATGAAGAACCAGGGCCTAACAACTCGCAACCATTCCTGTGTGCGGCTTTCGACAGGAATGGATGGGACCTACAATTTTATGCCGAATCCGAACGGCTAGACGAGAAGCACTTAGTCGTGACAATTAATACTCTAAGAGGATTTGTCAATTCTTCGCAAGAGGCAGTAGCCCTGAAGAAAAACTTTTTAGTTTTTAGGTGGACGAGGCTGGGAAGCGATCCCAGACCTCCAGCGTGACAGTCGAACGCACTAACCATTACGCTACAGGCTACTACTACAAATCATCTCTATCCATAAATGGCTAACTGGATTCCTCTCTAAAAAAAATTTCAAACCAATAGAATATCGAATTTGAAAAGACACACAAAGTGACCAGTGAGATATAACATTGCTGATAACTGTGAGTAGGTAAATATATTTTGCAATAAAAAAGTATAAATTCAAAGGGGAAACTTAGAAATTGCATAGGAATTTCACAAATTATAAGAATGGACTGCAAAAATGGGTATAAAAATATGCGTCACTTGATTGAGGCCACTTGAAAAATCTTATAAAAATGAACAAAACTATAAAAATATTTACTTTTTTTTTGTTTTTGAACATTAATGTTTTATGTTTTTGTCAATTAATAAGGAGTATGACCGCCATTTTTTGAAATAAGCTCTTTTAGATGGTTTGGAATTAAATCATATAGTTTTTTGGTATAATCCAGTGAAATCTGGCTCCAGGCATCGCAGTTAGCTTCGACCAAGACGTCTTTATGTCCAAACTGTCTACCAGCATCAAAAACTTTTCGAGATAGCCAGGCCCAAACGTTTTCGATGATGTTGAGTCCGGTGAATAGGGTGGCCATGGTAAAAGTCCAACGTTTTCACCTGAAAAGACAACCTGGCGAAATTCATCCGTAGTTCCTTATGAAGCTGCTGTAGAACCGGTTTCTTTTTGATTTTCATATTCTTGATGTACCACCGGTTTTAATTATCCTTAAAACCGTCGAAATACTGGCTAATAACCCACCCTTATTTTAGGCTCTGATAGTGTGGAATTTGAAGGTAGCCGCTGGATGAGTCGCTTTTATCCGATTGTTGTTGCTTGATCTGTGTGTCCTTTTTGTTTTTTTCCATATTTTATAGTGTCTGCTAGATAGTTGATGTCAATGGTCTTACTTCTGTTCGGGCTCCTAGCTTTTTCTCGGCCTGAGAATACCAGTTCCTCTGAAGCATCTATTGATCCCCTTTCTGCTTTTTTTGACGTGTTTCCAGAGGCCATTTTAACTTTAAAATTTTAATATAAAATATAGATTTCTATCCTTTGTTAAATATTTTAAACTTTTGTTTGAAAAAAATCGGCGCTGTAGCTTTAGCCAAGCAATTTTTGGAATGGCCTCAATCAAGTGACGCAACTTTTTATATCCATTTTTTGCATTCCATTCACATAATTTGGGAAATTTCTATGAATTTTCCGAGTTAGCTCTTTAAGTTTATACCTTTTTATTGCAAAATATATATACCTACTGACACGTATCAAAAATTTCCAGGAAAAATATTGGTTACAGGTATTTATCGAGAAAAAACTTTTATGAAAATAGTGGCCTCAAACAAGTGACAGGGAGTGTATACTTGAAGTAAGCGCGCGCTACAGAGAATATTTTTTTATAAATTTTGCTGCATATTACAAAAGAAAATAGATCGTGTTTTTCGTCTCCTAAACAACTTATCATGTTTTGAAAATAAATGATTCAATTTAACTAAGGTTAAGAGTGTAAATGCGAAGTTACATGCATGTATATTTCACAGTATTTTCTTAAACTTAAATAATCAAATCATCAAATGAAAAATAATACGTACATCAAACTAAACTAAAACTATCTAAACAAAAGAGCTGATACACAAACTTTTTTTTTCTCAAACCAAAACAAACTATTATTTCTTGTATTGAAATAAAAGAATGACTGGATCTCTTACAATATACATAAGTTAAAAATAAAAAGGTTTCCATTTCCATTTTGTTAATATACTAAAAAAAAAATATCCATCGTGCTTCAGATAAATTTACAATAAGCTCCCATAACCAATCAATTAGAATTTAATTTCACGTAATTTTCATAATAAATTGCATTGGCCATCAAATCAAAGCAAACAATCATATATACTAAAATAGATTAAACTTTAAAATAGTGAACGTACTATGGAACTAGCTACATACTATTAAAATTCCCAATGGATTTATATAAGGAAAAAAAACAGAGAAACAATATAACTCCCATTTGCTATAGACTCACTGATGTGTATGTTGTTATTTTAATCTTTGTGTTGAAGAAAAATATCTCATTAGTTCTAGATCTTCACAAAATAAATTACCCCACAATGCGAAAATAATAAATCCACGTGACTATATCTATGTATCTCTGATTTTCATAAGATACATTTTTATTTTTGTATTTTTTTTTCTAAGGCGCATCACTTGGATGAAAAAAAAAAAACTAACAAACCAAAAATAAAAACAATAACAAGCACGAGTTGCATATATCTATCTATCTGGTTGCTTCTCTTGGTAGCTTCCAAGTCAAGTGGCTTTTAGTGTGTTGGACATTATTGTATATTTTTTTTTCTCTACCTCCATCTCTCTCCTTTATTGTATGCTTGTATATCTTTAACTCATTTACTATTGCATTACTATTATATTTTTGCAACTGAACGTAATCAAAATATAATTCACGATTTGCTCTAATGATCTTGTCTTTATCTTGAATTAAATTATTATACCCTTGTGTGCTCTTTTTGTATTTTTTCTGTCTGTCTGTAGGACGTAGGTATTTGTGATTGTTTAAGATTTTATATGAACATATAATATACTTAATGGGTATTATTGCTATTGTGGTATTGTTTAAATGCAGTGCAAAAACAACATTAGAAGTCTTTTTTAATGTTGCTTTTGTTGTTGTTTAATCGGATTTCCTCTTTTCTCGCTCATCATCCATGTCGGATGTTGGTAAGAAAATTATATACTTGAATATAAGTTTTGAAGGTTAACACAAAATAGTTTGCAACTTTATAGAATGATGGAAAGTGCAACTTTATATAATTTTTGTTTTGTATCGCGATACTGATGAGATTTGAATCTAACAATAATTATGTATTATTTTTTTTTTCTAATTGATGAATGATTCTTCTTTTGCTTTTGAAGAAAGAAAAAAAAAAAAACAAATGGTGTACAATGAATGAGGTGTGACTTTTCAAATAGTATACCGCAATTAAACAATATACATATATAGGAGACAATTTGATTTTCAGTTTGGGAAGATAGGACAAAAGCTGCGAATAGTTTCTGTGCACGAAATCTATATTACTGAATTTAATTCATTTATGATATATGCACAAGCACATACACATGGTAGGTGCTACATGACAAGTTATAGATTCGTACACAAATTGGATCCTAAGACTTTGATAAAAAATCAGTTAATTTCAATTCAAAATTAATTTATTTCAAAAAATATTTGTTAGTGGTAGGTATTTCTAGCAGTATTTCTCAAAAACGCATCAATTAATTTTTTTTTCCAATTTTTTTCTAAAAAAATTCAATAGTATTAAATTCCAAAATATTTATAAAAAAACTTTTTGAAATTTAAAAAAGCCCAACATTTGTTGTTTAGACTCAATATTTTAGAAATGATTCGGTATTTATGTTCTAGAACTAAAAGCTTACGATACCTAGCATACACATGATGAAAACCCATTAAAAAATATTGTCTTAGTCTTGAAAATGGCTCATAGTTTAGGAAAATAAGAATTTCACTTCAAACTAATTTCGACAAATCTAAATTTTGGTAGAGATGTTCATTTTTATATGTCCTTAACACCTCCTAAAAAATACTTTAAATTTGGAGTGGAGCAAAAAAATGTTAGAAGGCGGGGAGGGAGAAAGTGGTTAAATTCATGTTTTTTTAAATATCTCAAAAACTATAGGTTCTTTTGAAGAAATTGTAGATACACACTATTGTAGCTCATATTGCTACACAAAAGAGATTACAACACTTTTTTTTAGTTCATAGATTTGTAGAAAAACTGTCGAAAAAATTGGGACGCAGTACACTTAGTAAACATAATGTAATAACATTCTATTCTTTGGTGGGGATATTTTGTTTGTGGGTTTTGTTTGGGAAAATTGTTTCTATTAAAAACCAAGTTTTAAGATTGATACCGGAAGTAAAATGTCGCCATCTTGGACAAATTTATTTCTACTAGATAGTTTTAAGAACAACTTTAGACAGTACAATTACGTCAATTCGTTTTTAAGTTCTAAGTTTTCGAATGTTTTCTCCAAATTTATCAATTGTATGAAAAAATGTGTTCAATTTTTTTGTTTAGAATTACATGAGTTACAGTTTGTGTGTACAATTTAGAAAAAAAAAAAATATTTTACCGATTACCATCCCCTCCAATAAGATTTGCTGCTCCACTCAAAGTTTAGGGCAATTTTAAGGAATTGTTAAAGACGTTAAAATGAAGCTCTCCATCGAAATTCAGATTTGTCGGAATTTTTCCAAAGTCTATTTTTTCGTCTCATTTTCCTAGACTATCAAACTATTTTTATAAAAAAAATGTGTTTGGTCTTTAATTATTGGAGTCTCCTTTACATTGTTATTAACCACTTCTTCTTATTATAACAGTTTTCACGTTTTCAGGAGCAAAATATGGATTGCGAATATACAAGGAGAATGGGCACTTTGGTCTGCCTATTGCCCACGGATGAGATATATGTATATTGTTGGAAAGCTTAGCTCTAGTAAATAGTTTTTTTGTATGCAAACTGTGGGGTTTAGGCAGTAAATTACAAAATATAAAACAAATCGCCTATGTTAATTCGAATTTGCAAAGTGTTTTTCTTAATTTTTTGGTCGCTTATTTTAGCCAACTCCCATTGTTAGTTAGTTAGATAGTATATATGTAAATCCTTAGAAAAAAACAAATCAAACTTTTCTTAATAGTACAGTATAACTATACACATTAACGTATTCGTAAAATCTGGTATTTCTGATTTTTTTTCTGAGTTGTTCATGATATTAGCCTGATAAATATCCTAAGTTTTCGACCTCGAGCGGTGACCGCTTCAGGGTCAAAAATAAAAAAAACACGATTTTAAATAAAAAAAGTAATTTTAAATAAAAACATCGATCTACGATTTCATAGTAACCTACTTTGCTCCAATTTGAGCCCAAAACCATCTCTGAAGACCGAATGGTTTTCAAAGTACAGCATTTAAAAATTAAGCGATAAAAAAAATATAACAAGTAGTATTATAAAACAGTATAATGGAAAATAAAGAATGGTTAACATAAAAGCTAAAAAGTTTTTTTTCAGGGCTAC
This sequence comes from Melangyna quadrimaculata, assembly GCA_949320155.1. Lineage (NCBI taxonomy): Eukaryota > Metazoa > Arthropoda > Insecta > Diptera > Syrphidae > Melangyna > Melangyna quadrimaculata. The sequence continues at coordinate 40,154,137 of OX439483.1, forward strand.
TGCCTCTTGCGAGGAATTGACATATCCTCCAAGAGTATCACTTGTCACGAATAAGTGCTTCGTGTCTAGCCGTTCGGATTCGGCATAAAATTGTAGGTCCCTTCCATTCCTGTCAAAAGGCGCACACAGGAATGTTTGCGAGTTGTTAGTCACTAGGCCCTGGTTCTTCATGAGCCGTTGTGCCACCCGATTTATTTTTTTATTTTTTTGACATAAAAGCATCAAATCAATGGAGCCAAATTAATAGGACAATCATAACGGAAGGGGGGTCTATGTACCCCCGTTAAGATTGGAGGGGCAACTAGCTAAAAAAATGACTTAAGGTAGAAACAACAGTATTGAAAAACAATGGTAACATCCACAATATTCTGAAAGGTTTTTGCGACCTATGGTGCAGATGTGTTTCGCCCTGACAACAACAATTGAGCTTTTCAGTAAGAATTGTAGTTGCCTTTCTTAGACACATGTTTTTAGTCGATGGCTACCGACGTATTTATAAAATAAGCTGCACTGATATGCTGCAAATTATATAATTTCCAGGGGAATTTGGTTAAATTCTTGCACCCAGATAGTTGTTGTAATTGCCCGTGGTCTGGCATATTAATAAGAAGAATATATTAATAACAAGAAGATAAAACCTTTCAAATTAATATTTCATATTAAAAAGTGCACTTAACAAAAAAAAAAAAAACAAAAACAATTTTTTCTATTGTTATTGTTTATCTTCTTCTTATTCACAATATTCTCCTACAGCTTAAGCCCAGTAACCCATTATTGAAATTTTTTTTTTAAATAAAGTTATTTTAATTGATAGTTTTTGAGAAATTAATTTCCAAACTTAAAATATTGAAAAAGAAATTTGCTCCAAAGTTCCTGTTTCTACTCTCTCTAGGTACCGACATAAATTTTAATCAACAATTGAAGCTTGCTTCTTTATCAATTTCGATCTATTATTATTTCAGGTGGTAATAAGAAAGTTATGACGTCAGTATAAAACCTCTAATAAATAATCTGTATTTCAAAGTTCTGTAAAAATGCTGTAAAAGAAATATCGTTTTGATAATGCAAAAAGGTGCGGGCGCACTTTTTTACATTATCAAAACTATATTTCTTTTACAGTATTTTGATGTACAGAATTTTGAAATACAGTATTTTGACCAAACAGTGTTTTGCTATACAGAATTTTGACATACAATATTTTGCTCATACAGCATTTTACACATATAGAATTTTGACATACAGTATTTTGGCATACAGTATTTTGTCAGAAACAGTATTTCGACCCCAACCCCATAAATATTTACCCATTCTTTTAATATTTTTTTTAAAAATCGAAATAATTTTTAAATTTTCTTTAGTTTCTATACAGGATGTTCCATCGTCACCGGCCCAGAGGAAAACTATGGGTTCCTGAGTTAATTTTAAGTCGGCAAACTTAAGAGGAAATTTTCTCGTTTTCGTTTCCTTTTCGACTATAAACGGTTCTTATGATTTTTTATATTTTTATATACAAAAGGAGTAAACACTTTATACTTGCTATATAATTTTTTTCTATGGGGATAACGATTTTTTACAATTAAATATCAAACCCATTTTTTTGGCATTTTTAGATCCTTTTTTTGACTTTGGTGTCATTTTTTTCCACAAAAACACCTTATTAAGGGATACCTTTTCTATTTTATTATGAAAGCCCATTTTATTTTCTGAAAAATACTTAACATTTTTTTAACAAAATACAACACTAAAATTTATTAAAAAAATAAAAACAGAAAAAAATAAATAAAAGGAAAGTTCAAAAAAATTTAAATATTTGAATAAAATCGCATAAAATATTACGTTTAAGCTAGAATTAATTTTGATTTTGTGTTATTTCTTGAACTTACTTTTTTTCTGTTTTTATTTTTTTAATAAATTTTATTGCTGTCTTTTGTTAAAAAAATGTTGGGTATTTTTAAGGAAATAAAATGGGCTTTCATAAAAAAAAATAGAAAGGATACCCCTTAATAAGGTGTTTTGTGGAAAATTTAACACCAAAGTAAAAAAAAAAACACTTAAATATATATGCCAACAAAATGGTCTTGATATCTTATTGTGGGAAAATCGTTATCCGCATAGAAAAAAATTGTATGGGAGGTATAAAGTGCTTACTTTCCTTGTGTAAATTAAATAAAAAGAATCAAGAATCGGATGCAGTTTGGCAAAGTTAAAGCTAGTTAAAACAAACAAGATCAAAAACAATAAAAACCGTTATAAGTCGAAAGGGAAGCGAAAACGAGAAAATTACCTCTTAAGTTTTTCGACTTAAAATTAACTCAGGAATCCATAGTTTTCCTCTGCGCTGGTGACGATGGGACACCCTGTAAAACAGCAATTTGTACAAACTGGCAAAAGATATTTTATAGTAAAAATATTGCTTTGAGCTCTAAATATCGGGTTTTCAATGCAACCGTGGAATCAGTCTTGTTTTAAGGAGCACAAGTTTGGGGAACATACAAATTTGAAGCTGTAGAAAATATACTATGTTACTTTCTTTGAAAAAACACCAAAGTATATGTTTTACTTAGAAAGTGGTCTGTCAACACTATTTATTTCAACTCTAAAGCTGAATGCGGATTACCTAATTAAGATAATGAACATGAAAGCTACAAGACTACCAAAGCTGGTCTGGCAATATGTTGTGCAATATAAGAAAAGCTGGTACCAGGATTGGACAAAAATAGCAGCGGACTGTGTTGTATTACTTTTAATAAAACAGGAACTAATCATCTGGAAGTAAAAAAAGTCACTGTACGAAATTATCCAACTAACGGATGAGAACAAAAGGTATGCATTCAAAGAAAGAGCAAGAGCATCAACGGAAAGGACATTTTACTCGAAAGTCATTTACAACCTCAAAGAACGGAACTACTTTACCCCAAATTTCTCAGTGGAAACCATAAGCACTATTTCCAAAATTCGAGGGGAGATGTTGCGTCTTAATTTTGTTCCACATCGCAGTGATTTAACAGTAATTTGCAGTCTCTGCAACTTAAACAAAAAGGAAGATGTTGGTCATTTTTTGGGAGTGTGTCCAGTTTTAAGTGAAATTAGAAGAGCAGTCTTTGGTCTAAATATTTTGTCGGAAAACGAAGTGCTAAAAATCCTTAACGGTGAAAATTGGATGCAGCTTGTGGAGTACTGTAAAGAGGCGACAGCATACCGAACCAGAATAATAAGTGAAAGCTTTTAAATTAAATTTTGTTTTAACTAAACTAAAAGTCAAAAATCATTTGTAAATTTTTAACTAAGGGTCAAAAATCAATAATTGTAAATCTAAGCGTTCTGCACATTTTTTTTTTGTTCGTTTTAGCTAAACTAAGTCATTTATTTATAACTGAATTATTGTAAAATACAAACTTAAATTGAGCTATATGGATCAAAATGTAAAGCTATTCAGGCAGACGACATAAATTGTCATGCCTCAACTATTCATGATGTTAAAATGTAAACAAAAGAAAATGTATATAATATATAATTAACCTCAATGAATAAAAATCTAATCTAAAAAAAATCTATCCCTGTATAATAGAATATTATTTTAGCTTTCAAGAAGATACATTATTATGGTTGAACTGATTTAAGAAAAAAATATTTAAAGTTCTTTTTTTCAGACTTCGATGTCTCTAATTAATTTAAATTTTAAATACGCTTTTAAAAAAAATCCTTTTATTTTTTAAATTGACAGCAAAATTAAAAGCAATTCAGTTCAGTTTAATTTTTTTCAAGCATTTTTTAGTTTTTAATTTATAATTTTAGAATAATAATAATTTAAACCTTACAAAATGTCAATTTTTTAATATTTATAACTTATAAGAGTATTATCAGCTAAGTATGAGCATCTTTTTATGGATTTTCCCACATTTAATTTGCATTAATTTTTCCATCTCATCAGCACATTTAGAATATCGATAATGTAATTGATATAATTATTTATTCAAAAAGTGAGTTTCATTATCATGATGATTTTGCTTAAATAACTTAGATAACTCTCTATTCAATTTGAATCTAATTAAATAAAATATGTAGAGTTGTTTTTTTTTATATTATTATTTTTCTATTTCAGTAAAATGATGCCAGAAATATTTATCAAACTAAATATTTGACGCCACACACGCTGGTGGCACCGGCCGTGTCTTGTTTACATAAAATGTTTTGAAGTGCGCTATTTTAGAAACATAGGTATTTATATAGATAGCTATGTGTATTAGCTTCTACAATTCAATGAATTAATTTCATTCAAAGTATTGTGAAGTAGTTTTTCTAATATAACTCTCAACCTTTGAGCTCAAGACCACATTTGCTATGCCAAATTGTGCGGGGAGGGAGGTTGGAAATAGCAAAACACAACAAAAAATTGAACCTAAACATTTAAATAAGCTTCGTTTAGTCTGGATATAGCTTGAAGCAATATTCAATTTTTGGTTTGCCTATAATATGCGACCAACTTGTATACGTGCTACCTTATACCACTTTCATGTTCATATTATTATTGTTTGTATAGCTAATTGAGCGAATCCCTTTTTTTTTAAATATTATACAAAGAAGAAAAATATAGATAAACATAAAGTTATGTCTATTTAATTTTGCATTGTATGTGGGAGCAAAAAAAATTAAAAAAAGAGCGAACAAAAACTGAGCGCGAAAAATAAACTATAGACTTTGAAGAAAAACTATTTACCAAAGTGCAACCGTTTTCAAGGTTGATGTAATAAAAAAAATGTTAGCATTTAGTTAAGAGTCCGCAAAAATAAATTGTTAGGTAGTTCTTGTATGGTTTTATAATTTAATGGAAATATGTATTAACATTTACACTGCGGGCACTGTTGTAAGGTTTCAATTAGAAAATATGTTTATTGGAACGAAACATTTTTATTTTATATCGAAAAAAAAATTTAATAAATTTAACACAAGAACTAATTTTTCGCGTTTATTCAGTTTCAGTGTGGTATATTTTTAAGTCAAAAAGGAGTAAAATTAAAAGTTTTATTCGTTCTAAAAGTTATGATGGTGAAGATAAAAATGGCCTGAACGTAATACCAAAAAAAGGACACAATAACCTTACAATTACTTGTTAAAAAAAACTACAATTACTCGCAATACTCCCATACTGAACTAATATTTGCTGCACATGCACGCACACAATGTAGTATGTATAACAATTGAAATTTGCTGCAATTCGTAGTTATCCGAAAATTAGCACATAAGGTGTGACTGGCCTATTGAATTGCTATATTCATATATGGAATTCAGTTATGATCGATGATCTTGTTAACGATCTATAATTGTATACTGAAAATGTACAAAGAAGGAACTAAATACATTTTTCCAAATAATTGTTCAATGACAGGCAAAAATATGAAAGCGAATTTTATTATGAAAGGTCATTTGTCATGAATTTCAAATGCGTGTCGAAAAAAAACAATTTGTTTTTGTCGATCATCCATTTGACAGTTGAAATGCGCATAAGCTGGAAAAATAGGAGTAGGTATATCTCAAACAAGAAAATGTGTGCACATACACTAATTTTTATTTTGTGTACATACGCTCTCGCACATTTCCTCTTCCTGATTGATCACTCCCTGGGGAAATACGATTTGAACTTCCTTCTTAAACAAAGTCTACAGATACATATTTCTGTTACACTATCAATCAATAATAATTTTTGAAATTGTAACATTCAATTTTGCCGATCACATTTTTACAATTTTATTGTTTTTTTTTTTATATCGAATCGAAAATATGACTAACAAAAAAAAACAACATTTATTTTCTTTGAACATTCAAAAAATTAATTCTCATCATGAATTTAATGTTTGTCGATCACACAATAACAAAAATAAAATTATCAAGGTGGGAAAATTGTAACGATGCGTGAATATTTGGTTTACCTTGCATTACTTTTGAGTTCAGGCCAAGAAAACAGAAACATACAACAAAAATTTAATAAGAAAATGATGATGGCATGAATAAAATAAAAAAAAAAAAAAAAAAATACGAAAAAAAAAACTGTGTAAATGTACCAAGGTTGTTGTGTTAAGTATAATCGTACAATATTTTTTGTTTTCTTTACTTATATTTGATTTGTTTTATGTTGTTAATTTCGATACCGTGACTTAAATAATTAAGTGAAGACAATACGAGTATGTGCTTGCAATATCATACCATTTTAAATCACTTTGTCATTGTTTACGAATGAATGAGTGCACACACATCGATTTGTTATTCTATTAATTTTAGGTTTTATACTTAATGGTTGAATAATAATGATTCGATGGTATGTAATTTAGTTCGTAAATTTACAAGGATTTTTATAAGTATTTTCTTTGGTAAAATTAAAATATTTTTTTTTTCAATATTTGGAAATTTGGGGTTGATAAAAATTCTTTTTATAAGGGGCTCAATTCTCAGTCAGTGAAGTGAAAGACAACATTTGTTATTAAGTTTTCATATTTAGTTTTCATATTGTTTGCATATATTGGTTAAATTTCTAACTAAACTAGCGTAAGAAGAAGATGAAGAAATTTAAATATTAAAATATTGAAATTAGGAGACTGATGAGTGCAAAAGTGGCAAAGCACGAAATAGCTATACCTCCAGCCAAAAAATTGCTGGTAGCACCTTTAAGTTGTTGTTGTAATTCAAAAAATTCAATGAAATTGACGGTATAAAGAATAGTCAAGCCTAATAAGCTGACATATTCTAGTACGAATAGTACAATAATAACAATAATAACTTAATAGTCTGGTTCGTTACCGATCTTCCAACCTCTCCCCCTTTGATACGTACTGGGAATTGTAGTCTATCTAAATAAGGTATGGAGAAAAATGGAGGCGGAACAAGACAGCATACTTAATGGCGCTTATAAAAATGCTGATGCTCAAAATGCATTTGATAAACAAATAACACATCTCGACCTGTGACGTCAGTGGTCGAAAGCAATGGAGTGCAAATGACTGCTAAGACTGAGCAAATCTAATATGCGTGGGTTCGAATCCTGTGGTGTGCATAAAAAGTTTTTCAAATAAAATTGAATTAAAGCTCAGCACCACAAAATGGAGACTGATGAGTGCAAAAGTGACAAAGCACGAAATAGCTATATCTCTATATCTCTTTAAGTTGTTGTTGTTGTTGTTGTTAAAAAAATTCAACGAAATTACTTCTGTTTTAAGTGGAGTGAATGAATAAAATTCAATTAAAAAGTACAAGTGACCTAAACTTCAGAAATAATTGTGCTTCGCCCAAGGTATAACAGTGGGATCTTCAGTCAGTCTGTTATACTCTGCTAAGACACAAATTTTGGTCGATGTTTACCGACTCTTATAAAAATCACAGCAAAAAGATACTGTGAATTTTATTTCTCTAGGAGAATTTGTTTAAATTCGTGCACCCAGAAAATAAATACCCGTGGTCAGGTTTTTTATAATAAGAAGATGAAGAAATTTAAATATTAAAATATTGAAATTACTTTAAACAAATTCCCCTAGAATAATAAAATTCACAGTATCTTTTTGCTGTAATTTTTATAAGAGTCGGTAAACATCGACCAAAATTTGTGTCTTAGTAGGGTATAACAGACTGACTGAAGAGCCCACTGTTATGCCTTGGACGAAACACAATTATTTCTGGAGTTGAGGTCACTTGTACTTTTTAATTAAACTAGCGTAACTTTTGCTTTAATCGCACACGGCGGAAGATTGCTTCTACTGTACATGAACGGGCTTTAATTGTAGTAGTAGTTTTTCAGTTTGAGACTCGACGAAATCTTATATTCTTTGGAATTTTCAGTTGAAAACAGCAGACAACAGAAATGTTTCACTTCAAGGTTTTATGGATAGAGAATTCACCATTAGGTTTGTTTAGAAATGGGAAATATTAAGTGTTTTGTATTTAAACAACTTACTGGAGCTGGATAAAAACCAATGCTCTAGACCGAAATGCCTTTAAATTCATCCTCGACGGACAACGCTATAAGGGAAGACCACGAAACTGGTGGTGGAAGGAAGTGGAATAACACTTAACCAAAACTAGCAGTGTGAAACTGAAGACAACTATCTAGGGACTATAGATAGAGCTGGCTGGAGAATAAGGCTTGTTGGTATAGAGGTGCTGGTTCAAATCAGACTGCAGGGCTACCTTAACTATTCTTCCCCGTTTTCTTTTGAGGACAAAATACACAAAATTACGAGCTTAGGGTTAAACTCGAGTAAACTCCTTAAAAGGTAACTCGAGTTTAACTCTGAAACTCAGATGATTTACCTCGTACTAAGACCTGGGTGTCTAAAAGCATTAGTGATTTCGACAGCAAATTTTATGCATTTATAAACCCTCATATCTACTAAGATTCTGGTTATACATCCACTCCCAAAATTCGCTGTCGACTCTTTTACTGTAAGGTCAAACAGGAATATTGTTTAAGCTATTTTAAAGAAATGCCTAACTAACCATTCGTCTTATCATAAAATGAAGGACATGAGAACAGGATATGAATGATTGTCAAACGTATCGATTTGACTGTTTTTTGTTCACGAATTATTTTGAATTTTTTTTACTTTAAATTTAAACTTAAAATGAAGCTTCTTCTATCACCCGAGTAGATATGTAGGTATTTTAATCAACACGGGTTTTTTTCTGTACTGCCCCCATCAATTTTGTGTATATAAAAAAACACCTTGTATTAAAAATAAATAAATTATCATAGCCAGTCCCGGGGATAACTTTTAAAGAAAATAATTTCATATTCGATATCTACATTCTACAGTCAATGCTCTTTCAAACTATAGTATATGTTTATTTCTTATCGACTTTGGGTATTTTTTTTAATATTATTTTAATAGGCTTCCTAATGTTTTTTTTCCTGAAGTTGTTAAAAACACCCTTAAGATATTTTTATACACTCTTTTTATTCCTGGTTGTCTTTACAACTTTAATATTTTTCTCAAATTTCACGAGTCTACCAATTTTTTCATGTGTGCTTTCGTAATAATTTTACACTGCGGCCCCCCTCAAAAAAGAAATTAATTTTGCACCAGATTTCACTGATTTTTATTTTCGGTTGCTATGTCAAATCAAACATTAATTCCATTTTACCTGTTGTTCATTAAAATGTTCATTGTTTTGGAAAACATGCCGGAAGTGAATTTTTCGAACAGAGCAGAACTAGAATTTAATATACCAAATCAAAAAATTCTATAGTTTCGCATCAGGTGTGTGTTTAGGCCACTGCCAAATTGTTGAACATTATCACAAACAAAAATAAAATGACGGTTTTTGAAGCATTTAAAAGCATAGGGTAGCAAATCTATTAAGGCATTTTCCAAGTAAAATCTTATTTGATTTGAAACTTGATGATGCATTATATTTTTGATACATTCAAAATGTTTGAAAAAATAAGAAGAAATCAACTATCGTTTTCTTAATTTAATGTCGAATGTATGGTTTTAAACATGCTTCTTGATTTTAAGTCTCTCATTAGTATTAATTTGTATTCCCATTAAAACTATTGTTCAATTAAAATGTACAAGTGACCTCAACTCCAGAAATTAATGTGTTTCGCTCAGATACGACGCAGTGGGATCTTCAGTCAGTCTGTCATACCCTACTTAGAAACACATTTTGGTCTATAGGTAAGGTATGATAGACTGACTGAAGAGCCCACTGTCATATCCGGGCGAAACACATTAATTTCTGGAGTTGAGGTAACTTGAAATTTTTTTTTTTTTCAAAAATGGTGAAAATTAAATTCCTTTGAAAATTAATTACTTTACAAAAAACCCATATACATTTGCAGTCAAAAGTCGGCCTGTTAAGCAGTGCCACATGCAGATTTTGCAATGTCGATGAGGAAACACCCAACCAGATTCTAGGCAAATGTGATGCACCTGTGCACCAAAGACATAAACACCTGGGACGTTACCAGGTGAAAGAGATCGGTTTACCATCTCTGAAGGTACTCCACATACTTAAATTTCTTATAGAAATAAATTTGGGGTAAAAGTTGTAAGATGAGTACCCTGGTCAAACTCCAGTACGTGCCCCCATAGATCCTTAGGTCGCAAGTGCTTCATTCTTTCATAGTCAAAAGTATATATTTTTCAAATACTTGATTTGCTCTCAAAAATTTCATCAGAAAAATGTTTAACAAACACAAAACACATTAAATTCGTCATTAATTATTTTAGTATCTTTAAAAAAGAAACGTACATATCTGCCCTACTCACGAAATAGAATATTCTAAACTCAGTTCTTTCATTTGTAAATTCTATGGATTCGTGCTTACTTTGTAATTTTACATACCTACAGATATTTTTCTTTCTAATTTCTCATCAATTAAAATGTGAAATTTAAACAACAACAAAAACGTAATATAAAATTCAAAACTCGATAAATAAAAAAAAATAAAGTAAATACTGACGCAGAACTAGTATTTCTCTAACAATTCGTGTTGTGTTAGTTGTCTATCATTTTTACAAGTTGCAGCCATACGTCGTCGTTGTCATTGTGGTCGTCGTCGTAGTTGTCTTATTCATTGTCGTCAGTCTGTCGTCATCATCATTTTCAATACATACGAGTAAGTAGCCTCTCTTTGATACACTTGACTTGTTAAGCACACACTCATGCAATATAGCAATTGGCAATTCTGTCCATCAACATTACCCTCTTCCCCCAACTTAATTTTAATTTCTTCTTCTTACTCCTCTACCTCTTCAACCCTATTGTTATTTTCTTGTCATTGCAACGTGTAACGCCATTTGTCTCACAATGACAGTAGTTTAAAAAGAAAATCAGAAAAAAAATTTAAATTAAACAATTAACAAACTATACAAAGCACAAAAAAAAAAATAAATCGCGTACACCGCCAACGATATTGCATTGAACAAAAACATTTAAAACAAAAAAAAACTACTCAACATCTATTGCAATTGCGATATTTATCACGTTTAAGTCTGGCCTAACGCCGATCTTCACACACAGAAACTCGCAAGTTTACATGAATGGTCAATGAGTTTTTAGCAGCGCAGCGTATAGTACAGCTGACTGAGCTCAGTGCAGCACTCAGAGTGCAGACAGGACGCACGTTAAAATACATATTCATCAGTGTGCCATTAACTAGACAACTAGAGGATTGCCATGTTAGCAAATTTTTCTGCTAAATAGAGCAGAGCAGAAGACAAACTCTGACAAGAGTAGGTAGTTATGTCTGTGTTGTGTTGTGTAGGGCAAAGAATCAAAAAGCACAAATAGTTTAAGCGACAGACAGGCATTCAGAGGTCTCAAGGAAAATGAACAAACAAAAAAAAAACAAATAGGCAGACAATTAGACGGCCCGAGTCGTCTTTCAGATCATCGTGAGCTGATTTCCACCTGCTTTGAATATTCAAATAGGAAAACTGAAAATCGTTTTATTTTTCCAGCATGTTCTTGAAGTTTACTGGGTTAGTACTGTATAGTTGGTACAATGTTTGTTGTTTTTTTCTTTTTTTTAGCATTATTTTTTTTTCTGTGATCTTCTTCGTTGTAATTTTCATTTTCAAGTTGCAGAGGTTAAGGGATTGCAAACGGCGGATATGTTCGTCAAGACTTGGTGAACTAGAATTGTTTTAAAGGTAGGTATAGGTATAATTATTGCAAAATTGAACTGGTATGGGCATTGAGGTTGAGATATTGTGAAAATTTCACTGATACAATTTGTAGGTTTTGGGCTCGGATTTCACAAAACGAAAGAGTTGAGGTTCAAACCTTGTTATTTCAATAAAGTAGAATTTGGCAACGAACTTGAAGGATTGTTGTTATTTTATGTAGCTTTTTTTAAGTGTCATTATTGTCTAAGCTTTTAAATTGAAAATCTTTAATTGTAAGTCACATGGTTTCCTTGAATATTCAAAGACAAAATAAAAATGTAATTTCCAGGGAAACTATATGCCAGTAAGACCTCAGGACTTTTAAATGCAATGCATGGCACTAGTTAGAAGGAATAGAGGGAAATGAAAGATGTTTGTGATTAAATTATAAAATTTTAACACAAGTTAAAAAGTTTAAAGTTAATTAAGTTTAACTGTTTTATTTTATTAAAGTCGTAATTTATTTAATGTAATTAATAATAAAACGAAGATAATGACTAAAAAGGTAGCATTTTCCTACCTATTTAAGTAACTGATATAAAACCATCATTTTGAATCAGTACAAGTCCATAAGGCTAAAACTTCATCATATCTTGAAACCTATTTTGTAATTTTCCTTTTGATTTGATGGCTTTCAACATTATAAAATTGTACAAATTTTGTCTCTTATCAAAGTTGTTCAAATTGAGTCTTATGAAAAAAAAAAAACATTATTTTCATAGTTCCAAATAGATATTTCTTCGATATACTCAATTACAGTTGTAAATTTTTGAAATTTGATAACAAGATAACCAAAGATATAATAATTTTAAATCTAACAAGCTTCGTAAAGACTTCCTTAAATGTGGGCAATTTAGGCTGTATAGCTTCGAAAAAGTTTCCATCACGAGACTGTTTTAAAATTATTTTTGATACCAGTAGGTTTATTCGTAGGTATTCTTTTAAATTTTAAACAAGCCTCGTTGTAGAGAGTTTCTATAGTTTCTAGAATACTTCATTATATATGTATGCAGGGCAAGGTAAAAACACTTCTATCACGAATATATTTTGAAACTTATTTTCGATACCAGTTGAAAAACTCAAATTTTAAATTTAAAAGAAGACTTATGGTACATTATTTCAATAATGTTTCGCCAAAACTTCCATAAAACTGTAAAGGGAAAACTACGACTTCGTAAAAGCTTTCATCACGAAACTGTCTCAAGATGATTTTCGATACCAGTAGACACACTGATAATTCTGAATTTATAAGATGACTCGCTGTACACAATTTCGATAAAGTTTCGCAAAACCTTTTTGAATTTGGGCAGGTAAAACTATGGCTGCCGATAAACCTTAAAGCACAAAACTATTTTAAAATCATTTTCGATACCAGTAGACCAATTCAAAGGGATAATTTTAAATTAAATAGAAGCCTCGTTGTACCGTCATATTTCTGTAAGATTTCGTAAAAACTTCTTTAAAAGTATGCGGGAGACACTATGGCAACAAAAATCCTGCCATCATGGAAATGTTTTAATATTATGTATTTTCGATATTAGTTTTAAATTAATAAATAAAATTCGTTAAGACTTCTATAAAAATCTTAAAATTACTTTCTTTGCATGATATGATAATATTCGAAAATTTGATCGAAAGAAAATAAAGTCAATTATATTGCTTAGTGATAAATTTGTTGTGATTTAATTAAAAAAGTCAAAGATAAGATGTGTTTTTAGATGAAATTAACAACTAGAATTTACAATTTCGATAAAACTTCACAAGTGAAGATCTTCAATTAATTGTTCCCTTTAGAGAAAGCTCATAGTAATAAATATTTTGCCCATAAAATAGGCGCCAAGTTTTCCATTTTATGTAATTGTGTAGTTTTGAGAAAAAATAAAGCGAAAAGAACTTTTTAGCCAAATGATTAAAAAAATTTAAATTTTTATATAATGGTTTTTTTTTTTAAACTATGACAAAAGACAAGAAATTAATCATCGTATAGAAGATTTTAAAATTTCATTTCCTTACTAATCGAAGTTTTAACCAAATTCCATGAGTATAAAAAAATACTTCTATAAAGATTCGGTAAGCTTTCGAAAAGACTAACTCAATGCATTCAATATTTGTTGTAACTCAAAAAAAAAAAAAAAAATAAAGAGAATTTCTTCCATTCCAAACCAGACGATGTGCTGGAAAGATTTAAGCAATATTTTTACAAAACATTTTATTTCTAAAAGGCTTGTATAATTATGTAATAAGGCTAAGTTGAATAAAATCTTTCTAGATTGTCAAAAAGAAAATGATTTAGTAAAAAAAAAGAATCACATTATAAATTTTAATGAATGCAAAAAAAAAAAAATAACTGAATAACCCCAATTTATTCACTCTCTGTTAAATATAAAATTACAATTCAAAAACTAGTCCAATCAAATTAGCAAAAATATCTACAGAAATTCGGGAGGAGAATTTTATTGTTTTGTTTTAAGAAGTTCCTCTTGGGGATTTTAAAGACATATATTTCCAATAAAATCAACCTTCTGCGGCGTCAGCCATTTTGAAAAAGGCGTATAAAAACATTTAATCAATTTTCTCAACCGCTATTAGTCGCAGAGTATTTATTTTTAGTTACTTTTATAGGTGAACATATGTTTTCTACAATCTTTGTCGCAAAAAAATTGTTGATAGCTCCTCCTATAAAAGGTTATAATTGAAAAACCTGATATTTTCGATTTAAAAAAATGGTTTTTCAAGTTTATCACATCCAATGTCCATCCGAACCAAAAATCACTTAAAATACTTTTTTTAGAATATTAATTTTCCTAAATTTCTGTTTATATAGATTTCATATTAGTTAAAAAACTTTCATGATATAGCATGATAATATTATATAATAAAGTGTCGATCAATTTTATTAAATTGCCCCTACTTGTTCCCCGTTAGATTAACAAATATAAAATATAGAGAAAGATTATACCAACAATTGTGTATAATTTGTTTCTTGAAAATTTAAAATTTTGTATCATATTTTGAATTTAAAATAGTAAATATAAAGTTGACGGGACATTTTTTTTTTTGAGTATGCAATTTTTTGCCCCTCCCCTCTCCGATATTTTTTTTTTTTTTTGGATTAAGCCACCATTATAAGCCAAATTTTGAGATCTTAGTCTTAAAAATCTGACTGAAGTTAAGATTTTTAAAATGGAAAAAAATCCGATTAGAAAAAAATTATTTTTATTTTATTTTTATATTTGTTTTTTTTTTTAATTTTATTTTTAGATTTAAATTCCATGTTGGGCTAAATAAGTAGAATTTAAAAAAAATTAAAAATTTCTTGAAGACAATGGCGCATAATTTTAAACAACCTATTGTTAAGGGCTTAACATTTTACTAGTTAACAATTTCCTAAGTACTTAGCAATTAACTTTCTATTCCAAAATTTTAAACCTTTTGCTAACTAGTAAATTGCATTTGTATGGTTTGAATTTTATGAACACAATTATTGTTTTTATGCGTTGTAAATTAATTATATGTTGATGGAAACCCATCATATGCGTGAAAAAAGTATTCCATATTTATATTTTTATCATTTTAACTTTATTATTTACAAAAAAAGAAAAAGGAACATTCGGGTCTTCTCATATGGATTTAGTACGATACTTAAAAGTTAAAATAGCCAGTTGGTGATTTTAACTTTAGTAAAATGTTAGGTGATAGATAGCATGATGCTAAACTCGTTTAAAATTAGCAAAACCCAATTTTTAACCTATACTAAAAATGATTTAACATCGTACTAAAGCGTCTAAAAGTTTTCGGGAATAATATTGTTTAATGCCGACTTTAAATCCTATTACTTTCATAAACAGATTTCAACATGTATTTTATGATCATCTAATTCAAATTTAAAAACGTGTCAATTTTTGTTAAATTTATTTTAGTATTAATTTTAAACAATTTTTAGGTATCAATTTGGCAAGGGTCGCGTGCCAGAACATTCATATATTTAGTAGACCATATCTCAAACCACTATACATCTGGCAAAGTATAAATGCTGGTGAAGTCTCTTCCTTACTATAACATACAATTTCTGAGATCCATATTTAAAAAAATTTTCAAATAATCTATTTTATGTTAAAAAAAAATAATAAATTTTCTTACATACATTGATGCTGAATTCATTTGAAACATATCGCACATTCTAGAGCATCACTCAGTAGATAGGTATCCCACAGCTGCCTTAAAGCGTTTTAAACTCAGCTTCGTCGGAATCTGAAATAAAAAAAAAACTGATTAAAAATTAGAAAAATACAACTATTTACCATGTATGAATAAATTTTAACGATTTAAACAATCAAATATAATGGCTTACAAAAATAATCCTCATTTTTGATGATTCTGGATTTTTAAAACTTGCTCACCTTATTTAAAGCGCCGCACCTATTTTTTCACCTTTTAAATCTAATCCTCATTTCAGTAATTTAGTGCAAAATCAAAAAGGCCAAAGATCAGTCGCGGATATAAATTAATAAGATTATACAAAATAATATATTTTAATTTTTGGATATCTAAGCCATACATCTTTCGTGTTTAGATATTATTATGTGTGTTTATTTTGAAATTCAATATTCAAAAATTATTATTATTAATCTTAATCTTCTTCCATATTAATAATTCTTTTGTTTGTAAGAACACAATAATAATAACCAAAAAAAAAAAAATACAAAAAAAGAAATCGCTTATTAATCTCTTGAACCAAATTTTTATTGAATTTTGAATTGACTCGTCTTTAAAAAGCGGTGACCATCTGCTCTAAGTTCTTTAGTTTAGCATTAAGAATTCATTTTTTGTTTGTTAAATTCTGAGATATTATTATAAAGAGTAAACATTATATTTTATTACTTTTAAAGAATTAACTAAATAAACATATCTATTTGTTGAGTTATTCCATATTGAATTACAATTTTTAAATGCATGAAAAAAATCTTTTCAGAAGAAAAAAGATAATATCTCTTGCAAAAATATAATTTTCGGTCATTTAAAATAATTTTTCTTAAAGTAATACAAAAACTTATCTGCATCAGCGACCAAATGCCTTATCAATGGAGGGAAAGTTACCTTCTTCCAATCTACAAGAGGAAGGGTGATACACGAAATTGCGACAGCTACCTTTCGATCAAGCTGATGTCAGACACTATGGAGATCGTTGAGCGGATATTGCATGGCCGCCTACGAAGAATAATACGGCTGTCTGACAACCAGTGCGTGTTTGTTACAGGTAAATCAACTACAGATGCTTTTTGAGAGTATAAGAATCAGAATGGAAAAATATCGGGATTTCTCAAGAGGTTTGCATATTGTATTGGTTGATTTTTAACAAGCATTCGACCGAAAACCACGAGATCTGATATGGGTTGCACTTTGGCAACAAGGAATTGCGCAAATCCACGTGCGGATGATCATGGACATATACGAGCAAGTTAAAACAAAGGTAAGATGCAGTTAGAGTGGGTGTATACCACAGAAGCGTCTTAAGTCCTATGCTCTTTATTACTATCCTTAACTTTCTGCTTGAGGATAAGGTTACGGACCCCAAAGTGAATCAGTTATTCTTTGCTGACGATGGAGCCATCATAAGTGAAGATCCTGTGTCCTTGCAACGAGCACTTGATGTATGGGTGGATGGCCTGGAGGGAAATAGATACCGCATTAGAGCGAAAAACACCAAATACTTATGCTGTCAATTTACTGATCAACACAGGCCTATTCCGGATATCTATTTGAAAGGAACAGTGCTTCCCAAGGGTGAAGAGTTTAAATATCTTCGATCTGTGATCAATAGCAAGGGATCTTGCGATGACGACATCAAACATCGCGTAAGCGTAGGGTGGATGAAGTGGCGGGAAAACTCTGCCATCTTCTGGAATAAAAAAATGCCCCCTAAGCTGAAAGGAAAGCTCTACACGGCAGTAGTTCGTCCAGTGCTTACATACGGTTCACAGTGTTGGACAATAGTGTCATAACCGGGCACTGTCTTATAGGCAAGCACGCAAAGCGGCTTGGAGTTTTCGCAAACGACTTTTGCAGAAGCTGTTTGGACGAAGAGGAGGAAGAATCTGTTACTCATCTTCTCTGCTCATGCCCTGCCCTATCTCAAAGACGAAGGCTCCATCTCGGAGACTTCTTCTTCAATGATCCTAGTGATCTGACTAACATGGACATATGTAGTCTCGCACGCTTCATTAGAAGCTCCAACTGGTTTTAACGAGTGGGGAGAAAATCTCTTTAGATTCACGTGGTATCACAACGGACCAACTTATGGTATAGGTGTTTTGGTTCCTTGCTGGCAGCCACATCAACCTATCCTAAGCTATGAGAGTAAATTGACGGAAGCTGAAATGGAGATGCTTCGCATGACAGCAGGAGTGACAAAACGTAATCGAATAAGAAGCAAGAGAATTCGAGGAAGCCCCCACGTCAAAAATACCATATTGGACAAAATACAACATGACCAAATTAGCTGGTGCTGTTAGGTACAAAGAAGATGCCATGAGAACGCAGTTCAAAAGGCAATAGCACAAAAATTATTTATGAGGTTTAGCATTTCTTTTCCTTGAAAATATGGTCACCCTTATTTAGAATGACCTTGACTCGGTGCCTCAGCTTAAAGATAAAACAAAAATAAAATCCATAAAAGCTAGTATATTCCTGTTCATATACATGTATTAGTATTCCATTAAACAGCAGTTAAAATTGTACTACTTGTGCTAATTTCACTGTCTAAAGGAGCTCATTAGAGCGTGTAGTGGATTTCATAATAATAATTTTTTTTTCCTGAACAGAATTAGAAAAATGCTAAGAAACAAAAAAAAAAATAATATCTGACATTGATCTTCAACATATTATATTATTTGTTTTTTTTTTTTACGACTTGTATAGCTCTGATGAGCAAATAATTTCGCTTTTATTTGTATATCCAAGCAATAAAGTAATTTCGTTTTCATTTTTGGCTTCTTGGCAAGTTCCAAACGATTGAATTTGATGCGGTGTTGGTGGTGGCGGTGTATAATGTGCGGTGTCGTAGTGGAGGTACATTTTTTCAACACAAGTTTTGACCGCCACCGTATAAGCTTTCTTTAAGTATCCGTAACGAATTCAAAGCCTTTACAATAATAATAGTATTAATATTAATAATAATCGGAGAAGCGAAAACATGTGCAAAGGAAACTTTTATAGGTTGTTTTTATTTTTTTTAATTCATTTAAGAAAAAGAAGCGGAAAATTGGTTTATGTTTTTGAAGGTCATGGTTACGGAGTTAGTAGAGTATGTTATTATTTTTTTTTGTTATTTTTATTTATTCTTATTGTAGCTTAAATTCGAAATTGAAAATCAGAACTTTCAATGCGCGTTTGGCTCATCTCTTCCTTATATGTTTTTGTTAAAAATGCTCAATTAATATTTTGTTTTATATAAAAGAAAATTCTTTGCTTTAGCGAAATCAGAATTAGTTTTATTTATAAATAGATATAAGGTTCTTATCAGTGGATATTAGGTAGAAAACAGAATAAACCATCTTTAGTATTAAATTAAAACTGCGGCTGAGTCTTGTGATTAAAAAAGTAACCGTTGTTTTGAAAAATCCGGTAATTGTACCACTAAGATTTACTTTTGAGGAACTAGTTTAAATTAAAAGCTAGCGGTTCCCGGCGAATGAAGTATTGCTTTCACTCAAAATGCTAAAAGTTTGAGTCTTCATCAGATAGTGGAAGCAGCAAAGTAAACCAATGTTGTAGTAGACTTGTCTTTGCAATTTGAAGATGGTCATGAAACCAGCATTGTGGCTGTCAATTAGAAATATTGTTGTACTTGCGAATGTTTTGTCATTTCGGCTTCCCTGTTAGACATTGATTCCATATGCCGACGATTTTTTTGTTTAAACCAATAATTTTTCCAGGCCCATAAATAATAATTGTTAATGTTAAGGCTTGGATGTAGGGAGGATATAAGGATATTTGCATTAACATTTTTTGTAGCTAAGTAAGGGGCCAGTTATAGCGATAAGTAAAAGTTGAAATAGGTGAAAACTTATAGCAATCAGTAAAGTTACATATATCACTAATGTAATGCCAAACCTCCAGCTACAACCTTTAATTTTTTTAATGATGCAAACTGCTTCAGTAATTTTTGTATTGATGAGTTGGAACAGTGAAACAATTCGCACGACTGGATCGCACAAACTTGCTCTCGTAGCTAACAACTTTAAAGTAGCTTGAAATTGACAGTGTACATATGTTTTTACATAACATTATGATATCATAAAAAAAATTGTAAAAAACAAGTTAAAATATAAATTTACTACTATAAATTACTATTAATTACTATAAATTATAATAAATTTGTTATTTTAAAAGCTAAAACAGATAGAGCTAAAAAAATCGTAAGAGCGGTTTTCTTAAAAATTAATGTTTTTATATATAAAAATTCTTGAACATTTTTAAAAATAAAATTTGGTAAGCCAACTTTTGAAATTTAATAAAATTTTCAAAAAAAAAAAAAAAATTCAATACTTTTTTAAAAATCCAAAAATTATTTTTTCGAAAAATGGTATACGCAAAATTGTTAAAATTGTAAAGGGCCTCTTATATACAAAATTTGGTTGGAATCGGTGTAGCCGTTAACGAGAAATTTTAAAACCTAAAACGGTTATATGACAGGTAACGTTAAAAAAAATTAAATTTCCCTCTAGGAATTACCTCTCTATCATCGTAATGTTAGGGAAAATTATTATCTCGAGTTTTTTGTCACGAATCCTAAACTTGCCCTATACTACATAACATAATGTATATGTACATATATCGTAAGTAAAAATGGAAGACAGAAAACATACAATGAAATGTTCCACTTTTTGTGAATTGACAATCAGCTGTTCAGTAAAACGAATTTTCACCAGTAAAATAAATAATGGCATTTTTTTTTTAAAAATATTAATTTGTAGAAATATTTTTTGCCATCGATTCGTATCATTTTAATAAAAAAAACAATAAGTAAATTTACTAAAAAGTAATCCCGATTTTAAATTGGGGTTTTTGTGTGATAACACACTCGCAATTAGGCTGCATAGCTTTCGCTCCGTCATTTATATTTTGTATGAATGTTAGAATTTTCAACAATCACCTCAGTGGGCTACCACCATTGTATTTGGCTGGAATTATTGCAATTTCATTTTCCGATTCCCGAGTTTAATTTACTAACTTTCAACAAACCTTCTTCTACGACTATTCCTGTGATAAGTTGTCTCCATTGTTCAAAGGATACATAAACCAAAATAAAAATTCCATCTCACTTCAACTTTCTTTCTCGATTACTATTATTAGAAAAAATTAATTATATGATTTCACCCGCGGTCATTACCAATTATTCATCAAACCGAATGTGACAGCTTCGTTACCAAATAATGATAATTCATTTTAAGTAATTAAATAATATTTTAACATGAAACGTCACAATGTGAGCGGTACCTAATTGAGTTATCAGTCGAGTGGGTATATGCATCGTATACCTACTTTACTGCAATGCAATGCAGCGAAATCCTGTGCAATATGGTTATGCAGCAAATCTTATAAGAATCACCACCATCAAACTGGTCCAATTCGAACGAGTTTGACTTGGGCAAAAAATTCCCAGAGAAATCTCCATGAATCCATATAAACGTAGGTATGTGCCCCGAGAAACACACAAAGTCACACACGAACAAAAAACTGGCACCGCACATGGAGCATTTTTATGAATCCATCTAATGATTATGTCTTCGGGTGAAAAGCAAATCCAAATAGATGCAAAACCACTGAACGAAGACCGTGCAAAAAGAGATACTCTGCGCAAGTGTACCGAATTGCAGGCCGTAATCAATTTTAGCCCGCTGAGCAAAAGACTAATTTTTCTTGGTCAAAAGTTATACATGCTTCAGAGTCCGAGAGGGTGGGCAACGCAAAAAGGCTATTAGGATTTAGTGGAGGATGGAGGTAGATGCAGTCGCAGATGCACAATGAAATTCATAATTTTTGTTCTTGGCCAGTTGATGTCTTGGCCGGTTGATGTCAGGTGGTGTGTGGTGCGTGCATTAGAGTTTTTTTTTTTTTTTTTTTTATGGACGCACTCTTTAGTGGCCGTTGATGTGTTTCTGGTCAACTGGTATAATTAAACCCATGAAGAGGATATTTTCCAGTTTATTATTATGCAAGACGTTAAGCTATGAGTTTTTGGATGTGCGATGCGATGAGTGCGCTTTGGTGTGCAGCGTTGTGCACTATGCGATGATTGTATGTCAGAGGCTTTGGAAGGTGCGGTGTTATAGTGCATGATTATGGTATTCCAATAATAATTATTGGTTAGTATATGTATATGGATACACAGTTTACTGTTTTAAGGCGTAATATTTTGAACTTTTTTTTTTCTTCTAGGAGCTGTTAATATTAATATAAGGAAATCGTTTTTTTTTTTAGATTGGCTTAAAGTGTTGACGGAGACAAACGTTGATAAAACTTTAAAAAATGGGCAATATCTTGTTCGTGTCATTAAACTAAATGTTTCCGAATTCTCGCATCCTGAATCGATAAGCTTCCATTTTAACCACGTCGAAGCGTCATCATATTTATAACTACGAATAGTAAACTTAAGACTTTGTTTTAAAGAGATATGTAGATACGTTAATTTTTTTAAATACATATTTATAAATATTCATATCTTTAAAAAGTAGACATAACGATTATACAATTTACATATGTATGATTTCAGGAAAGAGATTTTTTTTTAGTTCGATTTCTAAAGTTTAGTATTTTTTTAGACTCAAACTAAACATTCTTGATTGAAAATCAGAATACGAAGAACAAAACTGTATATGTACCTAATTTAAAAATAGTTAAAATGAATAAATCCTCGCAGGCCATATATAATAAAACTATGCGAGCTACCAATGTGCTAAAATAAATAAAATAAATAAAATAAATAAAATAAATAAAATAAATAAAATAAATAAAATAAATAAAATAAATAAAATAAATAAAATAAATAAAAGAAATAAAAGAAATAAAATAAATAAAAAAAATAAAATAAATAAAATAAATAAAATAAATAAAATAAATAAAATAAATAAAATAAATAAAATAAATAAAATAAATAAAATAAATAAAATAAATAAAATAAATAAAATAAATAAAATAAATAAAATAAATAAAATAAATAAAATAAATAAAATAAATAAAATAAATAAAATAAATAAAATAAATAAAATAAATAAATAAATAGAAAAATAAAAAGAAATAACAGTGTGACAAATTCAAACTGCCAGTTTTGATATTCTAGTCGACGCCACCTATAACGATGTAGCTTACAATGACACACCGCCGCTTTTCATACCATTTGTATTAGTTCGTCGTACAATCGTCGAAACTATGAGAATTCAAACCGTCGAGAATGAATTTAAAAAACATTGAAACATTGAATTGTAAAAACATAAAAAATATAGATTCATTTAAGAATGAATTTAAAATTTTTAATTTTAGAAATTATGTATTTTATAAGATACATGGCTGAAAAATTTACCAAATTTATTTTGTTAAAAAAAAATGAAAATTCATGTTGAACAATTATTTACATTTTCAAATTAATTTTAATTTTTAAATCAGAATATAAAGAGTGTTCAATGATTAATTTCTCTCTTTTAAAAATAAATTCATCCTGCCTATAAGGAAATTCGATACAAAAGTCATGTAATTATTTAAAGGTCACAAAATGGTCAATTCCTTTAAGCCATCCCCGGCTACTTATCTGCATGCCACGATGAATATTCCTTCTGGCAACAAATTCGCAGAGTTGACAAAACGTTCAATGAATACAAAATACAAATAGATAAACTTTAAACGCAAAATATAACGTAGAACCAAAAATAAAAACATAAACACAAAAAAAAAAAACAAAAAGAGAAAATAAACTAAATAATTCTAAGTAGCAAACGCACGATTCGGCGATGTATGGTAGTGCTCCAGCACTCTCGCTTTGTATAATTTCTTAAATGAAAAGACCATGACAATTTACCACACTAAAACACGATCACATATCTTAAGTGCCAACTCGCACAAAAAAAAATACAAAACCAAAAATAAATGCGATCATTTCCTTGTCCCCCAAGTAGGTATATCTGTATCTAACTATTAGTGTGGAGCCTAAAAGACTCGAAGAATGTATAACACTATGCCAGGAGCTCCTGTCCATTTTGTTCATGTTAGCTCAGCCACTGTTCAATGATGCTGCCACACATATAACCTCTTCTTATAATACTTTAAGTCTACATTGGATGTTGCTGCTGCTGATGCTCAGGCTGATGCTACTGCTGCTTTACTACTCGCTGACTGTGTAGGCTCGCTCTGTATCTGAACTCATGGGGGTTAAGAGATATCTTGACGTTAACATTATCACCAGGCAATTCTAATGATCCAATTCCCACGGCTGGTCTCACTTAAAGTGCAATCACCACCATTACCATTCTTCCACTTCTCTATAGTCTATAGGTAAATCTACTGGCTGGAACTGGTTAGGTATAAGCTCTGGTTGGTTTACTGTGGAGCATGGCCGGGTGTCTGTCTAGTATAGCTTTGGGTGCAATCCTTTTCGACACAAAATACTGTTCCTTGTAAAGTATTTTCACTTTAACGCTTCCAATCCAAGGAGACATTAGTTAAGCTATGAAAACAAAAAAAAAATTGTTAAAGTCTTGAGCATGCAGTAGCTCAATTCGTCTACCATATATGCGTTGTTTTGGCTTCTTAACAGTGATGTTATTTTATGCTATAGGGGTGAATTGTTTTAAAAAAAATTGCCTTCTTACATACAATCACCATCTGTTTGCCCGAAAAATAAAACTATCTTAATGACTTTTGAAAAAATGTATTAAAAATAAAAAATCATAGAAATTGAAACGCTGCTAAAAGGGTTAAAATCTTGAATAGAAATAAATTGTAATTTTCCTGCTGCTAATTTTATTTGTGCATAAATAAAATAAATATAAATCGGGTGGCACAACGGCTCATGAAGAACCTAGTGAAGTGATGAAGAGCCTAGTGACTAACAACTCGCAACCATTCCTGTGTGCGCCTGTCGACAGGAATGGAAGGGGCCTACAATTTTATGCCGAATCCGAACGGCTAGACGAGAAGCACTTATTCGTGACAAGTGATACTCTTGGAGGATTTGTCAATTCCTCGCAAGAGGCAGTAGCCCTGAAAAAAAACTTTTTAGTTTTTAGGTGGACGAGGCTGGGAAGCGATCCCAGACCTCCAGCGTGACAGTCGAACGCACTAACCATTACGCTACGGGCTACTACTTTATTTGTGCATACTTTTATTCAAATTTCCCTTTTTAATCCCCTAACTATAAGAAAACAAATTATCATTAACTCCCATATTTTTGTGAGGACTTTTTTTATGAATGCGTATAACATCCCTGGTGTGAAAAGTGCTCTCCTTTTTATTCTTCTAAAGCTGTGTGAGTCTACCATGAATCAGACGGCAGCGGGGCGTAGATCGCATTTTACTTATAACACTTATGTGTGGGGTGCTCCAACTCGCCAAAGAAGCCTCTACCATGATTGCATGCCATTAATGGCTTTTGCGAATTAAGTTCGCTTAGCGCGTACCTGATCGATATAAAACGCAAATGGAAGATTTTCGTTTGTGCGTGTATATTTTCATAAATAAGATGATGATGAATTAGGGCGAGGGCACACCTGAAACGTCAATGACGATCATCATCATGACTTTAAGATTGAGACAATCTGATTTCTCGATTGATGCGATGATGCGTGCGTACATTTAAAAATTAAAAAAAAAAAATGATGAAATTCCTCACTGAGATACTTTTGTTTTCTTTTTGTTTTATTATTATTTGTTTTCTGTATCGATAAGATGTCGAAACAAAAGCAAATAACACCTTAAGGCCCCACCTTCTTCTCCTTTTGTACCTTTTAGCGAGAGAGCAAAAAATAAAAATGTAGGTGAAAGAAGCGCAGAAATGTATCTCGGCAAACAATGTTTAAAGATAACTGAGTGAAAAATAAAAAAAAAAAAATAAACACTCGAAAGTACATAATCTGTGAGATAGAATTTAAATCGTGACTGAAATGTTTTTTATTGTTTTTTTTTTTTACTTTTAACACTACTTTCGATCTCCTTTTCCGTTTTTTTGTTTTATTTTCGAAGAGGTTAAATGCGAGGTTTGTATAAAAAAATAATTTGCGGTTGTTCAGTGTATGTTGAGAAGAGGGCAGAAGGTTATGACATGATATCCATAGTTTTTTTTTACAAGAAAATACTATATGGGTGAGAAAATTATTAGAGTTAAATTGGTAGTTATAGAAATGTGGGGAGGTGTTTACTCTCATAAAAGTAGCTATCACATTTTGATAGGTATGAAAAGAAATTATGTTCATTCTTCTAAATGTCGTTTACTTTTAAGATCCTGAATGAATGTATGAAAAAAGTTTAATTTATGAACTTCGTATAATAAGTTTATTTCGAACGTGCAATAGGATTTTTTTAAATTCCATAAATATAAGTATTATTTGATTTTCTAGGTGGCGCGAAATAAGAATTTTTGTTTAAGCTGCCGTAGAACCTTTTTTTTTTAATTTCTCTAAAATGGCTATAAACGATATTGGTTTTCTCGTAATTTCGTACATGTTTAAAGAACAAAATTAACTAAACGGAAATACGGCATTCACGTCTCAGTTTCGGGAAATTATGTCTTATTTTCCGTTATTCTCAAATATCTCAAAAATTTATAGACCAGTTTTACCACACAGATACTTCCTGGGAGTACAAAATTGAATAAATAGAACAAATAAAACACAAATTAAAAAAAAACTTCTAATTGGTACTTATTATTTTGACTTTTTTTTTCAATTACATGCACTGTCCATAAACAAAGTCCAAAATTCAAACTACAGTCTAATGCACAATCTGATTTATATTGATAATAATGTCACTGCATTAACATGGCACTTTGTGACTCCATTGTTATTTTTTAAGGTTATGTGCATTATCCTTCCATACTTCATGGCCAGTGGATGTTAATAAATAGACATGACTTTTGTCATAGTGAATCATAAGAGCAAGGTCGTTTATTCCAGTTGAGCATTTCAATAATTTTTAAACTAGCTAAATTTAAATGAAAGAGCTGAGAAGCAAACTTTAAAATAAGTTTTCCAAGAAATGGGATTGATATTATTTTTTTAATGTTATCCAAATTTTTTTCTAGCTATAATGAAAAATAAATAAATTTTATTTTATAACCATACAACTTTGAGTTGCCAATGTTGTTGTGAGAAAAATCGAATGATATCAGGTAGAAAAATGTATTTGAGAGGTTATATTCAGGTTCATAGATGAGGTCTAAATATTTTGTTCGCAAAACGGAGTAGCAGTTTTAGTTGCAATTGCAGTTGCAATTAACAATAGTTCATACTGATAATTCAGAATAATTATGTTCATAGGCATAACACAGATTGGGCAGTTGCAGTTATAGTAGCAATTTAAGTTGAAAGACATTAAATTGATTTCAAGAAAAACGCATTTCAATGTATTTTTAAGAAAGCGTACCAATGTTAGTAGGGTGCACATGTTAATAAGCGGGGAAAGGATTTTGCTAACTTTGCCTATTTTTTTTTTGCGTAATTGTAAGAAAGTATCGACACAATGCATGTCCCATTGATCCAAAATATATGTATTTTATTTTGCCTTTTTTACTCGTTAGTGCTTTTTTTGCCTTTTTTTCCCGTTAGTGTCTTTTTTGTCAATTTTGAATTGATTGCTTTTTTTATCAAAGTTAAACGAAAAAAATTCTAAAAATACAAACTGCATTTTTACAAAGTATAAGAATAATTTGTTGCATGTTGGTCTTGGAATTTTATTGTTCTTTAAAGTCCAATATTAAGTATGCATAGTAAAGCAAGTAAGTTGCAGCTTGATTTAAGCGCTCTTTGACAAATATCTGATAGTGTAAAAAAAAATCCATAAAAATTCAAATCCCTAAAATGCATTGAAATCAGCATACATGATTGTCGTGGGCTGGTATAAAAGGTGTCGTTTAAAACAAGCACAATAAAATGAATAAGAGTATAGGATATTGAAATCGAAAATAGTTCTTAAAACTATAAAAGCAATCAATTTGAAGTTGAAAAACTAATTATTCAAAAACTTTGTATAAGCTTGAGAATTAAACTTTTCGTAGTATTTAAAAATGGCATTTTTGTTTTTTTTTGAAAATTTTATAAAATATATTAATTTATAAGTCAATATTTAATTTTTAATTTAAATAGAAATATGAATGTTTATGCATCATAAAAATCATCAGCCCATTTCGAAAAAAATATTTTTGCTTATGAGCAGAAAAAATAAAATTCTAGTTGTTTTTGTATTTCCGCTAATTCTTATCAAAAAATCTTTTTCGATCTGTGGAAAGCTTTTTTTTATAAAATTTTGAAGTTATCAAGTTTGATAGAATCTCTCTTTTTTATTTTTAAAAAATCTTATTTACTTAAAAAAATCTCTTAAGGTAAATTATGAAATGAAGGGTCCAGGGAAAAACGACTTTTTTTGTTCAAAACAAAACTTACCCGATATTTTAAATAGTTGATTCGTAGTGATGCCAAAACAAATTGCAACACATGAAACGGTGTAACACCGCGTTTCTTAATATTTTTTTGTTTTAAAATATAGATTTTTAAAATCGAAGGATGTATGAACAAAAAGAAAAAAACCGTTCCTAATTATCATGTTTAGTTCCTTCACAAGAAATGTTCAAAAAATATCTTAAAGTTTTCGGCTAACATGTAGGCCGTACATGGAAGTCTCCCTTAACGCATATACAATTCATAAAATTAAATTCAATTTGTTTTGTATAAATAAGTACATTTAATTGGAAAAAATATTTTCATCTTTTATTTAATTTTCCGTAGAATTACGTTTTTCTCGGAATCAATAATTTGAGTGGACTTAAGCCGTTTTTCCCCTGGACCCTTCAAATACATTTGTGAATTTGGGAGAATTTCGGCTAAATGGATTTTATTCAAACTTAGTGCTTGCTGTTTTTTGAGTAGAGTCCAGTGAGATGGTGTTTTGGTCAGGAAAAAAATATAGAAGTTTTTTTCAACCTTGCTACTTCCTACGGATATGGCTTCGCAGCGAAAATCGCAAGAAACCTTAAAATTTTCGACTTTTTTTCATTTTTTTGTCATAAAGTCAACAAAATATACACTTTTTGGATACAATTTTTTTCACACTTTACAGAACATAAATTTTCCTACAAAAATGGTCCAAATTTTTTTTTTGTAGAACTAAGGGTTTGGCCACTAAAGTACAGTGAAAAAAGACCAAAATTTCGTACTTTTTGGAAAACACAGTTCTTTCTGTAATTTTTAAAAAAAACCTAGGCTCCTGCTTAAACAACATTAAATTCTCTACAAGTTTGTCACCTTCACCACTTAAATTGGCGAGAAAATGCACCGGCTAGAGCGTGGTAAAATTATATGTCATATTACAGGAATCAACTTATAGGATATTGATTATGTCATATAGAAGGGAACTAAGACGTTCCAGGGTTTTTATTGTAAAAATCATTCAATGGCGCATTGAAGATAAGAAAACCACCGAGCGTTTTTAAACGAGAGGGTGCAATTTTGAGGAGGGGGAGTAACTGCAACCCTTTTGGTTTTTTTTTCATATAGCTTGAAAACCAAGCTAAATTTCGAGAAAATTCCCAGAACCTTTCTGTAGAGAATAAAATTTACTATACAATTGGCCTATTCAAAAATAAAATTTTAAATACATTTTTACAGTGTTAAAATCAATTTTGTTTTACTTATTTGCCTTAATTTCTTTTTCCAGCAGAGAAAGGCATATAAATTGGTCCGCATAAAAGAATATTTATAATGATATTGAGAGGATAAGGGCTTATTTCCAAATGACTTATTACTAAATAAAGAAGTGGAGTGAAGAAAATTTAACCCTCTCGGGCGGGGGTGGAAAATATCCAAATATTAGTTGATACCTAAGACCATGAATCAAGCTCCTTCACCAGTTATTCTGGTTGGAAAAATTGCATGCGGAAAACAGCTCAATTGATACTTCCATTTGTTTATGGTGAAGCTCTGAAAAAATTGAAACATTATTGCAAGCTAAAATTTGTTTGCAGAATTTCTTTAGAATATAGATATAGACATTTGAAAAAATCATGTTTCTAACTTCAATAATTCCGGTAGCTTCCTTCCACAATTGTTAAACAATCTTATTTATCTCAAAAACGGCTACAACAATTTTGATACAAGGATGTGTTTAATATTCAATATTTTTGTTTGCGTTCTTTTTAACAGATGGTTCTTCCCAATAGAACCACTTTTCATCTTTTCTACATTCTTTTTATTGGGTAATTATACTAACATTTTTTTTTATGTAGATGCACCTAAAAAGTTGTAATAATATTGCCTACTAAAATTTAAAACAAAAATTATTTTTGCGATTAAAAAAAAAAATATTTTTTTTTACAAAAACCTTTTTTTGAACAATATTTTGAAATTATTTATATAATTATTATAATAATTAATTTTAATTCACGTTCCAATTTTTTTATTAGAAATGTTTTCAAAATTGTATAAATAAGGGAATACTTTTTTAAAAAAACCGCTCCAACTTTGTTTAACATTTTTTTTTTTATTCAAAACTCACATAAGTTCAAGAAATCAATTGGCATCAAACAAAAATTTAGTTTAAACAACGATATCTGAAATAATCACCCCTGTTCTGTTTTCCGATCGTTTATAAAATCCTTTCGTTTTCAAACTCAATATAATTGGAAATACTTTGCGTTTTCAAAACTATCGGAACAAGTGAGCTTTCATTTTCGATCGGATTGAAAATTAAATTGACAATTGTAATTAATTTAAGTTTTTTAGTCTGATTTGTGAATGTGGAACCTAAATAATTAAAGTCCCTATATTTTGTGAATGATAGCAACTTCACATCCGCGGTGTCACTTATATTTCGTTGTTTTTAATAAACGTTTTTCAGATTTCGAAAATAAAGATTTGGATATCGGCTACTAGAAATTGAAATTCAGAACACTGTTTTTGAATCCATACCGAAATCAATTTCATATACGGATTAAATACGAAACGAAAAACAGAACAGGGGTGAATTTCATGTTTTTGAATTTTTTTTAATATTCTGTTTTAAGATAAAACTTGTAGGTAGAAACACACAATTTAAATCTTAAAATTTTGAAGTTGTATTTTAATTCGTTTTTTATTTTATATTATTCTTTTTAACATTATGCGTCTTTCTAGCAGATTCATATGTATCCATTTCAAATGTGGCAACCCAACGCTATATTTATGTTTTCAGTAAATATGCTTGTCTTTCATTTGACACCAAGTCTTGCAACTCAGTAGCTATAAGACTTTTTCGGAAAACATTGTGTTTCAAATAGTGTTGCCTAGACCATCCGACTACTTTAAACTTGGCAACCCTCTATTTTTCAACCTATTTCGGTGAATTACTACCGTTTGAGTGTAATTTTAACCTTCAACCCCATAAGCTAAGTTATGGTTGAAAAAATGCACCATAAATCACCCGTATCAGAACTCAACAACCAAACTTTGCTGCTCCACGTAATGCATTTTGCATCTTCGTAATATCTGTAGATTAAGTGCCATTAAAATATATAACCCAATGTACTAAGTGTTTAAAAGGTCTTCGCTTCAAGTAAAGACAAATGTTCAAGTTATTTTAACATTATGATGACAGGAATCTCGTTTTGATAAGTAATTGTTTTATAGGAAACGTCTTACAAAATTGACGTGGTAGTAATTATAATTCAAAATTATCAACCAAGAATCTTCGTACTTTTTGATTAGAATGCCAGTGTTCTTCAAGAGCAATCGCATATAATTTTTACATGATAATCAATATGATTCAACATGATAGACGCAATCAATTAAATATATTTTTAAGTTATTTAAATATGAAACTTGAGGTTTAGGAAAAACTTTTCAAAATAACTCGAAACAAATGAAACTATGGAATAATTTTTCTTAATTTAAGTTTGTGTTCTGTGCCTAGGGTCCACCCAAAATAAAGTAAGTCATACCTTTATATACATTTATCCTAATAAAAACACAATATACCCATAAGTCCATGACAGTTTTATGTATTGTAGGCCTTGTTTTAGGGTAATCTTCTGAATAGTTTGAAATCGTGACTCGTGGGTCCTGCTTAAACATACATAATAACGTTTTCAAAGTTATGTCAAGCTTTTCGCATACTCACGATAAAGGTGATTGGGTAAATAAACCTAATACCTAATATTATTATTTTTTATTACAAATGAACACTTTTAGGAAGGGGCTGGCCACGATACGAGAAAAGACTCAGTCTCGATATCAGTCTCGCATGACAAGGCCGTAACGAGACGAGACTATTTTTTAAGCAACCGAGACGAGACCAAGACAAGACTGTATATTTGGACCGAAATTTACAGAGTCTAATAAATAAAAAAAAATCCAATTTCAGTTAAATATTTATTTTCTTTTGCACGTAGCTATTCAAACTATAATCGAAAATATTTCCTTCCAAAATCAATAGGTTGTCCGGAAATCGTATTTTTCGGAGACGAGACCAAGACGAGACTTAATTATATGAGACCGAGACGAGACTGAAAATTTTCGATTTTAACAAGACCGAGACGAGGCTTAGAAAAGTCTCTTAGAGTTGAATCTCGTGGCCAGCCCTTGGCTTCTAACTATAGTATCATACCTAAAATGCTTTAATATCATACGAAATTCAATAACATTTTGCTCCATTATTATATTTAGCTCCATATAACTTGTAATAATTGGTATAAATCTGCTCATGGTTTAAACCATAAACTTTTTATCCAACAAAAGATCGGCCAAAACATGTATAATGTTGTATAATTCCCAGGGTGCATGAAATAAAAAATCATATCAAGCAACGAAAAAAAAAATAATTATTATTTTTTCAAGGCCAACACGTTTAAATTTTTGTTCTTCTTTTTTGTTTTTTTTTTTTTCTTTTCTTTTTGTTTTCATTTGAATTAAGGAAAAACAAGATTTTAACAAGATCATGATTTATCATATCACTGATTGAGGTTTCCTTCTACCTACACAAATGCAGACAGAGATTTATTGGAATTTATGATAAAATTGATCGAAGTGCTCCACATGTGTTGTGTGTTACTTTTTTTTTTTTTGTCTTGTAGTTGTTCTTGTTTTCTTTTTTTTTATTATTTTTTATTGAATTGATGTTGAACATAAAAAATTAAGTTAGAAATATCAAGACCAAGAAGATCACACAGCAGGTGATTGAGAGTTAAATATACCAATATAGGTATGGTTTCTTTTTTATTTTTAAAAGGTTCGCTTTTAGTTTGCTATGGATGTGTATTATAAAATGTATAAGGGAATGATTTTCATATAGAAAACATAAATCATTTTGAGGTTTTGACATTTTGGTGGCAAGTGATCTTTCAATTTGGATTCATGTTAATCATTAGTTATGAGGTTAAGTTTTTTTTTTTTTTTGGTTTAATTTAAGGAATTTCTGTGTGTTTGTGATTTTGATTACCTACGTAGGTATATGGCGAAAGTGATTATAATGAGTTTAAATGGAATTTAAGAAATTCAGTGAATCATCATTTTGAAAAAAAAAATTAAACAAATAAAGAAAAATATTATCAAAGGGAAAACAACTTGCAATTAATCAGATTGTATACAAATATTAAATGATGATTGCTTTGATATAATACATATATATATAAGGGTCTTAGTATAGGAAATCTATAGCAAAAAAAATATTTTGAAAATGGCCAGCATAATCGTAAGCGTCAAAATGCTTGTTTTACAGACAAAAATGTATCGAACCTTTGTTGAGTTTTTATTTAAAGTATTTGCCATTTGGGCTTTTCAATTAAACTATAATTGATCAGCCAGAAATCCCGCAACAATGAGTTTTAGGTAAAGTTTCTATTTTATCGCTTTTGGAATATTTCATTGAAAATTTAGTGGAGCCATATTATATTTCTTAAAAAAATAAATCGGGTGGCACAACGGCTCATGAAGAACCAGGGCCTAGTGACTAACAACTCGTAACCATTCCTGTGTGCGCCTTTCGACAGGAATGGAAGGGACCTACAATTTTATGCCAAATCCGAACGGCTAGACGAGAAACACTTATTCGTGACAAGTGATACTCTTGGAGGATTTGTCAATTCCTCGCAAGAGGCAGTAGCCCTGAAAAAAAACTTTTTAGTTTTTAGGTGGACGAGGCTGGGAAGCGATCCCAGACCTCCAGCGTGACAGTCGAACGCACTAACCATTACGCTACGGGCTACTACTATTATATTTCTTAGGTTATTTAAAAGCTTTGATGTAAAGAATTTCATTAAAATCTAAAATCGGTGTTAGTGAAGAAATTTGGAAATAAACAAAAATGGCCCTATGGCATATGAACAGTTACAATTCAAAACCACTCTGGAGGTGGCAATTACTGTTATTATTCGCAATCCCTTTGCAAAATACCTGAAAATGATAAGTAAAGGTAACAATTTGTATAAACATCGATCCAAGAATAGGGTCTTACAAAAGGCTGGAGCTTATATGCTAGGTCGGTCAAAATAAGATAGAAATCGTATGGGAGCGCAGTTTGATAAGAAAATTTATCGGAATACAAAAAAATACTTAATAACAAGAGTAATACTTACACAATGTCATTTCAAAACCTTTCTTAAAGTATGAAATTCTGTATTTAATTTCTTTTTTTAAAACAAGTCATGGTTTTAAAAAAATTAACTGTCGAACTAAAAAACAAAAATACTACTAAACTACCACTGCCTGAAGTGATCATTCCTCCGAATTCTAATTTCTATGAGAAAATTGGTTACTTTATTTTTTAATATTTTGATAAGAAAAAGTCCTAGAAGCTTGAAACAAATACACCTGGGGCCGAATTACTTCTTCAGTGAACGAGTGAGGAAATTTTACACGTTATCGAACTATCGAGTAATCACATTGGTATGATGTTATACGAAGTATCACGTATCGAATTGAGTTCGTATTGTACTAGGATAATTCTAGTACATTTTCCTAAACGTCAATATTCCTAACTTTTCATTGGTCGATTGCCACAGCTGCTTGTGTTAGGGTCATGTTTTCTTTGGAATTTAATTTGGCCAAAAATATTTTTTGGCTAAATTGAATTATTGTGTCTTAAAATTAAGCGATAATAATTTTCTGGGTTATGTTTAATTTACTTTAATTCACCCTGAACCACCATTAATTGATATTGTGTAGGAATATTTGCAGAAAAGAGAATAATTTCATTTTTCTGCCATTTAACTGCTCACTCGTCTACCTAGCATATATCGTATGAAAAAACACTCGTTCACTGACGAGGAAATGCCAAAAAGGAAGGAATCCCAAATCCAGATAATTCAGTAACGTATTGCTTACTGATGCTGTAATTCGGCCCCTGATTTTAAATTGATCAGAAAATTTAAAAATAAAATCATAACATAATACAAAGCCTGAAAATTTGACAAA
The DNA here is from genome assembly GCA_949320155.1 of Melangyna quadrimaculata. NCBI lineage: Eukaryota > Metazoa > Arthropoda > Insecta > Diptera > Syrphidae > Melangyna > Melangyna quadrimaculata. The sequence continues at coordinate 40,189,436 of OX439483.1, forward strand.
AATCATATTGAAATCCAAAATTTTAGGGTTGAACATTTATGTATTTTTCTAAAACTGTTCATTAAAATATCTTGATTTGAAAAGAAGCTAAAAGCTTGGGCTTCAGGCCCTAGCAAATGTTATAAAACGACATTGTAGGTGCGGCCGTGTTTTTTTTTTTTTAATATATTGTTTTCTAAAATTGTCTTATAAAATGTTGCCTCCCACCTAAAGCCTTAGAACGCTCCTGTTGCGAAACTAAAAATTCCATTCAAAAATGACATCACGAAATCATAAAAGAAAAATTTCTGCGTTACGCTATTCAACCAGCGAAATTGATAATTATACCAGATTGTTTTAAGTAGTCTCCACTTTCTTTTCGAATTATTTTTCAGAATTATTTGCCATTAATTGACTGCTAAAAAATGATATTTGGGTTTGTTCGTGTATTCATTTGTTGTTTCTTTCATAATAGTTTGATTTTTTTTTCGTTTTTTTTATTTGCAATTTATGAAACTCTCCATGAATAAATGTTAACATTGTGTTTTCGTAAGTAATTCGTTGGCTTGTTGGAGACCACAAGAAAATTTCATGTTGAATCAGAAGCGTACCCCCCCCCCCCTCGCATACGATTTGTTATCTTGTTTAATAGTAACCTAGCCTTTCTTATCACTCTATGCAATACACGCTGTTTTTATATAAGCAAAAAGACATACAGAATTGCCTGGTCCACTTTTACAGTTTTTTTGTTTAACTATACGTAATATATCATAGTTGATCCAAAAGGAATTTAGAAATCCATTTACGAAAAACAAACTTGTCATATAGTTGAAAAGCATTTTACCTAAGTAATAAAGATTGTTATGCACATAAACTGCAACAATAAAAGTAAGAATATCTTCTTAGAATTTGCAAATCTTTACCAAATCTTTTCACAGCTATTAATGCAATGTGTTTTTAACATATAAGTATGCTCGCTCAAAAAATGTTATAAGCAATTTATGAAAAAAAAAAAAAAAAAAATTGAGACCGGATTTTTCGATTATGTTTTAATTGGTGTTTGTAAAGTTTTTCTACTATTTTTTTTTTTAATTTTTTAAACAATTAATTTCGATATAAAAATGTATGGTCTACAAACAAAAAGTTTGAAGTGTTTAGTTTTTAAAGTTGGCATTGTTTCCGAGTTACACCAAAAATATTGAAGATCGACGATTTTTGACGAAGGATTTATTTTAGTAGCATACTTAAAAATTCTAACAGACATATTAAATAACAAAAACCCTTGAAATCAATCGTTTTTTTATTCCCCTTCAATTACTTAGTCAAACTTTAGTTTAAAAAAGTCAAGAATAAGTACCAATAAATTCTTTTTCACGGCTTGCCCTAGAGTCTCTTTCTCATAAGTCAAATTTAATAAAAAAAAATACAATTTCTTGAAATTTTCAACACTTCCATATCTACTGCTGTCATTCTTTCGGTTTAGATCCAAACAGGTGATAAAGGTATAAATGATCCGATGGTCTCCTCTATATTTTATATAAAAAATAATAGAATGACATTTCAAAGGCATTGTTTTCTTAAGTGAGTCTGTCATCACAACTCAACCATAAAATTGTTGAAAAGACAGAAAATCGTGTTCATATTTTCAATCAACAAATTGTGTGATAACTACTAAAATGCAATCAATTTCTGCACCAATACCGAAATTTTCCCAGATCTCAAATCATAAATACCTACCCATTGGACCAGCTAAACACGACTATTAGCAATACGATTTTTTGTTTTCTTGTCAAAAAATCAAAGGCAACATTTCAAGTTGCAAAGCAATAGTTATAGGTATATGATATTATAGAAACGCATATAGCGTCTGTCTGTCTTCAAATATAGGCTATAAGTAAGACAGACAAAAAGCAAAAATATAAAAACAAAAAAATTAAAGAAAAAAAATAATAAAAACTCACATCAAGTGACAAGAAATCACACCTATTTGTAATTGCTGGCATTTCTCACCTTACCCGCACCTAGTCTTTCAAAGTGTATAGGTATAATATAACTTATAGCTTAAACAGTAAGTTGCTTATTGGATCTTTAATCTATAGCTGTATATATCATCACTATCATTACTACCTACGTCGACGTCTTAGTTTTTTTTTCATCTATACCTATAAGTCCGTATATTTTATTTGCACAGTAAAATGTAAACACATTTTACCTGTTCAAAACTAGATTAGACCATTTAAATCTTATGTCGGTCGCTTTTAGTAGATACAAGATACTTTGAGTGTACACAGTGTGCATACCGCACAAACTGAAGTGCACTGAATGCGTATAAATATCTTTATGCATTCATGACGGATATGCAGCACTCATGAATAAGTAAGACAGATTTAATGCATTTGCAGGGTCGCATCAACTTGCATGGGCATTTTTTTCAAATCTATGGAATTTCCGAAAATGAAGTTAGTATGGCTATATTTGAAATAAAATAATTACTTCAATTAATTTAAAATAAAAATTAAAATTAGTATTACAGAGATACAAGAATTGTTATGGCAAGCATTGAACTTATATAAAATGTTCTAGATTATTTTAAAGGGTTTATAAGATAAATGATTTTAAAAACTCCAAAAAATATCTACTTGGGTATCATCCTTAAAGAAAATTGTATAAAAATCGTTGAAGCTGACATTGTTAATATATGTATGCAGAGTCGTAGAAAGAAGACCGACCTCCTGATATTTGCTTAGGACATTTTATTCAACATTTAGAAAAGCTCTGTACTCTTAACGATATGTGTCGATTCTCATATAAATCTTCATGTTGAATTATTTAACGAATCTATAAATAACCCTTTTAGTAGCTATCTAGGCATACACCTCTCAAGTTATAAGATGAGAAAAAAATGTAGTTAGGTTAGGTTGGATAGCAAAAAAAAGAAAGAAAAACAGAAATAAAAACAAAGTCAATAAGTCATTGTAATAGTGCACAATAACTCATATTTTCAATCGTGCATAAATTAATGTTCAAATGTTAAATGTTCACATGAGAAACAACTTCATCATCATCATTACAAAATATACACACACATAATAGATACAGATTTTTACTCGCGTAGATAAACACTAAACCATCAGGCATCTATACGATTTTATCTCTATAGTATTCGTTTGCCGTAGTTCAATCAATATTTGATTGACTTTGGAACTATGGGTGGCTTTTCAATCTATACGATTTTTATGAACAGCAAAAAAAAAAATAAAAAATAAAAATGAAAAAGGTAAAAACAAATAATTTGAAATGTTTATAGGCTAAAACATCGCTTAAGCTATGAGAATGTGCGATATAGTTTTGTAAAAATAAATGTTATTGGAAAGTGGTTTATTATTATTATTTTTTTTTTTTACCTAATACACATGATGGACACACAACGAAGCCGATTAATTTTACAACTTAGTTGCATAATGGTTTCTATAGACAGTAGGCATATAAAACCATTATAATGGAAGTAATCTATTGGAAAGTTTGTGTCTTCATTTTTCTTGTAATATTTATATTTTATGAATTATGTTGTAGTTTTTAGTAATTTGTTTTTTTTTTTATTAACAATAAAAATTCCAGGAGGTATAGATGATGAGAAAAAAAAATGGATTTGACTAGTTATAAAACTAGTAAAAAAAATATATCCCTCTCTTTAGCTTAAGAATACTTTCAACAAAATTTGGCGATTAATGTAATTTAAAAAAAAAAAGTTGTTGATTAAGTTGTCGTTTTTACAATGATATGAAAAGTAAAAATCTTTCTCTGATTGACTCAGGGTGGTAAAAAGCTGTTTACACTCAAAGCGAATTTTTGTTAGTTTTCTATTCCTACAAAAGTACAACTACGCGATCGGAAGACTAATAACTACAAAAATTATTTTCCTTATAAAACTAAAAGTAGAACTATGACTGTCGACTTGGCACTTAAGCTTCAAAAACTTAAGTCAAAAACCAACGAAAAGTCCGAACGGTCAAAAGGAGAAGTTACCCACCCATATTGCACTTAAACGAAATTAATTATCTTTCCCTTTTTGTCATTCCTACTTCAGCGAGATGTAAGTTTCATTCAAGTGAGGTGCGCGAACGCTGTTCCCCTCCAAAAGCAAAAGTGAACGAAACTGAACGAAAAGCAACAAACCGCAATTATAAACGCATCATTTGATTTCCTTGTATTCACTTGTTTCTGTCCGACCACTGCAGTGCCCCTCCGGGTATTATAGTAACGACTTAACTTACAGCAATTAACATCACACTTAAATAATATTTTTCACACTTAGATCCAGTTTAACAAACACAGGATTGACAGTTCAGTGGGCAAAGTAGGATACAAAAGACCAATTTTCTCTCTGCATACCTAGATGGACAAGTGGCATTTTAGTGCTGCTAATTCACACAGTGAAAATTTCCCGTATGTGCACGGTTTAACTGGCCCTAAGAATTTAAATGTACAATACTGTTTTTAAATTAAGAGACCATGGGGCGTATTCATAGTCATTTTAGAGCTGTGTCTAAGTTAAACATACTAGGTTTAGTTGAATTTTCGGATGGTGATTCTATTTTTTTAAGTTTATCATTTCTAAATATTTGAAGCTTTTTGTGTAGTATACCAGTTTTATTATCTTATAAAAATATGTAACCAACAATTTGTAATTAAAATCGGTCTGTATTCATTGAGCCAAAATTTTCTTAAACTGTAGTTTAGTTAAACCTGGGTCTATCTGCGACTATGAATATGCACCCATTAGTTTAAAAGATTTTTAACCCAATTCGTTTAGTTGAACTTAAGTGGTTATGTACGAATACATGCCGTCAATACATATTGCTTATTATACTCTCATTTAATAATATATTTTGGATATTTTGTGTTTTTTTTTGCAAAAATGTACTTCGGTGTAAAAAAAAGTCCATGTTACTATTTTCCACCATCTCTATGATAATTGCAACTTTTAAAAACACAAAATCGAAAAAAAAAATGATATTTTAACAAAAATCAATGCATACAAATGCAAAAATGAATGCATCATGCACAGGAAATTTTACATACATAAGTTATGTATGTATTTTATTTTAAAGTGATCATTTTTGAGTGCGTTGAGAAAAAAATTTCGAAGGTCGATTATTATGCTAGGTTTCCACTTGTCATTTAAAGACACAAATTGACACACTTTGACAAGACATGCTGGGTAGTATCAACACAAAAAGTAAAGAAAATAGTAGTAGAGATTATGTATAACCCAGCCTGTCTTGTCAAACTGTGTCTTTCAATATTCAATGACAAGTGGAAACCAAGCATTTTATATAAACAAAAAAAAAAAAAAAAAATATTAATATAGGCAGAGAGAGGGGTTTCGTTCAGGAAGGTACAAGTAAATATTTTTATTGATAGGCTTATATTTTATCTTACAGTAAGGTTGAAAATTTGAATATAGTAAATATGTTATATCAAGCAATATGAGAAATAAGCTTTTATATCTAACTTGTCTATTAGGAATAAAATAGTTTAAAAAATTTATTTGGTTGATATCTTATAAAATTGTAATCACCTTCTTATGTACCTATACTGATTATTTTTAACAAATTTTTAGTTGGTTATTTAAAAATTATTTGCAAAAATTAATTTAAATTTGTGGACTATGATGCTTAATATTTAAATTTAAGATGGTTGGAAAGATGCAAACAAATAAAATCATTAAAATTTTGTCTTTGAGTGAAAACATTTTTTTTTTTTAAATACATTCAACATTTCTAAAAAGCCGTTCCTACCCTATTTTATTTTTATATAAAATCAGGGAGTGGAAAGAAATTTTTGAAAATTACGCAGTCCTTGAATACCTTTTTTGATATATATTTTCACAAAATGAATTTTTATATTTAAATATACCGGAGATATTGGAAACAATGTTATAATCGTTGAAGCGGTTTTTCAATAAAGACATATTTTTTAAAAAATTAATTTTTAAAATATTTTTAAGAAACAAAATTGGACACCAATTTAAAGTATTTATCTAATAATGACAATAGAAAATTAATTTAAGCGAAACTAATTGTAAGGAAAGTAATTTAAATAATTAGAAAAAAAACGAAAGTAAAAAAAAAATGTTTTTGGGGGAAGTATGGAGTTTTTAGAAATTGGCTAATATTATATATATATTATATATATTTGTACCTTAAATGAAAAGCAAACAGAAAAATTTTATCAGAATCTAATTTTTGAGGAAAATGGAATTGTGCATTCATGTGACTGTTTTTTCTTGAGAAAAATCAATTATGGATTTTTAGCTATCTACAATATAAAACAAAATACATTTTTTTTTCGGCAAAGTAAAAAACAACGTTAGGATTTTCATTGAAGACACACCTTTATTCATTGCAGCCTTCTGGTTTCATTTCTGAAAAATTTTAAAATCAGAAAGTTTCTGGACAACAGGCGGCAAACGTTATATGTATTTTCGTCAAATTAGGGGTTATACAAACTTAGTTCCTTTTTTGGAATGAATTTAGTTCTCTATTTTGAAAAGTTTGAATAGTATGCATCTAGCTAGGCCTTATATTTTAGAAATTATGAATATTGGTTTTAAAAACTATATTTGTGGTATATTTTGTATGCTAGTTTTAAATTTTAACACAAAAAGGCGTATTCACAGTCATTTGTAAACTGTGTCTAAGTTAAATCTGGGTTTAACTTTATTTTCGAACATTGATTCTATTTTTCGTAGTTAATCGTGTCCATATGTTTGAAGCTATTTGGGTAGTATAACAAATTAATAAACTTTTAAAAATATTTATACATCATTTTTTTTTAATGAGAAAGGCCTGTATTCATTTAGCCAAATTTTTCTTGGACTGAAGTTTATTAAAACTGTAGTTTATAAGTGACAATGAATACCCACCAATAAACATAGGTAATGGCTTGGAAAAAAATGTCAAAATGTGTGAAATTATTTGAAGAAAAATGGGACATCTGATAATAATTCTTTGTTTGGTTGTAAAATGTTAATTATGCCTTAGTAATTGAATTAAATATTAATTGCATTTACATTTTTAATAAGTCATTAAATAATATCTAACTACACATTACTTATTTAATTTGTGATTAAGAAAAACAAAATTCATTAAAAATCTAAGAAACTGTTAATGAGCAAACTATCTTTGACCTAGATTTAAGAATCAATCTAAAACCTGTGAGATGTTGGAAAATATAAGGTTTTTTCTCTGACATAAGGGTTACATACAAGATGTTGATGATCATGATTTTGTGGTGATTTAACAGTATTTAATAATGAGTCCAGAGTCTTTAAAAAAATTAGTTATAAGAATTTAAGCCAATTAAATGAAATTAACACAACGTAGCTCGAAAAGAAATGGATTAATATTTTATTTCAATCAAAACATGTAATGCAAATTTATTTTAATGTAACTATATAGGTAGTCTTTAAACGTTTTTTTAATTTAATCAATTTATTAGTTTCATGACTGATTAGGCACAATAAATCTCAATAAATAAGAGTATTCTTATGTTATCACAAATATTTTATGATATAAGTTGTTAAAACTAAATTATAAATTGTGTGTGGTAGGTATCTATCTATAATTACAAGGGTATAGAATTTCTTTGAGTGCCTTTTGATGCTTTAAGCTAAAACACATAAAAAACTTTTATCATTTTTATAACCTACACATAACATTTTCATTAAAAAAAACACATCCATTTAACTTTATAATGGTAGGTAGAAAAAAGTATCAGATTAACATCACACAAATTAGTTAAATTTTGATTGCTTCATTATAAATTGTATCTAAATAATTCACAATATTTTTTAGTTTATTATTCTTTTTGTTTTATAGAGACATTAAATTGCTAATCAAAAGCGGTAAAAACAAAGATAAAAATAAGATGAACCTTATATACCTACATTCATATATACACAATAAATTAATAAGAAAGGAAATCAGACTAACATTTGTATTGTGGCTTACGTTAATTTCTGAATCAAATTTAAATTTTTTCTATAAATATATTAAATTAAAAACAAATAAATAAATTCAAAATAATGTTAATATAAAAAATAATATAATTTTTCTAAAATCGATGGCGGTTATGTTAATAGCGTTTTATAAAACAATAGCGCGTATATCTATTAGATAATATTTTTTGACGGATAATTTCCTAACAAAACGTTTAATTCTCAAGAAAAATCAATACTTCAAAAAATAAGTTAGTAAAATAAGAACTGTTTAAAGACATTGGGGCATATTCATAGTCATTTTAGACCTAAGTCTAAGTTAAACATAGCTTTGGTTGAATTTTCGGACATTGATTCTATTTTTTTAAGGTTATCATTTCAAAATATTTGAAGCTATTTGTGTAGTATACCAAGTTAATTATCTTATAAAAATATAAAACCAACAATTAGTAATTAAAATCGGGTATTCATTGAGCCAAAATTGTCTTAAACTGTAGTTTAGTTAAACCTGGGTCTATCTGCGACTATGAATATGCCCCATTTTGTTTAATGAGTTCTATAAAAAGCGTTTTGATAAACTTTTAAAAATATTTATACATCATTTTTTTTTTAATGAGAAAGGGCTGTATTCATTTAGCCAAATTTGTCTTGGACTGAAGTTTATTGAAACTGTAGTATATAAGTGACAATGAATACCCACCAGAAAACATAGGTAATGGCTTGGAAAAAAATGTCAAAATGTGTGAAATTATTTAAAGAAAAACGGGACATTTGATAATAATTCTTTGTTTGGTCGTAAAATGTTAAATATGCCTTAGTAATTGAATTAAAGATTAATTGCATTTACATTTTTAATAAGTCATTAAATAATATCTAACTACCCATTACGAATTTAATTTGTGATGAAGAAAAAAAAAAGCGTTTTGAAATTATCTCTACGTAACCACAAATTTTGGTTAAACCAAATAAAAATTGCTTTATTTTAAAAATAAAAGCTACTGACATTTATTAAAATAACGACATCGTTTCAAAAATTTGGTTGAATCGTTAAATTTTCAAAGCCAAATCGAATAAAAAAAATACGACACATATTTGTCAATATTTATTTATGATAATACCAATTTATTTATGAGTGATGTCATTTTGAATATTAGCCACATATTTCTAACAAATATCAACCTATCACAAAAGCTAAAGCTAAGTTAGGTAGATTTTAAAGACACATTCTCGCATCACTTTATTCAGCTTAAGAAAACAAATATATCATTAAAATAATAATAAAATATGATGTGAAACATAAAGCGTGTGGTCAGGTCAGTCAGTGGTGTGATATTGAGAGACACAAATAAAAAAAATACCAACAGAAAATATCAGTGGGAGTGTTAATCCTTTGATTTACATTTTTCGTAAGAAATTATGATTTTTTTTGTTACGATTATTTCTATTGACATTTTTTTTGTATTATAAATTAATATTTGGGTATAAAAATTATCTTTAATTAAGCATACAAAAGGCAAGCATGTATAAGGCCTTAATCTCATTTAATGAATTTTTTTTTTATTTTTTCTTACCAAAAATATAACCAAATTAGTGATATTTGTTGTGTTAATTTAGTTTCAATATGACCTTGTTTTTTGTATTTGTCAACATAGATTTTAATGAAAGGAAATTTAGTTTTAGTAGGTATAGAGTTTGTTAGTCAGTACTTTCAATTTTTAACACCTTTATATCCTTTAAAAAAAAAATAAATTAAAAATTATTTGAACAATAAAACTCAGTTTTAAATAATATCGCACTTAAGTGATAATTAGTATTTTATATCAGGTTACATTTTTAACACTAATGTTTTAAGATCAATGTCAACTGCTTCATGTATATTATATAAATTGTTTTATTTGGATTAATTTTAAAAGGTTTGTATTTGTTTTATTATATTTGCTGCGCGTGTATTAGCGTTCACATTGATAATGATGTTAATTAAAAATATTTGCTGTTTGTAATGTAGTGCAAATTTATCTAAAAAAATATATCAATTAACACATTTTTATTAGGAAACATCTTTCGATGATTAAATTTTACCTTAAGAAATATAATTAATTTTTCATAGTTTGTAGTAATATAAAGACAAAAACGTTATGAACAAAATGTTAAATAAACAGCAGCATTCCTCAAAAACCCGGTATATTACAAACAAAAAAACACACTATTTTAATAGAAAACAAAATAAAATAAAATTTTAAGTTACGCAATTGTCATTACTAAAAATAAATAGTATACCGGCACCTCCCTTAGCATCATGTTGAGTTGAAAAAAATTAACTAACATTTATCAATTTGTCAATGCCAGTGGTTCTAACAAGTTAAAATAGTAGGCCGCTATTTATTGTCTATTTCTTTTTTATTAGTTGATTTTCGAAAAAAGCGTGGAATCAAAAAAAGCTAAAACATTTTTTTCCAAAATTCTATGGATCCATTGAAATATGCAGTACATTAATAGAAATGATTTGCCTAATGCAATCAGCACATCCAAAGCAAACCCTTCTATAAGGTCTAGTTTTCGTTATATTTGCATTACAAGTAATTTTTTGAGTTTTGGAGGCTTGTATGACTTAGGAAGCCTAAAGTTCCACAAATAGGGCTCGGAGGTCATTTCCATTTTTTAAATGCTTCATTAGTTTTTCCAGAGCTATCCATAGCTGAAAACTATAACATTCTCTGGGGTCTGGTTGCGAAGATATCCTAATTTAAAATAAATCCATTATTTTCGATTTTTTTTGAGTTTTGAAAGTTTGGATTATTTTGGATGCCTACAGTTCCGCAATTAAGGCTTGTAGGTCATTCCGGTTTTTAAAACGTTTAATTAGTTTTCTAAGAGCTATCCATAGTTGAATACTAGAACATTCTATGGGGTCTGGTTGCAGATATTTTGATTAAAATTAAATCTTCTTTTTTTTCAACCCAAAAACTAAAAGTCTTTATATGGCGATAACTTTCCAAATAAGGCTCGTAAGAGGTTACGGTTGACGTTGTTTAATAGAGAACGGACAGACCTTTGCATTTCCGTTCAAAACTCAACTTTCTTTTTCAATCGATTTTCGAAAAAAAAGCATGGATTACCCCCTTATCACTAAAAAAGCATTTTTTTACGAAAGCCTCTGGAACCCATTGAAACGTACATATATAGAAAGGTTTTGTCAAATGTAATCAGCACATCCAAATCAAACCCTCTACAAGGTCTAGTTTTCAGTAAGTAATCTTTTTGAGTTTTGAAGGCTTGTATGACTTTAGATGCCTACAGTTCCGCAAATTAGGCTCGTAGGTCATTCTGCTTTTTAAAACGCTTAATAAGTTTTCCAAGAGCTACCCACAGCTGAAAAGAAGAACATTCTATTAGGTCTGGTTGCGAAGATATTTGAATTCAAAGTAAATTCAATATTTTTGTTTTTTTTTTTTGCACAAATAAGGCTCGGAAGGCCTTGCGGTTTTTGAAACGCTTAATCAGTTTTTGGAGGGCTATCCACTTATTTTGAGGGCTATCCACTATATTTATTAGAACATTCTATGAGGTCCGGTTGCGAAGATATTTTAATTCAAAATTATTTTCGACCCAAAAAGTAAAAGACTTTATATGGCGATAACTTTCCAAAAAATGCCTCGTAAGAGGTTGCGGTTGAAGTTCTTTAATAGGGAACGGACAGATCTTTGCGTTGCTGTTCAAAATTCTGTTGATCTTTGCATTTTTTTTTTAATCGATTTTTGATGGAAAAAACCCCATTATCACCAAGAAACTATTTTTTTCAAGTCTCATAAATAGAAAGGTATTGTCATATGCTGTCAGCACACCCAAAGTAAACCCTTCTACAATGTCTAGTTTTAAGTATATTTGCATTCAAAATAATTTTTTTGATTTTTGAAAGCTTGGATGAATTTGGATGACTTCAGTTCCGCAAGTAAGGCTCGGAAGGCATTGCTGTTTTCAAGACTCTTTAACAGTTTTTTGAGAGATGTCCATAGTTATAAACTAGAACATTCTACCAGCACGAGGTCTTGTTGCGAAGATATTTGAATTTAAATAATTCTTTTATTTTTCTTCCAAAACTAAAAGTTTTTAAATGGATATAACTTTCCAAAAGAAGCTCGTGGGAGATTGCGGTTGACGTTGTTGAATAGGAAACAGACATGCCTTTGCATTATCGTGAAACAATTAACTAACTTTAGAAATTTTTTGTATAACGTCAAAATCTTGCTTTGTTTATTCGGGGTTATCTCAGAAACTAAACAGCCGATTTTTTAACTTTCTTTTGTGTTTGAAAGGGTAAACTAAAGAAATGGCTTTTCGGGCTGAAGTTTGAAAAAAAAAAAAATATTTTTATAGGGTGAAGTGGGTTAAAAGCAAAACAAAATGTATCCGATGTAAAAAATTATTTTGTGTTTGGATAGTAATATCTATAATTAGAATACAAAAATTAGGATTACTTAAGGCACAAATATTATACAAATTTATTAACCTTTTTATAGGCTGAAATGGGAATAAACGCAAAAGTGCAATCGGTTCTAAAAAAATGTCTTTGAAAAAAAGGTAATATGGGCTTTGGGGATAATTTACACATTTTTTAAAATTTTTTGATTGGTAGATCAAACTGGGATAAGCACAAAAAGTGCTTAGCTAATTATAATTTTTTTTAAGAGCTATCAATTTATTTTTAAATTCTCATTTTCAAGGATTGATGGCAGCTACTACCCAAATAAGAAATCAAACACATAGCACCCACCTCTCACAAAGGGCAGAAACAACGTCTGTCGGGGCAGCCAGTCACAAATCAGTAAATAAATATTTTTTTACCATTATTTTGAAAACTCAATACGTATTTCGAAAAAGACTGAGTTAATTTTTCTCAAAATTGCAACCCGACGGTTTTTCATCAATATTCAGATGATTTTAAAACAACATTTTTTCTAAGGAATAAATTTAAAGGAAAATATGTCATAAGACGTTTGTTTAAAGTTAAAATATAAAAGATATTAAAAGTATTTTTAAAAATGGCTCCAACGGTTTTTATAAGTTTTCAACCATATCATTCGTTCGTGTGATCAACCCTTTCATATCATTCGTTTTGTTATGAAATTTTCTTAAAAAAATATTCAATTTTTTTTTAAGAAAACTGTGTTGTTTTAAAAAAATATAAGTTAAGTAGAAATACATACGGTCAATGTTATCTTCTCTTTCTAAATAATGTAACCTTCATCACTTTTGTTCTTAAATAGTGAATTCATATTATTTGTTCTCTTAAATTAGCACCATTGCAATTGTCAACAATAAAACATTTCCTACAATAAAAAGTTAACATTTAAAATAAACAGAACAATTTATCACTTAGTCTTAGTTAAGGTGCAGCCACAATAACTTTTTATTGTAAAATAAAATATAATAAAACTGCAAGGAAAATATCACTAAAATGTCAACTGCCATCGTATATAAAATGTTGTTGCATATAGTTCACCCCATATTGCGTAGGTTGTTTTTATTGTTAATGATCGCACTTGAAGTTTGTAAGATCACCATCGCATCGGCTTACATTGAAAGAAAATAGAACACCTATGACAAGAAGACAACCCACAATGCTTTGGCAAAGAAAATATAAGTCATTATGATATTCATTCAGCATGGTGCTTAATTACAGTTATAATACTGTATTATAATTGTTGCATAAGTAGACATCCGTTGCAAGTTCAGTCATCGATGAAGGTTCGTTTTTAACATTATTATTTTGACATTAAGAAAAAATAAAATTATCATAATGGAGTATTTTTCAAAAATGGTTTAGCTAACATTGAATCGTAACACATTTTTAAGAGCCAAAAAACGGTGTGTGTAAAAATAACAGGAGGTGCAAATAAACTTATCAAGTTTCGACAGGTATCAAAAAAGTTTCCTAAAATATAAATTATATAAAAACAAATTAAACTAAAATTCATATTGCCACCATTCAAATGGCCCTAAAAAGTGTAAACTAAACTTTCTCATAATAAATTGTGAAACTTAAAAAAAAAACTTTAATAAACAAATAAAATCAATGTAAACAAAAACACGTAATAATTGTTGTAATTAAAATCAACCTTTAATATTATTGACAGTAAACTACAAGAGTAAAAAAAAAAACAAAAATACAAACAAATAAAACCCAATCCAATATACAATACAATGTAGACCCTTGTTTCCTGTCAGTCAAGCATAACATTGATAAATTAGATCAATCCCATCAACTCAATTATCACCTTATAATATCGAAAGTCTGTTTATAATGTATATACCGGTTTAAAATATGCTTTTACGTTTTTAAAAATTCCAATAGCACGATGATGTTTACTATAAGGTGTTACACCTTAATCCAGCTTTGAACGGATTAATGACAATTATCAAAGTATTATACAGATTTTAAGACGCAAGTCTTAAAACAATGGAAAGCATTGTTTAAGTTTTAACGTGCTCTATTAGGTAAGTATTGGATTTACTATAAAGGGCGAATTACTCGTAGTGTTAAAATGGATTTCAACGTTAAAAAATATTTGTGGTGCAAGAAACATTTTAAAAGCTGTTAATTACTTATGCCAGAGTCTAAGATTCATAACAAAAAATACTGTTTGTTGGGCATAGTAAGACAAAATATTATTTACAAACTTCGTATTTGGGTCTTTGGGCGCCCGAGCAATATTGGAATTTTTTTCACAACTTGGTTTGTAACACTAATTTAAAATAGAGCTTTTTGTGTCACTGTTATTATTTGTAAAAGAACTTGACAGATGGGAACAGAAAGAGAAGGAAAGTCAAATAATCGCAACAATATTTTGATCAACTATGTTGGAATAAGAATGCAAATTAGTTTAGCTCAGGGAAAATAAAATGAATATGCTAAAAACACTGATTCTTGGTATAAATGCCAAATAAAATATTTATTTCAAATTTTATTAATACACCATTGTTTAAAATGGTTCTGGGTAATATTTAAAAAGCCATGATTTCATAAAAGGGACTTAAACTTTCTAAAGGTTACTTGAATGATTTCAGTTTTTCTTTGTTTGGGTAAATTTCTAACAAGTAGGTACACTCAAATCATGTGTCATGTGCTCAGATTATACCAAAGCAAATATAATTAACTTGATAACCTACCACCTCCCCCTTTCATTACTTACTTACTTAGATCCTTGACCCCTCTAAGGGGCACAGGGCGTCAACTACCGCTACACGCCATCTCGTTCGGTTTCTGGAAATGTATTTAAACTCTGCCCAACTTTTACCCAGCTTTTGTGATTCCTTGTCGTCTGTTCTGCGCCAAGATTTTCTCTGGCCTCCAGGTCTTCTGCCATCTTGGATGAGTGGATCCCACTCCATTGCATGTCTTGCAATAGAGTCTGCACCACGACGTAGGGTGTGACCAATCCACTGCCACTTCCTTTTCCTAATAACGATGTCAATAGGACTTTGGCCCGTTCTCCGAAGTAGTTCTTGGTTAGAGATGGTGTTCGGCCAAAAAATCCTTAGGATGTTTCGGAGACATCTATTTTCGAAATTTTGTAGCTTCCTTGTGACAGAGGCGGTCACTTTCCATGTACTACACCCATACAGTAGTACTGACTCTACGTTCGACCGGAACAGTCGCAGCTTGGTCTTCGTACTGTAGACGTTGCTCCTCCAAACTTTAGACAGCATGCCGCAAGCGGCTTTTGCTTTGCCGATTCGGCAGTTAACATCTTCATCCGTACCACCGCCGTCTTTTGAGACAACACTACCGAGGTTCAGGAAGTTGTCCACCGCTTCAACCTGCTGTCCCGCAACGACAACTTGAGAAGAAGATTCAGAAATGTTGAGGATTTTTGTTTTCCCGGTGTTGATCCTCAAACCGACTTTGTTTGCCTCGCATTCCAGATTAGTCACCATATGATGAAGATCCATAATGTTGTGCGAGAGCAAACAAATATCGTCAGCGTAATCAAGATGTTGCAGGAACGAAAACATCGTCCATCGAATTCCACGCGCTTGCTCGGCTAGAGCTGCATGAAGGACATCCCCTATAACCACCAGGAAAAGTAGTGGAGATAGCAAACATCCTTGACGAACTCCGCTATGGATATCGAAGTCCTCTGATACCTTTCCGTTGTGTAAGACTTGACACGATGCACCCTCGTAGGTAGCCTTTATAATGGCGATAATCTTCTCGGGTACTCCTCTCCTACGTAAAGCTGACCAAATGAAATCTCGATTCAAACTATCGAAAGCCTTTTCGAAGTCGATGAAGAGCAAATGAAGAGGGGAACGGAACTCCACGCATTGTTCTATTATGATCCTCAATTCCGTCATTACAAAAAGCTAAGTTGGGGGGACTTTAAATAAGTTGTTTTGTTAAGGATACAATATTTTTTCGTCGATACCAACAATGAAATTTCATTAATTAATTTTTGACCGCTCAGGTCCTATCTTTCTTGATAGTTTAATGAACTGATTTCATAAGAAAATGTCGTTTTAATTTGTATGTAAGTTATTAATTTATCACAAAAACATCTACAACAATTTTGATACAGAAAAAAGAAAAATACAACGTACTCGGTGAAGGTATAGTGAACATTTTGGTAGAAACATTTTTACAAGGGAATTAACGGTAGAACCTGTCATACATTCTTCTTTGATTTTCAAATTTTTCATTAACAGATTCACTGATTTTGGCTAATACTTTTATTTTGTTGTTTGTTTTTCTCAATGCTTAAAAATCTTTTATAAAAGATATAAGAAAATGATACCTAGATACAGAATACAGATAAGTAAATATATTGGTAAATTTTACAGTACAATTATATTTTCAAAATGCAAAACTGAACCATTAAACTAAGATTTATCTTTTAACTAGAACTAAATTCACATTAAAAATTAATTAACATTAATCACTCGACACAAATGCGGCACCTTTATCTTTCAAATAATAATAATGTCAACTTCAACAATAGATGTGCTTTGTTCAATTTTAATAAATAAATATAAAAGCAACAAAACATCAAAAGGCGATATGATGATGATGGTGGCGACACTGGCGCGGCGAAGGCATGGTGGGATTAGCTAAACTAGGTGCGCTTTTATTTATTTAAAAGCATCTCAACGTAAAAAATGTATATCACGGTCATAGTGGTCATAAAACGACTGAACATTAAAACGTTTATTATTATAGTTCCTTGCAACAAAGTCAATAAGACTTTGTTGCAAAAGGCAAAAAAGAAAAAAAAAGAAGAAATAAAATAAATCCCACATTAACACCTTTCGAAGAACGTTTAAAAATGATC